>BSYO01000030.1:8513029-9070529 GCA_033239525.1 Nepenthes gracilis | reverse complement strand
ATCACCAGATTAAAAGACTTGTTATTTATTATTATAAATAAATAATTATAATTTAATTATTTTTTTTAAAAAAATTTAAAATTAAGTCACTGACACGTGTGAAGAGAGAGGTGATAACGCAACATTAGAAAATGCGGCAACTTGTGTGTTCGTTTGAATTAAATATTTGACAGGATAAGATTTTGGAAATAATAGAATATGCAGGACGAGGAGCTTCTACAGTGCGATCTCAGCATTTGTTTGCCATTATTTCTCTCAATCTGATTGCCCTCAAAGCTTTGGTTCGTTCTCATTTTCACTTCATCCTCTACGAATCCATCTATCGGCCTCGCATTCGATCCGCAGGAGTTCAGCAGTGTCAGATCTGTAGAGGTATTCTAGTTCTATTGTTTGCTTGGTCTAATTTGCTGTTGATCATCTTGTCCCTGCAATTTTGATCGGTGTTATCTGCCATTGGATCTGCGCCAGTTATGTCTGATGTCTTCTTTTAATCGGTCGATGTCCACATCTTCTCTGTGGTTTAGACCTTGTGGGGTCCATTAAAGAAAAGAAGTAGAGATTCCATGCTTTTCCTTGCTATTTTTTTTGAAGATTGTGGTGGCTTCGGAGCGTGGTTATCAATCTTGATCCGGATCGTAGAATCGTATGTATTTCCGCAGTTGACTTGACACTCGTGAAACTTCCATGTTGGTGGAATCCCATGGCATAGGTTTCAAAATGTTATCAGCCTCCCACACTGACTATTTTTCGGAAATTATTTCTTGCATCTCCTTATGCAGTTGACGTTGGTTTGTGCTTTTCAAGCTGTGGTTCTGGATAACGTTTGTCTTTCTTCTATCAAAATTCTGAACCAACTAAATTAAACCTACGATGAAAAATTCATGATTTCATGAATTGGGTGATGAGATGTTGTAGATCCTCCTCCTGTCTAAGGCGTCCCTTCCAATGAAGTTGCATGAAATTGTGGTCCAAAATTTTAACATTTTTTCTCATTAAATATGGAACTGTTGATGTTAACTGATGCACCTGTAAACTCTCTGAGTCTATAAAACTAATGCAAGAATTGGTGATTTGAAGGTGACTTGTTTGCAGTAATGATGAATATTATAACCATCATGGGCTCATTTGTCCCACATTGGCATTCAATATGACCAGCAGTGGGCTGCTTTTATCTTTATTTTGAATCGTTGCTTTGACTGCAAATTGCTTTCTTCAATGGATTTTCTCTCTATGAGTGTGCTGACAGTATAAAGTAGACTAGAATGTGATCCTAATTTAGCTACCATTGCATTTTTCCAGAACTCACCACATGGCTCAATCTGGTGCTTCCGACAAGCCTCTTATGTCATTCCATGGCTTTATTTCACGAGATCCAAATGCTTTCTTCCCAGCAGAGCCAGGAAGATATCATCTTTACATATCATATGCTTGTCCTTGGGCATCCAGGTGTTTTACAGTCTTGAAAATCAAAGGGCTGGATGAAGTCATTAGTTTCTCGGTAAAGTAGTGTTATGAGTTTATGAGTGCAAGATCATTGCTTAGAAACTCTAGGGAAATAAATTAGAGCTCTGCTTTTTCATATTTCTTTTATTACTAATAGTATAAATTCCTCCTCTTAGTGGAATATTACCCTGTGGTTTACTCAAATTAATTTTCTTCTTCTTGTAAAGAATGAGACATTAAGCTTTGCTAATTTTAAACTGTTGTTATGGCACCCCATGTTTTCTTTGACTAACAAGCTGCTGTTATTCCCAGTTTTTATCACATGACACATCCTCTCCTTTTTTATAGGTAGTTAAACCTAAATGGGGAAAGACAAAGGAGGGTGAGGACCATAGTGGATGGGTCTTTCCTGCTTCTGAAACGGAGGAATCAGGAGCTCATCCTGATCCTCATAATGGAGCCAGGAGTATAAGAGCACTTTACGAGCTTGCAAATCCTGACTACGCTGGAAAATTTACAGTTCCTGTATGTCCTTGTTCCTTTTAAGAATTATGTTTCCATGTGTCTATATTCATTTTTTTTAATATGGATGTTGCAAATGATTGGATGCATGCTTTCTTGCAGGTTCTGTGGGATAAGAAACGCAAGACAATCGTTAATAATGAGAGCTCGGAGATAATCCGGATGCTTAACTCCGAGTTCAATGATTTTGCTGCAAATGCTGATCTGGATCTCTATCCTCCTCATTTAAGGTCACAGATAGATGAGATAAATGAATGGGTACTTGATGGAATAAATAGTGGTGTTTACAAGACTGGGTTTGCAAAAACTCAAGAAGCTTATGATGGGGTAACATCATGAACAATAACATGCTTCTTTTGGGACAATGAATTAGGAATAGGCACCTCACTCTTTGTCTCCTTGGAGCTTTCTAGCTGAGTCATCTGATTATCATTGTGAATTTCCAGGCTGTGAAAAAATTGTTTGAAGCATTGGATAGATGTGAAGACATACTCAGCAAGCAGAGATATTTATGTGGGAGTGTGCTTACAGAGGCAGATATTCGTTTATTTGTCACTCTTATAAGGTTTGATGAGGTATGCAATTTGCTTTTACTTTCCTCCCCATGTTAGTCTTAGTTTTTTTTTTCTTCTTTAATAAATTTTCTTTCCCTTCGATTATTTTTACCAAGGTGTGTGGTGTGGGGGCTACGAGTATCAGCTGTGTGCAAAACTACACTCTTTTGGTGAAGGAATGATTTCATATTCATAACGTCTGCCTGTTGAAGCTTTTATTGGAAAAGAATCTGCCGATGTGTTGATTCTGAACTTGATATTTACCTCATTTTGATAGCACAAGAAAAGCTAGACTCCCAAGAGAGAGATTGTCTTTGGACTTTGCTTCTTAAATTCTGGCCTTAGGAATAAGTATTCTGGTATTAGTCTTCTACTCCAAGAATCCAGCTTGCAAACGGGGATTAGGAAGTTGACAGGCTGAGGTTATCGCAACTGGATAAATACGTTACAGCATAGAAAAGCAAGAAAAATTGACATGGTAATGAACGTTTTCCAGTAGTAGATTCACAAAAAGGAGAAGCTTTCACATAATTGCGACAAACCGTGTGCTTATTTGTTTATTGATCTGTGACATTTTGCCAAAATTGTACCAAGCAAGCCCTTTGTCTACCGAATCATAACACACTGTGCCATTTCAAATGGCCATATTTTTGACTACATATTTCAAATGGGTTTGAAGTCTTTTTTCTTTCCTTTTTCATCATTTGAAAAGCTTTGGGCGGCTAATCTCAAAGACAAGTAGAAAGAAAAAGGGAGGAAAGAGTGAACTCCAGGCCCCGTGTTGATTGACTGATGTGAACCTGAACCATCATCTTTTAACATATTTCTACATGACCAGGTTTATGCGGTGCACTTCAAATGCAACAAGAAGATGATAAGCCAATACCCGAATCTGTTCAACTACACCAAAGACATCTGTCAATTCCCCGGTGTGAGCAGTGCAGTCAACATGGATCACATCAAAAGGCACTACTATGGAAGCCATCCCTGGATTAATCCAACCGGGCTTGTTCCCATCGGCCCTAATATCGACTACTCTACCCCTCATGATAGAGCGAGGTTTTCTACTTGAAATGTCATCTGTCTAGTCTTTTGAATAAGCCGCATCTCCCTTAATTCTTTTGCCGTTCTTATGTAATAAATTATTTGGCCTACTTGGCTGATGATGTTGTCTAAGAGTTGAATTAGACATCGGCAAAAGAGACTTCGTATTGCCTACTCCATGTTTGAGGCGGAAATGTGGTGGTGGCTGTGAGATTTAGCTGTACTATATTTTCCATATGAAGTGTTTGGAGAATATTTTGCTAAGCAGATTTGTGTTGTATGCCTACGTTTACAGATGAATTATGGTCATGTTATTCTGGGATAGGTTGTTTAGATTGAATGCCTGCCACCACTGCTGCCGCCGCCAGCCGCCCCTGCCGCCTGACCTTCTCCTTCCCCCAATCACGAACCTCTCCCTTCCTCCCTCTCACCCTCTTCCTTTTCCTGTGTGTGTTAAGCGAGATGGCACATTAGTTGAATGGTTGTTTATGGGACAGTCAAAATTCAGATTTCCGACCATGGTTGATGAAAAAATTAGTTATCCAATTGTATATGACCCTTTTAATATAATTTATTTTTTCTTTGAAATTTTCGTGTATCACAAAAATTAAATTAAAATGATAATATAAACTCTAAAAAGTAAAAAAAAAAAAGAAAAAAGAAAGAAGGTATTTTTTCTCATTTTAAATGTCAAATCTTATATTTAATGGAATATATTATTCTTAAAATGGAAAATGCTTTTACTTTGCGTTTTATGAGTAATATTTTATGTTTTATCCTTGTGATCAATATCATTTTTCTAAAAGAATAAAAATAAAAATTGAGCTGCAGATTAATTAGTAGTGTACCAAAGCTTATGGTAAAAAATGTAATTTTAGAGTAAGAGTTTTGATATTTCCATTATGTTGTCCATCTATTACCTTGTTTTTTTAAAATAAAAAATGCACATTCATTAAAATTATAAATTTTGAAACAATATTTATAAAAGGTAGAATAATAAAAATATATTTCTATCTTAAACATAGAAATTAGATATAAAGTTTAAGCCTAAAAAAACTGAAAAAATTCATTGAACAAGATAATGTTGACCTATTAATAAAGCTTATGAAAAGTATTTTTGAACAAAATTCATTCAACCTTGCCATAAGATACTCAAATTAAATATTTTGCAGGTCCATACGTCTATAGAATGGAAGGCACTAACTTAGATAGCAATTTGTTAAATATGTAGGCCACATTCAATAACACATCTTCTACTAAGAATAGATAGGCTTATTTGTGCCATTATAAACCTAATCATGTCAAACATTGTACAATTACACTTTCTTATCATTTTATTTTGTTATGGTATATCTGGCTTTGTCACTTCTTTTTAAAATATTTCTATTCATAGAGTCTTTAAAATTATTCAAATAAATATTTACAATTATAATTAATCCTAATAGCTTTCATACTTGCATCTAATTGATTTTTAACCAAACTAACATATTATCTTGTTGCGTCTTTAGATTTTGCGCACTTGTACGGACGAGGATCCAACTGAGCCTGCGAATTGTTTTTTAGTACTCAAGCAAGATCCATGTAACACAAAGAGTGAGACGAAGTAGAAAGAAAGGGTATGAGGATTAAAGTACGCGAAATTTTTACGTGAAAAATTTTCTATTAGATGAGAAGAAAAAACCACGGGACTTTTATTCAAGAACTTGCTTCACTTTTGTATTTAGTTACAAGAGAGAACGAGGTTATAGGGAAGTAACAGACTGCCCTCAAGTCTTTTCTCTTTCCTTTTTCTCTCTCTGCAGTAGCTACGCAAGTGTGAATATTGGGACCCCTTGTTTTGTAGCCGTTAATGTATTTATAACAATTGAGTCTTCCTTTGTGGGGTGTCCACGTGGCGCTGGCGTGTGCAGAGGAGCCTGCCACCAACTCCACCAATCCAATTTATTGAGTCAGGGAGGTTGCGTGCATATTGGCTGATCTTACGTAGCGTCACATCTGTAGTAATCGGGCGTGCCCTACAAACCATTATTCATTCTGCATCCTGACAGAATCAGCTACCAAATCTTTGGCACGCCGATTTTGCAGATGTGATGACATCCAAGGCCCATCCCTGAGTCCACGAGCCTGAGTGGACTTTGAGTCCACCATCTCACACGGCTGACCCTACTGCTTGGACCTCTTGGGCCTATTGGGTCTCTGTGGTATCAGGGCCAAATCCTACGAGGATTGATCTTCTAAATGGGTCGTGGGTATCAATACTCATCATTAGCCTCCCATGCCAACGGGTCTGAGTACTTCAGCCATTTGGCATGTCCATTGGATGTGGACAAGTCTCGTGTGAATGTTCTCTTACTGAAAATTCGCTTGTGCCTTTGCTTCATGGCGCCGCTTAGCCACTGCTTGGGATTGGCATTTATTCTTCTCTCTTGCGAACGTCCGAGGATGTAGTTGGAACCAAATGTTCAGGGACATGCGACCAAAATGTCCGAGAGATGGTTGAGGCTTAGGGTTTGCCCAAAACATTCGAAAAATTTTAAGGTCAACGGCTTGTCCAGAATGTCCAAGAAAATTTTGGATTTTAGGCACTGTTGGGTATTCCTAAGTGATAGCCATCTTTGCATATTTGTTCGTGATCCAAAGATGTCCACGAATATTATTGGGATCACAGGCTTTGATGAAGGTGCGTCCGAGAACTCCCTTGGAGTCCGAGACACTAGCTTGCGCCACCATTTGGGCCATTAAAGCGCATTTAATGAGATTGACGTCCCCTTGGAAACATAAGGCCCACTATCTCTGGCAGTGTACGGGGAGTTGACACATGGCAAGGGTATGATGGCGCCCGCCTTTTTGATTTTTTGCCGTTTTAAAATATCATTCATTGCCTTCGTTTTCATTTTCACCACGCAACCTAAGGAGTTTCTCTCAAATCCTTGACTATGCTCTCCCAAACTTTCTTCCTCTCATTTCCTTTGTGCTTTTTCTTCGAGTTTCAATGGCGCCTGGAGTCAAGGATATCGCCTCTTCTCTCTTGGGCCGGTCTGGATGCCATCCTTGTGAAGTATGACATTCCCGATTTGATGGTGATGGTGATTCTTGATCCCCACGATAGGGCTTATAGCCCGCCCGACGGGTTTATCACCGTTTACGAAATCCACCTCAAGGGTGGGCTTCATTTTCCTGTCCTACTAGAACTGTACCTCATTATGAAAGAACTCGAAGTTCCATTTGCGAGACTGCAACCCAACACCATCAGATACCTAGTATCACTCTGCGTTTTTACACGTCACAAGAAAGTGTTTGAGGTGTCGATGGTGAATGCGATGTTTTGTTTTACTCATAATTTGGACTAGATAGTTGCTACTTCATGTCTAGAATTTACTGTCATGAGTGGTAGAAACTAAGATTCCACCAAGAGGTGGAAGGATAAATTCTTCTTTATGGGAGTCCGAGAGAATTGGGCTCTTCTCTCTTCTCTTTGGCGGTCTGGATGCCATCCTTGTGAAATGACATTCCCGATTTGATGGTGATGGTGATTCTTGATCCCCACGATAGGGCTTGCCCGCCCGACGTCCCAAGAGGAAATTATGAAAGAACTCAAGTTCCATTTGCAAGTAGACCAACACCATCGGACCTAGAATCACTAGATTCACAAGAAAGTGTTTGAGGTGTCGATGGTGAATCATGTTTTGTTTTACTCATAATTTGGACTAGATAGTTGCTACCATTCAATGAGAATAAGATTCCAGAATGGAAGGATAAATTCTTCTTTATGGGAGTCCGAGAGAATTGGGCTCTCTCCACTGTTTGGAAAAACATGGCGCGTAAGCATTGCTTAGACGCTTCCAAAGAGGAAAGAGAGGTTGCCAAGGAGGTCATAGATTTGGTAATGATCAACCTTGGCACCTTCAATGAGAATAAGAAGAATATCTAGTTGTGGCCCGAGAACTTGGTTAGAGCTAAGTCGGCGACTGAACCCAAGGACTCTGGCGTCGCTACTGCTACCGCTCCTTCTGTAAAGAAGAAGAAGAAGAAATCAAAGAAAAATGAGAGATCTTTGAGAATCGAGGAGCCGTCCAAGAGGCCAAGGAAGAGGCATCAGACTGAAACCTCAAAGCGTCCAGTGACTACCGTTACGCCCTCCTTATTCGATGATGGTAATGTTGTTATAGTGCGCCTTGTGAAGAGGTTGAGACCTCCACAGATGGCACCAATACGAGAGACTGAAGGCGCCAGACCTTCAGCCACAGCTGAGACCTCTGGGCAACCTTCTGGGCCTACCCGCGGAGACACCTATTTCCTAGTCTTCTCCTGATGAGCCAATGCCTGACATTCCTTCTGAGTTTATCAGTGAGATCTCGAATTGGATTGATAATCCACCGGAGGATATTGACGAGGGACAGGCTGTGAGGGAGGCTGAGGTGACTCAGGTTGAGGAAGCATCGATGATGATGACGATGACTACTGCTGAGGTCAAGGAGAGTTATGCTGCAGAGCTGCCTGCCATAGAGACTGCCGAGCTCCCATGCCTTGCAATCCAAGTTTATAGCCCAATGATGATTCCTCCTGAGGTCTAAGAGGAGGCCTTGGCCAAAGACATTGTTGGGGCTCCGAGTGCTGATGAAGCTGAGATTGGGGATGCAAAGCCTTCCAAAGCTATTGAGCCCTCAGTCCTTGATTTTGATAGAGATATCCCTACGTTTGAGATCTGGGTTGAGGTTTTTGTGGTGCCTGCTGCTATGTCACAGGAGTTTGAAGCCCCTAGAGAGGAGAGATCGGTTGGCGGCTCTCTCGTCTCTCAGGTATCATTCTGTCCATCATTAACCTTTTAGTTTCTTGTTTCTTTCCACTTATGCTTTGACGACCTAGTCTTCCTTTGCAATTTCGAGAGCTAGTTGGAAACCTTGGGCAGCTTATTGGTGGTGTTGCCCAGACTTGTTCTGAGTTGGAGTCCTTCAAGGTCACTAGAGAGGTCAACAAATGCTTAGAGGTTGAGCTTGTTGAGGCTAAGAGAAAAATTGCCTCCCTGGAGGATACATTGAAGCTTCAGCAAGTTCAGTACGGGCTTCTCCGGGACAGAAACTTCCAGTTGGAGGAGGTGCTGAGGACTTCGGTGAGGGCTGTGGATATAGCACCGGCGCTGGAGGGTAAGTACTGGGATGGCATTAACTTATGCCATCGAGTGATGAGGTTGCTGCGTCCACAATTTCCTACAGCCGTGTTTGATCCTTAGAATGCCAATGCCGCATGCTCGGATGACTTGATGGTCTCTTAGGAAGGGGTAGGTCTCTCAGCCCTTCAGGCCTGGACCATCAAGTCGTTCTGAAACTCCGGGGTAGCTGGGATCTTTAGGGCAAGCGGGGCCTCTTGGACTACGAGGATAGTAGCAGTAGCAGGGAACTTTTTCTCAACCAAGACCTTTTGAGGGCTGATTATAAATTTGTTGAGTTGTGCAGTTTGTTTATACTGTTGTACATATGTTGGATCAATGAATGAAATTCATATCATTTCAGTGCAAATATTTTATTTGTCTTATCTGGACTACTTGAGTGTTTGGTTCTTTTATGACATACTATTAAAGAAACTTGGTTTCTCATTAGCTTAATATCTAAACCTTTTGATTGTCTTAAGCTGAAGATGCTACTTCTAGGGTCGTCGCATGCCTACTATTTTAAGCCCCCTAAGTTTTAAGTCCAACCTCTAGGGTTGTTCAGTATCGTGGCTAAATTTTAAGTTCAACCTCTTGGGCCGCTCGAATATAGTCGAGTTTTATGTACGATCTCCTGAGTTGCTCGGACATAGCCGAGTTTTAAGTTCGACTTCTTGGGTCGCTCAGACACGGCCGAGTTGTAGAGCAAGTAAAAGTGTTACTTTCACTTGATTTAGGGGCAGCCCAGGTCTTGTGAATTAGTAAGGTGATATGAAAATATTCAATAAAGTGCAAGACAGGAAATAAGGGAAAAGAAATTTTATCATATCAATGAAACATGTTACAAGCACATCGGATGATACATTTTGCCTTACTTGATCATCTGTACATACATTTATTAATAGTATTTTTTGAGTTGTGCGGCATTCCATGTTCGAGGGATTCGCTTGCTTTCTTGGGTGTGTAATTTATAGGCCCCATTTTGAAAGATAGCAGAGATTAGGAATGACCCTTCCCAATTTGGGGAGAGTTTATTCTGGTTGGTATTTTTACCTGTGGCCTCTAAGCTCCTCAAATTAGGTCCCCTATTTCGAACTGTCATGCCTTCACCTTTTTATTATAGTATCGGGCTACTATCTATTAATACGCCGCTATTCTTAGCCTTGCAAGGTTCGTGCTTCCTTTAGTAGATCGAGACTCTCATGAAATCTTTGATTGTTGCTGCACGGGTCATAACACTTAACTCGGAGACTTGGAAGTCCGACTTCCACCGGGATGACCGCCTCTACCCCATAGCACAGGCTGAAGGGTGTATCTCTTGTAGGCTCCTTCGACATTATTCTATGCAACCAAAGGACGGACGGCAACTCATTTACCCATGATCCCCCGGAGTGCTCCAGCTTTGTCTTGAGTCCATGTAGGATTGTGCGATTCATGACCTCCACCTGCCCGTTGCTCTGTGGATACGCGACCGACGTATAGACCAACTTGATCCTCAGTTGGTCTAGTGCTTAGTGAACTGTTTCCTAGTGAATTAGGTCCCATTGTCAGTCACGATACACTTGGGAATCTTGAACCTGCATACAATGTTCAGCTGGATAAATTCTGTGGTATTCTGTTCTATTATCTTTGGTAGTGGCACACTTCGACCTATTTTGTAAAGTAGTCGATCCTGACGATTAGGAACTTTCTTTGCCCTACTACAGTCAGAAAAGGTCCGAGTATGTGTAGCTCCTATTGAGCAAAGGGCCATGGTGATTGCAGTACTTAGAGTCCAATGTGAGGCTGGTGAGCCATATTGTCATGGATTTGACAATTTTTACATTTGCGTATGAAGTCCATGGCGTCATACATTATGGTTGGCCAATAGTACCATTACCTGAGGAGCTTGAAGGCGAGGCTTTTGCCCCCAATGTGAGATCCACAAATCCTAAGGTGCACTTCTTGTATAGCGTAATCTGCCTCCTCGGCAATGAAACGCCATAGGTAAGGGGTCGAGAACCCGTGCTGGTATAATTTACCGTCTATGATAGTGTACCAACTCGCTGCCTTCTTCACCTTCTTGGCTGCGTCCGCGTCCTCAGGCAATGCCTCATCAAACAAATACCTCAAGTAGGGAGTTAACCAAGTTTGGTACTTGAAACTTACATCACTTCCGGTTTGGGATCTTCGATGCTTGCCTTGTGTTGAACTTCTCTCATCCCTCTAGCATACTGCTTTGGATCTTCAAATGCTACTGTCCTTACTAGCATATCGTCCTTCCCATTCTCTTCTCTTGGGATGTGGACAAATTCTACATTCCCAAAGTCCACGGTCAAGCTTTGGACCTTTGAGAGGTATTTAGAGAATTGTGGGCTGTTAGTCTCAAAATGTTCATGGACTTGATTAACGACCAATTCAAAATTGCTGTAGATAACCAAGTTTTTGGCAAAGTATTCCTCGGCTAACAGGAGTCCTGCTAGAAATGTTTCGTACTCCGCAATGTTATTTGTGGCCGAGAACCCAAGGGTCATTAAATACTTTTTCTCCAACCTCTCAGGCATTCACAACACAACACCAACTCCACAACCATCTTTCATTGAGGAGTCGTCCACGTGCAGTGTCCATATTGTTGCATCGTTTGGCTCATCTGCATCACGATGGTTTGAATCACCAAGGGCTGGGGTCATTGTCTCAACAATGAAGTCCGTCAAAGCCTGACTTTTCAATGCTGGCCTTGGACGAAACTCTATGTCAAACTTTTCCAACTCAATGGCCCACTTGACCATTTGTCCTAACATCTCGGGCTTCTATAGGATCGTTTTTAATGACTGATCGGTCAGGACCACTACTTTGTGCGCTTGGAAGTATGGTCTAAGCTTCCGAGTAGAATACACCAATGCCAAAGCTATTTTCTCTGCGTGGGGGTACTTGGTCTCTGTATTTGCCAAGGTTTTGCTCACATAATATGCAGGCTGCTGTCGTACCAACACCGAGCTCAAGGTCATATCAAACACAACGAGGTATAAACATAGCTCCTCGCGTAGTTGAGGAGAAGCTAAGAGAGGAGGGTTCGACAGATTGTCTTTGAGTCCTCGGAATGCCTCCTCATTGTCATTATTTTATTAAAATCCGTTGGTCTTCGCTCCTCTCAAGGTTTTAAAAATGACAAGTGCTTCTCGGTTGATTTGGCCAAGAAGCAAGAGAGAGCAGCTATCCACCCAGTGAGCTTCTGGACTTCTTTTATTGACCGAGGAGACTGCATGTTAAGGATGGCTTTGATCTTTTCTGGGTTTGCATCAATTCCTCAATTTGAAATAATGTAGCACAGGAACTTCCCAGACATCATTCCAAATGTACACTTGGTTGGGTTGAGTTTCATCTGGTGAGCTTGGAGCACACTGAAGGTCTCGTCCAAATCTTATATGTCGTGGTCGATCTTTTTGCTTTTGACAAAGATATTGTCCAAGTAGACATCCACATTCCGTCTGATCTGTCCTTCAAACATCTTATTTACGAGCTGTTGGTAAATTGCATCCGCATTCTTGAGGCTAAAGGGCATAACTTTATAATAGTATTTTCCTTGGTTTATCATGAATGATATGTGCTTCTCATTTTTTAGGCTCATCTATATTTGGTTGTAGCCCAAGTACGCATCCATGAAGTTTAAAAGTTTTTGGCTAGACATCAAGTCTACAAGTTGATCAATTCTGGGTAAAGGAAAGCTATATTTGGGGCATGCTTTATTGAGGTTCATGAAGTATACACACATTCTCCACTTCTCGGTATTCTTCTTTACCATGACTACGTTCGATAGCCAGTCCGAATACTACTCCTCTCGGATGAATCCGGCGTCCAAGAGCTTCTTCAGTTCCTCATGTATGGCCACCAATTTCTCTATTGAATAATTTCTGTGCTTTTGCTTGACGGGTCTTTGACGAGGATCTACGCCTAGTTTATGGACCATTATTTCTACGGAGATCCCCGATATGTCACTTGGCACCCAGGCAAAAACGTCTGAGTTCTTCCGCAGGAAACTAATAAGCTGGCATCAGACAGTCTGAGGCAGAGAGCTCCCTATCTGGACGTACTTCTCTGGGTCTCTAGGATCCAGTGGGACTCGAACAGTAAGTTTTCTGGATTGTGCCTACTGTAGTGTCACTTCATATCATAGGTCAAGGTCTTCTAGAGGTTAGGGAAGAGGCAATTGCGTGACTTGAGACAACTAGCATGTCCGCCCGACGGCTTGGTCTCCAAGAACCTCCCCAATCCCAAATGGAGTCGAAAATTTCATCTTTAGATGCGGGATGGAAGTAACAGCACCGAAGGCGATTAAGTAAGGACATCCGAGGATTGCATTATAAACTGATGGGATCCACGACCAAGAAGGTGAGGACCTTAGACGCAGTCCTTAGGTACGTTCTTATCGTGATTTCCAGCTGGACGACACCCTAAATTGGTACTTATTCGTTGTCCAGTCCGTAGTGAGGTCCTTCGGTTGCTCTCATTTGACTTTTATTAAGTTCCAATTTAAAATACGCATCAACATAAAGTAAATTTTATGAACTTCAATTATCGATAAAGACTTGTTCCATTTGGTAGTTATTTGCCCCATTTGAAATGAGTGCAGTTACAACCAATGCATCAGAGTGAGGGAAAACTACATAGGCCATAGCTTCATTACTAAAGCTAATAACTTCATCCCCATTTCCTACCCTCGGCTCTTCACTATGATGATCTCCCAAGCGTCTTTAAGGGCTCGGCGAGTTGATATCATGTTTACAACCCCCGTGGCCACTTGGTTTCTGGGCTGGTCAGCCTCAACATCACTTGCTATTTCAAAGCCTTGTCCAGGTCTTTGTAGGAAGCGATTGAGGTGACCCCTCTTTATTAGCTCTTCGATCTCCTTCTACAGTGTCCAGCAGTCCTCTATATTGTGGCCTTCACAGAGATGATAATGACAGTACTTCGACTGGTCGTCACCTTCTGGATTCTTTAGTGCTTTGGACCACTTTAAAAATTGTTCATCCCGAATCTACATTAAGATGTTGGCACGGGTGTTGTTCAAAGGAGTGAGATTTATTGGTCTTGGCTCCCTTTGAATGACCTGCTCGGACTTATGCAACTTCCTTATTGTCTCGGGACCTGTACGGTCCCTGTCCTTTCTTTTCCCTTCACCACCCTAAGGTGAAAGTTCTCATCCTTCCCTAGTATCTTTGCGTCATTGGCTTCTTTGACCGCGATATATGCTTGCACCACGGCCTCAACCTTTACAAACGTTTGGAGACCCTTGTGAATGAAGTGTTTAAAGAAAGCTCCTCTTTCCAGGGCAGATAACAACGCGTTCAACTTCACCTCATCAGCCAATTTTGGGATTTACCTGGCCTCCGCTACGAATCGGTCTAGGAATCTCCTCAAGCTCTCTCTGGTATCCTACTTCATTAGGGTGAGGTGAAAGAGTTGTTTCTCTATCCTCCAACTGGAGGTGAACTGCAAGAGGACACTTGCTGCCAGCTCGCTGAAGGAGTAAATGGAATCAGCAGACAGTCCATAGAACCACACTCTCGCATCACCCTTAAGTGTCAATGGAAAGCATTGACACATGGTCATCTCATCTAAGCCTTGGAGGCTCAGATGCTCACAAAAGTGATTAAGATGATTCATGGGGTCAGCACTCCCATCGTAGACATCGAGATTTGGCATCTTAAACTTCAGGGGGAGTGGCCTCGTCTTAATTTTTGCCGTGAAAGGAGACTAGCATAGGTCAACTCCTCCTTTGTTGTCACTGCCAAAGACTCGGTTGTATACTCTCTCTAGTCTCTCCTCCACATAGGATGGGGCCATCGCCTTCTTCTCATTAAGGTAATTCCTCAACTCGTTTGGTCTTTGTGCTACTTGTGGTTCTAGAACCCCCTAACCCTAGGAGGTGCGTCATCACGGGGAGCCGCCTCCCGAATAGCGCACTCCTGGTTGTTGCGAACAGAGCAAGGATTGCGCCTTTTTGGGATCTCCTCCTGAACCCGAGGACCTAAACGACCTTTAAGTAGTTGAGGGACTTTGCTACTTGAGGCAACTTGGGTCCTCGATGCCTCGTACTGGTTGACTTGTTTATTGTGGTGTTTCTTTCCCTTGCCCCTATTCTAGGACGTTGTGGTCTGAGAGGCCTTAGAAAGCGCTTCCTTCATCCACTCGTCTATCTTTGAGCAGAGAGTCTGAACGGCCCTGGACATGTCGTCTATCCCCATGGCCAATGCCCGTACAACTGGATTAGGATGGTCTTCTATTCTGACACACATGATAGGGCCGTTGTCACGTGAGGCCGCATCTCTGACAGGGGCACGTACTTGTGCTCTTGTGTTCACCATATTTAACTTTGGAAAAAGCGTAGGGAAACTTCTGAAAGATTTCTGAAAAACGTGGAAAACTGATTTTTAGTTGTTTTCCATAGACGATGCCAATGTTGCGTCCTCGGATCTTGCATACTTGTACGGACGAGGATCCAGCTAAGCCCGCGGATCTTTTTTGAGTACTCGGGCAAGATCCGTGGAACACAAAGAATGGGATGAAGTAGAGAGAAAGACTATGAGGATTAAGGCACGCAGAGTTTTTACGTGGAAAACCTTCTATTAAATGAGAAGAAAAAACTACGGGACTTTTATTCAAGACTTGCTTCACTATTGTGTTTAGTTACAAGAGAGGACAAGGTTATATGGAAGTAATAGACCGCTCTCAAGCCTTTCTCTTTTCTCTTTCTCTGTTTGTAGTAGCTACGGAAGTGTGAATGTTGAGATCCCTTATTTGGTAGACAATTAATGTATTTATAGCAATTGAGTCTTCCTTTGTAAGGTCTCCAGTGGTGTTGGTGTGTGCAGAGGAGCCTGCCACAAACTCCACCAATCCAGTTTACTGCGTTAGGGATGTTGTGTGCATGCTGGCTGATCTTACGTGGCGTCATATCTGTAGTGATCGGGTGTGCCCTGTAAGCCATCATTCTTTCTGTAACCTGACAGGGTTAGCCATCAAATCTCTAGCGTGTCGATTTTGTAGACATGATGATGTCTGAGGCCCATCCCTGAGTCCACGGGCCCGAGTGGGCGTTGAGTCCGCCATCTCACACAGGCTAACCCTACTACTTGGACCTTTTGGGCCTATTGGGTCTCTGTGGTATCAGGGCCAAATCCTACGATGATTGATCGTCTAAATGGGTCATGGGTATCAGTATCCATCACATCCATAACAACTCAATACTTTAGACTTATATAATATCAAATATGCATGACTTAATCATGTAGAATTATCTCTAAATGTAATAAAGTATAGGTCATTTTGCCTTATCCTTACATTGATTGGACTGTAACTATCAAAATAGAATAGTTGAAACAAAAAATATATATACCAACTATTTTTTAATTATTTTTTAAAACTTCTTATTAAATAATGTTCACACACGAGCAAAGTAACTTTGCTAATATTGTCTTTAAACTGCCTTTAACTAAGCTAGTCATTATATATCGCTCCATGTGGCCAAGCCTAACATGTTGTGTATGTGAACTCAGATTATTAAAAGTCAAATAAATAGATAAATTACTACTATAGTAATAATAATAAATCCAATACTATAAGTTATAACAAATTGTTCCTAAATAATCTGAAATATCTTTGTTCTCAAAACAAAATTGAAAATCAACTCTCATTAAGATAGTCACATAAAGCAAAATTTGTCCTATATTCAAAGTGTATGACATATTGTAAAGCAATATAGTACGTCCACCACATAAAGTTAGCTTGTCAGTGTCATTTCAAAGCACCTCTATGCTATTATTATTTTCCAACTTCTTGTCACAACACCCAATAGGAATCCGACGATATTCCACAAATTCAACTCCACTTTTCATATATGCTCATTTGTTGTTAAGTCTACTATCTATAAAGAAATATAATCAACAATGATGGCATAAAAAGTTACACAAACTATGCAAGAATGATTATAGAATGCATATTTTATGGCTTAGTGCGTTCATGAGAGAAGTGATTTTTCTTTTCTGTAATTAAGACAAATCATATTGGTCGTAGTGAAGTACACTCATGTACTGATTAGCAGAATATGTAATACTCATGTATGGTGGAGGCATGCTCACACATGGCTTAGTAAAATTGGTGGTGCTTGTGTCTACATTGAGACATAGTCGTGCATGTATGCATTTGGTACTCATATTTGTTAGGCACGTGATGGCGCTCATGTCTCAATCTATCTATTTGAGTAATTTATTCATATTTTTGAACATTTTTTTATGAGAGCTTGAGAAAAGAAAGAGAAAGATGTGAGAGAAAATAAAAAATGTTATTTTAAAACGATTTTAGATCAGATTTGGATAATATTTAACATAAAATAAGTATATCTAAACTTATTATTTATTTGTTGAAATCATTCAATTATTTCTTCGACATCTACATGCATATTGCCTTTTGATGGCTATATTCAAATTATTTTGGCAGGCATTTTAATTTTGCTTTGATTTATGAAATTTAAAGGCCTGTATTTATATTTATAAAATTTATCACAAAATTATGAAATATTTGGAATTTAACCTCATATATCATTTTATGTAAATATTTGACGAAATATTGTACTTTAGGTTTGTTAAAATTATTTATTTTTTAAAGTTGGAAAAAAATTGTACATTTATTAATTATCATAGAATTTTCATTATGGGTAAATAAAAATCGCTACAAAAAATTAATAAAATATATTTAAACATATCATAATATATTATTTATAAGTAAAATTATCACTTAATATCCATTGGTTTGAAAAGTGGTGTTTGACCTATTTATATAGAATAATTTATAGTCAGCCTAACTATGAGTTTTAAATAGTGATCTATAGCCTAAGTTCCGAAAAAGTTAAATAGTTTGATTTTTTATATTTGACCATTATTAATAAGGTTATTACTTATTCTTAATTCTTATATTTTTTAATATTTTTATCTATGTTTTTATTATTTTTGATATTTCTATATTTATTTATTATTTTCATTACCCATATATATATATATATAGTTGTGTGTGTATGTGTGTGTGAAACTCATTTTTATCAACTTTTTATAATATTTTAGATTAACGAGCATGGATTCTGTTAATCATTGGACCAAGAGGAGACTCAAAACGATTAGTTGATCCTCACTTGCATGATGAGTGTTGATGGGATGACCCAGAGTCAAGTCTTCAGACTGAGTTAGGACTATCCATGCAAAAAGATTTCAAGCCAGCTGAAATCATTAATTTCCTATCATAAATTCTAACATCTATCAATATAAATAAATTTAAAATCATCAATTACCAAAAAATATTAACCATTAACAATCTTCATAAATGTATCAAAAAAAATAATAGCCATAACAAAAATTATTGAAAATAAAAAGGAAATATCAATTTTCATTACATTAAGTTTTTGGGAATGTAGTTCTGATAAATATCTAAATGTTAATGAACCAGTAAATAATCTCAAATTACTCATTATGAAAGTCTTAGACTCTAAAATTCGTATCTACCTAAAAGCACTATAGCAACACACAATCTCTTCTAGATTGATGTCAACCTACCTACTTTAGAGCCAAAAAATATATATGAGTCAAATGCAAAATAAGTAAATAAAATCAATAATATTAGAGTATAAGTAAGTATATCAAATTATAATATTAAATGTATAAAATTAATAATAATATACAATATATAATCACTATTCGAGACTCAATAACATATCATATCTATGATCTAAAAACAATATGAATAATTGGACATGTGGAATGTAACAGAGATTCTACCAAATCTGATTATCAATTCAATGCGAGGTTATCACTATATGAGATAATAATAATCTCTACTATACAGGACAATAATAATTTCTATGGACTTTATTCTATTACGGGATAACAATTTACACTTTTAATGGCTAGGTAAGTATCATGAGGTAACCTGATATTCATGGTATCCCAACCATCTATATAGTCTTCTCAATGCTATACTCATAGTATACTCATACTATTTATAATACCCCTTACTAATGATATCATTTATATCATCTTTTACAATAGTCACTAAATTATAAGTGTTCCTTCTTAATTTCAATTATCTCAACCTCCAAAATAAAATAAATATAAGAAGAGTATAAACTATTCTAAAGTTCCATAAACTCCAATTTATTTGAATAAATTAAAATTTTTGTACACTTTACTTATACCAATACAATATGCGTGCATAGTTTAAACCAACGCATTGAATTGCTTATCACAGGTATAGGAGAATATACAATGAGAGCTTAAATATTCGACTGACCGTTTAAATATTTTATTCAATTATCATTTGCCTTTCTTGTATATTAAATTTTATTCCTTAGTCCCTAAAATATCTCCCGTTATGCTACTATTGAATAGACAAAATGAATATCTATCCATCCCGACTAGTTCTATGAGAGACCAACAAAAATATTAATTATTATTAATTTTCTCCGCAATACACATATACATACACACACATCATGTACATCTATTTTTGATTAACCAATATATATATATATATACCAACCCGTATAAATACGCACATGTATATATACACATCATACGTTATGTATACACACTTGTATAATATATACATATATATAAAAATACACTTACCTTACCATCTTCTACTTATACCCCGTACACATATTTATACATTTACATATATAATCCTTCATAAACACAAGTACATATATATATATATATATTATACATACATATATGTATGAATATAAACGTATTTTTATCAACACATATATTTGCACATTTATAAATAAGTAGATGTGTTTTCGTAAACTTGTAAACTGTATGTGTATATGTATATACATATAAATCTCCTTTGCTCACATATCCATATATATACATGACAAACACACCATCCGCACCCGTATATGAGAGCTTACCTACGGCCGTATAATATACATCTTGTATATAGCATATATATGCGCACATAATGTAGAAATAATTAATAACAAAAGCTTCCCAACATATATCCTACACCCTATTTACCATTTCACATAATCGCCTAAACGAAGCATTAAGCTCTGTTTTCCAGTTCTTTCCCTTCGTATCCAAGAATCAAAATAGGAGAGTAAGCATGCAAAATTTCCATCTTCTTATAGGGGCAAAAATGGTCGGATGGACAGAATGCACACAAACACACAATATGGGAGGAAAAGAGAGAACGCACAAGAAATTTTACATGGAAATCCCTTTTCAAATAAGAAAAAAAAATTACAGTTAACTTAATCCACAAACCGATCGATTATATGAGATTCACGGTTACACAAACCATACGGCTAGACAAACCCAATAGGCAAAAACAAAGAACAGAGCATAAGTATACAAAGAGCTCACACTTTGTTTTTTCACTTACTGCTCTCACTTTTCTTTCACTCTTTCTTTCATCTTTCTCATACACTTACACTACACACCCAGGCACACTACACAATATATATATATATACCGCCTGTTGAAAGCATCAGCCAAATCAACGTTGAGGACACACGTACAAGTAGCAGCCTAATGCACGTACAACTCTGCAACGATACTGCAACTTGTCCTATCGTACACAAATGGCGCCCACTTTGCAAAGACTGCGCATATTCCCCGTAGATCTTGCGTGCTCAATAAATCTTCTGAGTTGGCTTTCACATGTGCTTTTTGCTGTCAAGTCCTCGAGCCTTCAATTGAAGAAAGTCTTTAAACATTACATAATGTCCTCGTCCATTTTCAAAATTCTCTAACGATTAGCTCATTAGCCCGCGGACTATATCCGCGTAAAAGTCCGTGGACATATTCCTACAAGGGAGTGACCCTAATAAACTTTCCCTCACGACCGTGTGGGAATAGAATTAGTTAGCCCAACGATGTCCCAACAAATTTCAAGCTTTCCCTTGGGTAAAACTTTGGTTGTCATGTTTGACCCATTTTCATCTGATCGGACCTTCTCTACTAACATCCGCCCTTCATCAATAATATCTCTTACCCAATGATATCGAATGTCAATGTGTTTCTATCTCAAATGGGATGAGGAATTTCTACAGCGATGCATACCACTTTGACTATCACAAAGAACCATATATTTTTCTTGCTTGAAGTCTAGCTCTTGCATGAACTTTTTCATCTAAAGTATCTTCTTGCAGGCCTCGGTCACTACAATATACTCAGCCTTAATGGTAAAAAGGGCAACAGACTTCTGTAGCTTTGGCTTCTAGGAGACTGCTCCTCCAACAAATTTTATCAAGTATCCCGATGTGGATTTTCTAGAGTCAACATCACCTGTCGTATCGGCATTCGTGTAGCCAACTAGGTGAGGCTTAGTATCTCCAAAGCATAGACACAACTTAGAAATCTCTCAAAAATATCTCATTATCTATGTCACTGCAGACCAGTGCTCCCTACTTGGCTTTGACAGAAAATAGCTAATTGTACCAACAGCATGCGCAATGTCCGACCTTGTGCATACTGTTGCATACATCAAGCTGCCTATAGCCGAGGAGTAAGGTATACTTCTCATGTTGGCCTTCTCAATATTTGTGGACGAACACTGCGCACTACTTAGCCTCAAGTGACTTACCAACGGTGTACTTAGTAATTTGGACTTATCCATATTAAAGCGCCGGAGTACCTTCTTAATGTAACTCTTTTGAGACAGCTATAACTTTCTTGCCTCTCGATCGTGAATAATTTTAATCCTTAGAATTTGTTTCGCTAGCTCAAAATCCTTCATTGCAAATGACCGTCCGAGCTACTTCTTAAGTTCCTCAATCCGAGTACTATTTTGGCCAATTACAAGCATGTTATCCACATAAATGAGGAGAATAATAAAGTCATTCTAAGAAAATTTCTACACAAAAACAAAATGGTCAGAACCATGACAGACTTAAACTTCTTGTATCACTGCCTTGGAACTTATTTCAGTCCATACAGGCTTTTTCTTAAAGGGCAGACTAGGTGTTCCTTCCCATTAACCTAAAAACCCTCTGGTTGCTCAATGCAAATTTCTTCTTCAAAATTACCATGAAGAAATACCGTCCTGGACATCTAGCTACTCTACCTCCAAGTTCAGAATAGTAGCCAGACCGAGCACTACCCATATCGAAGACATTTTTACAATTTAGGCAAATATTTCATTGAAATTAACCCCTTTTCGTTAATTAAATCCTTTTACCACTAGTCTTACTTTGTACCTCAAATTTGAGGTACTTTCATCTGTCTTCAGTCGAAATACATATTTGTTCTTCAGTGCACGCTTTCCCTTCGGCAATTCTACCAACTCAAATATATGATTCTCATGCAGAGAACCAATCTTCTCTTGCATGGCTTTCATCCATTCAGCCTTGTACTCATGCTTCACTACCTCTTCAAAGTTCTCGAGTTTTCCTCCGTCAGTGAGTAGGATGTACTCATTAGACGGCAGACGTACGGATAGTCATCTGTCCCTTATAGATCGTCGGACAATAATTTCCTCGACCGATTGAGGAGAAACTTCATTCTGATCCTCATGAGGCACAGTGACTACCTCATTATTGTCCTCGGTTACTCTTGTGTCATCGTCCTCAAACTGAAGAGGTACTAGACGGACAGTTTCAACACTTACTTTGTCCGTCCGGCCAGTGTCAAATAAAGTCTTCTTATCTTTTTTAATATTTTTAATGGTCTTTTTTTCAATAAAGACCACATCCCGTGATCGAGCAAGCTTCTTTTCTACTGGGTCATAAAATCTGAACCCCAAATTAGCCTTTGCCTCTAGCTTGGTTCTTTTATCATTGGAAATGTGCACAAAAGCCTTACACCAAAATACTCTAAGATGGTCATAGGACAACTCTTTTTCTAACCATATCTTCTTGAGAGCTTTACCATTCAAGAGTTTATTGGGCGACCTATTAATAATATAGGCCGCCGTCCATAGGGCTTCAGCCCAAAAGAATCCTCGAAACTTTTCTTCTGAAAGTATACACCTTTCCCTTTCTAACAACGTGCGGTTCATCCACTAAACCACACTATTTAACTGTGGCGTTTTTTGTTACGTCTTCTAATATCTAATACCATGAGACTGGCAGTAAGTATCAAATACCCCAATATACTCACCCCCGTTGTCACTTCGGACGGTCTTCAACTTCTTCCCTATCTGACATTCTACCAAAGTATGAAAGTGTTCAAATGTATCGAGAACTTAGTCCTTGGTCTTTAGTGGGTAAATGGACAATTTTCTGGGACAGTCGTCAATGAAAGACACGAAATACTGAATGCCACCAAATATATATCAGTTGTCATTGGTCTCCTTAAACGGTCCACATATATCAGTATGTACCAATTCAAGCACCTTAGTCTTTTTGGAGGGCGAGTCTCCTCGAAAAGAAATTCTCCTATGCTTTCCCACAAGACAATAAGGACATGTCCTTAGCTCAACTACCTTTACGTCCAATATAAGACCCTTCTTGGCCAGATGACATTATCCTTTTTGGCTAATGTGGCCAAGTCGGCGCTGCCACAAGTCCGAAGTCTCCACAGTGCTAGCAGCGTTTACCTCACCTACCTCAACAGAAGCCTGCAGCACGTAAAGCCCCAACATTTTCCTACCTCAGGCAACTACTAGAGACCCTCTGGTTAGTTTATATCCTCCATCACAGAAGACATTGCAAAAGCCAATATAATCTAGTCTTCTTACTGAGATGATATTCATTCGAATGTCAGGAACATATCGGATGTCCCTCAAGATCAGTCGCGTTCCATTGTTAGTGACGAAAGACACGTCACCACGGCCAACAACTCTGGATGTCTCCATACTATCCATCTTCAACACTCCAAAAACACTCGGAATATAAGATGTAAAGAGCTCTCTTCGTGAGGTGACGTGGATGGATACGCCAGAATCCACCACCCAGTTGGTTGCCTCTTTAGCTAGATTTACAATGTCATTCACTTCACTTGTTAACAGAAGCTCGCCTCCTATGATTATTGAGACTGAGGACTTTTCTTCACCTTGTCCTTTTTCTCCTTTCTCCTTCTTAGCACTTTTATGTTTCTATTTGTAACAATATTTCTTGATATGGCATTTCTTACTACAATAATGGCACTCAAAGTTTTGAAACTTTAAGGTAGACTTACTCCAACCCTTCCCTCCAGACTTCGTACCATGACCTCTACTCATTCCTCGTGATTCTGTCACGGATACCTCGAAAACCGAGGTGAAGGTCCCTTAAGACTACCTGGACTCATTCATAAGTAGGGAAGTAATCACCTTATCCAACTTAAGCGTATATTTTCCAAAAAGTAATGTTGTGACGATGTGATCAAGCGCCTTATCCTTCCCAATGCCTTATCTACCTCTTTGATCACCTCATCAAGCGTTGTCATCTACATTAAAATCTGATTAAACTCATCCAGATACTTCTCAAAAATTTTTTCTTCAGACAGGCACAGTCCATAAAACTGCTTCTTCACTTGCAGCCTTGTAGTCAATGACTTGGACTTTTATCGACTTTTAAGTTTTTCCCAAACCTCCGTTGGGTCAGATAAGCTTGGGACCTCCTGTCCGCCAGGCGTAGCTTAATAATGCAGTTAGTAAGATCTCTTTTATCTTGCCATTCATCATCGGTCAAATTCTCTAGCTTTTCATCCTTTTTCTTTAACACTTTCATTATTCCTTTTCGGGTAAAGATGTTTTTTACCCTTTCTTACCAAAGAATGAAGTTACCTTATCGGTTAAACTGTCCTATACTGAATGGTAGTTTCTTTGAAGACGATGACGTCATTCGATCGAAATCTTATCAAATCATGCTCTCTAATACTAGTTGCAGGGGGTAAAAATGATCGGACGGACAGAATGCACACAAACACATAATATGGGAGGAAAGGGGAGAACGCACAAGAAGTTTTACATGGAAACCTCTTTTTAAATAAGGAAAAAAAATTACATAACACTTAATCCATATACAGATCCACTATATAAGATTTATAGTTATACAAACCATACGGTTACACAAGCCCAAGAGGCAAAAATGAAGAATAGAGTACAAGTATACAAAGAACTCGCACTTTGTTTTTTCACTCATTACTCTCACTTTTCTTCCACTCTTTTTTTTCTCTTTCTCACACACTTACACTACACACCCAGGCACACTACACAATATATATATATACTGGCTGTTGAAAGTGTCAGCCAAGTCAACGTGGAGGACACACGTACAAGTAGTAGCATGGTGTACGTACAACTCTGCAACGACACTGCAGATTGTCTTGCCTTGCACAAATGGCCCCCACTCTGCAAAGACTGTGCATATTTTTGCAAATCTCGCTTGCTCAATAAATCTTCTGAGTTGGCTTCCACATATGCTTTCTACGATCAAATCCTCGGGCCTTCAATTGAGAAAAGTATTTGGACATTACATAATGTCCTCGTCCATTTTTAGAATCCTCTGATGATTAGCTCATAAGTCCACGGACCACATCTGCGTAAAAGTTCGTGGCCATATTCCCATAAGGGAGTGACCCCAATACTTCTAACATGTAAACAAGGTTTTATAGCATCAATATACTGATTGTTATGCCTTAATCTCATTATTCTTAATCACCCGAGCCGAAGGCTCTGTTTCTATCCAACGATTGGCTTACAACGAAATGCAGTCGAATCCCACGAAATCAAGGCATCCAGTAAGGGAATACGATCAATAATAAGAGGAGAAGAATTTACTTACCTCAATTTCTTACTTTTCTTCCAGTGACGGCGGCAACTTCTCCTTTCAATTTATGACCGGCTTTTTTTCTCCTAATGCCACTATCTTCTTTAAATAATAAAGGGCAAATCGCATGTAGAATTATTTGTTTTCTTTTTTAGCATCGAGTTCTTTCTCCTTTGTCGACAATCTGCTGCCTCGCCTTCCTCTCTTTCTTTTCCTTTCCTCCTCGTCCTTCTTTCATTAGTTTTATCTTTTCTTTCTTTCTTTCACCTATTATTATTATTATTATTATTATTATTATTATTTTACTTTTGGTATGTTTTTACTAGCATGACCACAAATATTTGAGCCTACTAATAGGACAACTAAATCTAAAATATCGAGTTCAAATACTAAAACTCAAGCTAATTAAGTCCAATATAAGTGTTTGTCTAATTAAATATATATATATTTACTTATTTCTTCTAAAATAACCTTATAATTATTATGTAATTTATAATAATTAATCCAAAAATATTTGGAATGTTATAACCAAGTAAATAATTTGATGATCAAGTCAAACAAGGAGGATTTAGGCAAAGTGTGGGACTTTGTGGTTAATTTTGGAATTGTTTAATAATATTTATTGTAGTATTACGTTCCGATACTTGGTTAAGTATTTAAATTCGTTATATTTATGTTTTGTATTGGGTCTGACAATAGATAGCATAGGTTATAAGGAAAAGCACCCTAAATGATTTGGGTAACCTAACATTATGATTTATCATGTGATAGATACTAGAATTGGCTACTCTTGGGTGTTGAACTTGAGCATTTCTGTTCATTATCTGAATATTTCACTGTTATTTCTCCAATTCTTGCAAGGAAATCAATGTGCAAAACGTAACCAAATTTAAAATTTTTCATTGTTTGTAAGATCAAATCTTTGGACTTTCTACAAATAAGATATATGCAAGTTGATGCAAATCCCCTATTTAAAGAAGTGATGATCAATCATATAAATGTCTAGTTGGTGTCTGCACTGATAATCTGAACTTCTTGTTGTTTTGCTTTCTTCAATTTTGTCAAAATTAAACCAAGAACAAAACCAAAATTATTAAGTATGTGTGCTAGACTGCTAGCACTCAATTCTTGAGCCCAAATTTGTCCATCAGAATATCTCCTTGCCTCTTATAATAATTATGAACTTCTCAATTCCATAATGGGATTAACACTTAACCCCAATACTACTTATACAGTAAGTTTGATGGTGTAAAGTGTACAGTCCATTATACTTAACATCCAATTGATAGTAGAAAAAATGTTAATCTCTTCCAGCTAGTTAAGGAGCTTTTTGGAGAGTGCTCTTCATTTAGTCATAATTTTATTGGTATTTTTAGGATTATAAGTAAATTTAGGTCTTTCAATTCTCATCAAAATTGGATATTCAAAATAACTAATTAGAAACTTTTATAAATTATAAGTGATACTTAATAGTATATCATGAATTTATAGATAGAGTGGACAAAACAATCATTTATTTATAGATTCTTTCTACAAAATTTGTTGTGCTTCAATCCCACCATCATTTTGTCTGTTGAACAAACTTGGGATAAAAAAAATATCAATCCCTATGATATTTTCTTATATGTATTTATGATTTTAAATAAATGATTCAATTAATAAAGTTTAAAACTCATTTCTATTCTTTTTTACAATGCCAAGTATATTTTGCGGTGGTTTTGATTAATTTAGACATCTTTTGACTTAAGAGAATTATATAGATGTATTTATTTTGTATTTATACTTTGACTAAGTTAGCTGACGATGGTTGTTAAGATCAAATATATAAATAATTTATGAAATCTTAATTTAATTAATTTTTTGATATATCTCTTTTTTAGAATCTTATATTAATCACTCATTTATCTCTTTATGCTTCTCATTTCATCGTCATGATTACCTCCAAGTATCCGGCTCTTGGATATTGATTAGAAATATCAAAGTATAATGTTTCGTATATAAGATATTAAGGTGATATTATAATGATTTGCACATATCTTACATAAGTATTAAATCCTTAAAATTCAGGCAAAGTTTTTATATAAGAGCCCCTAAATCAAATTCTTTCAGTAAACTCATTCTACAATGAATAGATACATGTTTACCATAGTGACACCACCACAATTGAACATAAATTTAACTATTTTCTTTAGCAATTTAACATAATATATACTTTTTTTAATTAGATTACAAACATCTCATCTTATCTGAATGGTCTATGTTTAAAAATATTTATGATAATAGCTTATAAATAATTAGAGTTCAAAAGATTAATCTTATCATAATTTTGTTTGTACATTTTTAAACATAGAGAATTGATCATATAAATAAATAATCATGATAAATGTGAAAACTTTTTAACATTATTTGGATAGAAATGTTTACAGTAGCAACCAATTTATCTGACATGATTGGCCTTAAAGGTCTACTGCCACTGACAATTCTGTCTCTGAAATTATCAGGTGCTAACTTGAAGTGGGCGCCTTGGTTTCGCTCTGTTTTATTTCTCTCTCTTGATCCTTTCTCTCCCAGTTGATAATCCTCAGCATCTTTAGTTGCAATTCACATTTGGATAAAACCGCAAATAATTTGTTCATTCCAACTGAAAGCTTTTACTTCTACATTTATGGATATGGATTCTGGTCATTTCATGGATCCTCAACTTGCAGTCTCTGTATTTTGGTTTTTCTGTAAGTTTCAGAGTCTAAGAGTAGTTTTATTGTTTGTAATTATGATAAACTTCTATGTATTTTAGTTTTGCTGTAAGTTTCAGAGTCTAAGAGTAGTTTTATTGTCTGTAATTATGGTAAACAGAAGTTTACCCTGATTACTGATGAACCTTCGGAACTGTTTGACCCTTCAAGTTCTGCAATGAATAACAGGATTCTTGCTTGTGATTAAACTATTCGTGAAAACTCAAGTATGGAGAGGAGCAGATTGAATCTGAGATCCAATCATCCTGTTTCAACAAAATCAGAAGAATCGGCTTTGGATTTGGAAAGAAATAACTGCAACGGTACTAGTTTCCCCTCTTGCCCATCACCTTGTCAAGGCTTTCCATCCAGTGGTCAGCACTCCGAGAATAATGCTGCCTACTTTTCATGGCCCACATCTAGCCGATTAAATGACGCTGCTGAAGACAGGGCAAACTACTTTGGTAACCTTCAGAAAGGGGTCTTGCCTGAAACCTTTGGGCGGTTGCCTTCAGGGCAGCAAGCGACCACTCTGCTTGAGCTGATGACGATTAGGGCGTTTCATAGTAAAATGCTTCGTCGATTTAGTCTTGGAACGGCGGTTGGTTTTCGAATCCAGCATGGTGTCTTAACAGATATGCCAGCTATTCTCGTTTTTGTTGCTCGTAAAGTTCACCGCCAATGGCTCAGCCACATCCAGTGCTTACCAGCTGCTCTTGAGGTAGAAATAATTTTGCTGTTTATTTCATCACTTCTGGGTTTGCATCGCCAGTATGACAAAGGACCTTGTCCTTTTTGTGAGGATCATCCATTTCTAATGACATTCTGAACACGTTCTAATCTAATTCTGTTGCGCTTTCCAATTTTGTTTCTCTCTGCAATTCTAATCAAGCAACCAACACATTTATAAAGAACATAAACTCCTAAGTATCTCAATTGGAATATACGAATTTCGAATACCTTAATCATTTTTTATTTTATTATACTATTCCTTCATTTGCTGACATAATATCTGGCTTCAGAAATTTAAAGAGTGTCTGTATCAATTCCCCAGGGGCCTGGAGCCATATGGTGTGATGTGGATGTGGTAGAGTTCTCATATTTTGGTGTACCAGCGCATACTCCAAAAGAAGAAGTATATAATGAGCTTATCGATGACCTGCGTGGTAGTGATTTTTGTATTGGTTCAGGTTCCCAGGTTTGTGTATCTTGACCAACATGTGTTCGTTGATTTCCTTCACTTTGAAGTTGTTCCTTCTGATTTTTCAGCACTCACCACCACGGTGGTAGGGTTAAGGTTTTATCTACGTGGGGTGGGAGATAAAAACGTAGATTATTACAATCTTTGTTTTGCTTGGTCCTCAACCATTAGGTCACTATGTAATGCTTCATTTGATACTGAAGATAAGCATATAGATATTAGAATATACTTCTTTCAGTTCATATCATAGAAATGTGCACCTTAAATTTAGTTATTAGAATCTTATCAGTATCTTCTTTTGTTGTGATCAAGCTTTTTCTAAATTACTAAAACTCAGGCATGGAGTGCTTGAAAAGGGTACGTGTCCAAGTATTGGACATGTCTGTTATTAAAAAAAAAAATGTTAGGAGGTTTTTCTACTGGATCTACTAACTTGAGGAGTTTAAGTGTAATACCATTTCAGAGTGTTGCAGGTACTTTTGTAGTTAAGAGTCGAAGTAACTGTGATCTTACTGATTTAGTTTAATTTACTTATCAAAGGACTAAGTTTAGTTATTATAATAACTATCAATTTATCCATGAAGAGGCCATTAACACAGTCATCATTACATCCCTAGCTCTTACAACAAACAACAGCAGCTACTTCTCATTACTCAGACAGCTGTGCTAAAGTGTGACAAGAAATAGCCTTTTTAGTGGTAACACATATGAACGTCTGCAATGTGTACTGTGCACCTTACATTGATATGTTTATCACTTCTGGTGGAATTTAAAACCCCGGTCTCCATTACTGATAATGGTTGAAATTTTTCTTTGGTGGTTAAAAGGGCAACCCATCCGCTTCATCCACTCCTCCCCCAAAGAAAACCCTAAGTGTTGAGTCACTTGAATGAAATCAAGCTAATAGCCTGCATCAGTATATTCTTTGCATAGTCAGTTTCACTTCCACTTAGTTGATACTTAGGGTAGATGCTGCCCTGATAAGAAATTGCCCTTCTCAGCTTTATGCATCCTAATTGACTTACCTTGGTTTTAATTCTTTGAAATTGTTAGAGTATCAGACTTGGATTTTTCTGAACATGGAACATGAGCCATCAGGCCTTGAATAATTAGTTGCCCTTGTTGAGATATGTCATAGACTAAATGTTTGGTAACACAACAAAAGTTTCCAAGGTTATACCAACTATTTTGGTGACAGGTAATGAGATTTTAGATGGCTTTTCAGATTTTTTCATCTTTTGGAGGAGCTGTTATCTGATTATCTATTTTGTCTGGTTTATATGCTGACATGCATTTTATTAATTAATGCTTGGGTTCAGCGTCTCCATGTGTATTCTAATGCTTAATTTTCAGGTTGTTTCAATGAATAATTTGTCTATGCTGAGCTCATCACAAGATATGACCCGTCCTATATGCTTCCCTTATCTATCAAAACTATGAGGCAAACAAAAACAGGGAGCTTATACAATGTGTTTCACGATTGAGGTTTTGCTTGACACTGACAGCAGCTGATGTGTTCTGCTTTTGCAGTACATGCATATGTTGATGGTTTGATCATTTCTTGAAAACCCGAAGTCAATATATTTATTTTCATGACGAGGTCCAGCATTCATCATGCAAGAAATAAGCAGTCCTGACATGTGTCCATAATATTTTGTTTTGAACACATTATATAGAAAATCTCTTTCAGCTTTTGTGATTCATGTTGTGATCATTGCCTCTACTTGGGATGCTTTTTATAATGGTTGTTGTCCTCATCTAGTAGTGAAAAGGGCATACGTGATTTGAACTTCTACTGTCTGTTTATGCAGTCTCACATTTCTGTAAAACTCTTTGAACAGCATTTTCTTTTGAAAATGAAAATTATGATTTGTGATGTGTTATGCCATTCCTTCTGATGGATCTTTTATCAGATGTGTTCATGATTGAAAATCCTAAATATCTTGGCATGCATTAGTTGAAGGTTTCATAAGCTGAAGGTGGAGAGTATTCAATATGCTTTAAAAGTTTACTTAATCATTTTATTGCCCTCTTCTAGATTTAAAATTGCATGTAGGGTATAGTTTGTGATTAGTGATTATTTTACCTTGCTCTGCAAATGAAATCATGCTACAGTGATTTCTCTTGTTCTGGTAGTCTTCCTTTTTCTTAACGTATCTCTTGGCGGCTTTGTGAGAAGCCTATGAAGGTGTTGGTTCAGACATGTCAATTTAGATTCCAGGTCAATTTTGGCATGATAAATTTAGAGAAATTGGAGATATCTTTCTAAAGAAAAGAGGGAAGAGGATCGAAAAATCAGTGTCTGTGATTGCCATCCTGCTGCAGGTTTTCTGTCCAACTCATTATGGCCTGAATCATCTCATTATGCATTATTCTTGTGATCGAGCTCGTGCTTAGGCCTGGGCTGAAGTGAAAGAAGAGGCCCATTACATAGGAGTTCTTCTGAATCAGAAGGTTGATTTTCTAGTGCAGTTTCAAACAAATAAGGAATGTATGGCTTGTAGTGGTTGCTTAAATGAAGAAAACACTACTGCTAGTTCAGATATCAGTCAATTATAGTTACCTGAAAAAAGAATGGTTGTGTACAATCTTGGATAAGTGCAGTGTATGATCTTGGGGGTAAAAAGGTACAGAGTTAATAATTTGCTTAATGTCAAGGGATCTGCGTGCATTTTTTGACTGGTTTCCTCTAGTGGTACCAAATAAATTAATGCAGGTTACAAAGAGGGAAATGGTGTGGTGAATAGGAGGGATTGTGATGCGGATATTATGGATGTAAAGATTTAATTTTATTTTATTTCCAAATTAGATTTGAGTTGATTTCCAATTAGAAGATATTTCCAATTTGATTTTCTTTCCAAATTAAATTTGATTTTATTTCCCATTAGAAGATATTTGATTTTATTTTTCATTTGATTTTATTTTTAAATTAAAAATTATTAGATTTGATTTTATTTTCAAATTATACTATATATAGGGTTATTTATATAAGTACCCTAACTCTATTATTTGAGGAAGTATTAATGAATTGAATAAAATTTGAATGATTATGATTTTCTTTACCTCCCTCTTTGGTCTCTACTTCTTTCTCTTTCCTAATCTCTCCTTCTCTTCCCTTTGGTTCTCCTTCTGTTTCTTTCCCATCAGCCACTCACCCAAAACCTAATCAACCACTCACCCGGCAACCTAACACCTAAGATCCACCACCAATTACATCAAACTCTAGTTAGACGCCCAAGTCGAAGCCCAACCAAACCCTAGTTGCCACGACTAACCTTTTTTTCAGAGAGAGAAACCAAAGAAAAAAAAAGAGAGAGAAGTCATGAATCGGGTTGTGCTAACTCTTCGTCTTCATCTTCCTTGTCTTCGCCTTCGTCCTTGTCTTCATCTTCTTTTTCTTTGTTGCCGTCTTCTTTGTCAACAGTTTCATCTTTGTCTTCGTTGTTGCTTGCAATGCCGTTGCCGTTGCTTTCGTGGCCGTCATCGCCATCACCTGACCGAACAAGTGTCGCCGTTGCCGCCTGAAAGAGAGAGTGCGCACTGAGCATGGCGTCTCTTCTTTCTATGTGTGGGGGGTTTTGAGCAAACAAAAAAAAGAGGTAGCTTTAGGACTTTGAGGTTTCTTTTCCTTGGGAGCCTTCTCCCTTTTCCCCTTCACAGGAAAAATAAAAACAAGCAAGAAAAAAAAAAAGAGCAGAAAAAAAAAGGGCAAAAAAAAAGAAAAAAATAATAAAAAAAAAGTAAACAAAATTTAGAAGATCCTCATTACAAGGCCAGCTCATACAAGTAGTCCAATTATCTTGATATTCAAATATGTTCATTCTATTTTATTTTGGTAGCATATTTTTACTTTTTTTTTTTTTATAGTATTTAGTTTTTTTAGCATGTGCTATTTTATTTCCTAGAAAAAAAATATTAATTCCTTTCATATCCTATAATTACCTTTATAGTGGATGCGATCGCATTGCAATTGATTCCTGCTTTATTATTATTTACCTGTTCTGAACCATATGAAATCTCACAAAAAAATATTGGTTTGAATTGTCTCAATTGTTTATTAATATCAATCCCAATAGTCGTATTGGTATTGCTTACACTTGCGAAATGGTCGTATTATTTTTCATCACACCACTAACTTAATTATGAACTCTAGCCAATTTGAAATTCTAAGTCAATAATTAGTCCAATTAATTTTCACTCAACAATAATTACAAAACCATATGATTGCCATTCAAACTAACTTGGCCACTACTTATCAAATAAATTTGGATCTCGTAAATTGAGTTGCCATATTAGAAACGGAGCCTCACTTATCAGATGCTGACAACTCTAATGTATCCCATAATAAGACTCACCGACGAAGACAAGACAGTTGATCACCTTGTAGACATGATTATAGGCCCCAACATTATGATCAAGAGCGAGATTCAGATGACCACCTCTTTAATAATATCAAATTGGATGCCCCTACTTTTGACAGCTACTTGGACTCTCGAGTTTTTATTCAATAGGTTTAAGATTTTGATCGTTTCTTTGAATGGTATGACATGTCTAAAGATAGGAGAGTCCAGTTTGTTAACCTCAAATTGACAGAAAATGCTCAATTATTTTGGAAAAGTGTTGAAGGCTTCATTGCTAGGTGTCAGACCGCTCCTATCGAGAGTTGGGCTAAAATAAAATGACGCCTTTAACAAAAATATTTACTCTGCTTCTACAGTAACAATGTACTAGACTAATGGAATGCCCTTAGACAGGGTAATCAATCCGTGATTGAGTATGTGGCTTAATTCGATGAGTTTTGGATAAGATGCCACATCATAGAGGACAAGGCTATGATATTAAATAACTTCTGACAAGGACTACATAAGGATCTCAAGAGAAAACTTATCCTCTGTGGAGTTATCACTTTGGATTATGTGCATAATTTGATTCGAGATTTTGAATTAGCTACCAGGATACAGTATCGTCAATTAACATGTTCTACTCTACTGTAAATTCTAAACCTGTCTTAGGATCCCCTCCGTCCACGATTGCCCCTGTAAGGGAAGTCCAAGAAAAGAGTGTTGAAATTTTGAGAAAAATTTCTCAATTACAGTACTTCAATTGTAAAGATTTTGGATATATTTTTTTTAAATGTCTAAGTAAAGCCTTATTAATTGACAAACAAAATAGAATAAATAAGGAACCCCTTGAAGAATAAATATATGAACCCAAATTAGAAGAATTTGATGATTTAGATAGTAATGATATTAACACACTTGTGGGCTGTATCAAGACCAACTCCTCTAGCCTAGACTCCGTTCTTCCTTCCCTGATAAGCTATTTTTGGGCATTGTAAGATGCACCTTGACATCCAAAGAGGTTGATGATTAGTATCGTTACGATATCTTTCACACTTATGTCAAGATGAATAGGAAGGCTTGTAAGATTTTCATGGATAGTTATAGTTGCATTACTGTTGTCTCAACTACCACTATTTCTTGTTTAGGGTTAAACGTTGCCCCACACCCTAACCTATTTAATGTCTTGTGGATTGACACATCTTCTCTAGCCATTAAAGAACGTTGTCTTGTACCCATCCAATTCTTAAAATACAATGGTCATATTTGGTGTGATGTTATACCAATTGATGTAGGTCATGTCATTCTCGGTGTCTTTAGCTATACGATTTGGATGTTACAATTAAAAGTCATTTTAGTTCTTATTCTTTTGTTCACAATGGTAAAAAAATTCACATCTATCCTTTACCCCCAAAGCCGATGACTCTCAATAAAGAAAATGTTGTGATAGAGACAAAAGGATTATATATCATTATTCCCATAGCCTTTGAACATGTATCTATAAGTGAGTCTATTGTGTTTATCATTTTCGAAGCCTTTCCGAATTATTTTGTATTAATTCCTAATGAAGGCCGTCTAGTCCTCCAAAACTTTTAAGGTATCTTTTCGTTCTTAGTTGTGCATAATTATAAACCCAAAAATCATTAGACCTTATCTCAATATCCCTACATATTAGTGTGTCCATGACAGCTAAAACTTTTGCACAATACCTTCATTGGCTTACACATCAAGCTCAATAAATAATTGAAAATAATTAATGCCTTATGTAAACTTTGAACTGATATACATAAAAAATATTATATTTCATGTTTAAGGTTTTGTTATGGTTTGGATTAGGCCAAAGCGGCACCTACATGGGCCTATTTCTAGATCGCAGACTCGTAGTGTTGGTACATTTATAATTTTACAGTGGATAGGATCAAATAATTATGTTATTGATATTTCATCTCCTTTTGGTTTTTATAATATTTTTTATATTGCAAATTTACTCACTTATAAAGGTAATTTTAAAATATCAGTTAATCCCTTTGATGTGCCCCCAAATGCGCCACATATTGTATACCCATCCATTCATACACAACTCTCCACCCTCCCGGCACACAACAATAAATTTGATGTTATTATAGTTCAGTAGATTATGTTTCCCAAGGATAGAACAGTTTAGCACTTCTTGTTTGTTGGATTGGCCGGTCAGAGCCCAAGACTGTTTGGATTGCTAGAGAGACACACCAATAATTTGACCCAGATATTTTAGCATTCTATTCGAGTCAGCAGGATTGCCCATCTCTAGGCCCAAATCCCTTTTCTTCTGGAGGCATTGGTGGCTCAATCCGAATTCAGTCCCACTTATACGTGTTTACCAACGTTGGCGGAGGATCACGCATCCAATAAGCTTGTGGTTGGGGGAATTAATTCCAGAAGTTTTACTCGACGGGTTGAGTCCCAACCTCCCGGAAAGAATTGATGGGAACATTATGAATGCAAAGGTTTGATTTAATTTTATTTTCAAATTAGATTTGATTTAATTTTCAATTAGAAGAGATTTTCAATTTGATTTTCTTTTCAAATTACATTTGATTTTATTTTCCATTAGAAGAGATTTGATTTTATTTCCTATTTGATTTTATTTCCAAATTAGAAACTATTTGTTGCGTTCTGGTTCCACGGGACCCGAGAGATGCAAAGGTTGGCGAGGTCCGACGGATCCACGGTTCCCAGGCAACACAAGTATTTGGGGTGTTGGTTACGAGATGAGGATTGAGACCGGATTTTTTACGTGAAAAACCTCCTCTTGAATGGGGAGGAAAAACCATGGGCTCAGCGCCTTGAAAGTGCTTCACTATTTGGGTTGAAGTCTTTTACAAAGTTCTTCCTTCCCTGCCTCTCGTATCGTGTTTCTCTCTTAGAAAACTATGCTCGAGTCTTTTGCTCCTTTTTTTATGGAGCTTTTGGGAAGGAGTGTTTGGTCCCTTTAAAAGGGGCTTTCTTGTATTTATAGGGGAAATCGCCGCTGAGGAGGAAACACGATGCCCATCGCGTGGTTGAGGGACTGACATCTCCCCTTTAATGTCATTGAGGTTTGCGGTAGATTAGTATGCAGGGTCTGGTCCGAGCGACCTTGATTTGACTCTTTGAGACACTGGTTGCATGTTGGGAATCGAAGATTCCCAGCCCTTGGATGGCGATCCCGTCACCGAGGACCTTGCGAGCTCGTGGACTTGTAGGCGGCCGTTCTTGGAGGATCTTTCCGGAGCCTTCTCCCGACCTCTCGATAGTTACTAGCTTCTGCTCGGCCCTTTTGGATTTGGCGCTCGGGTTTTGCTAGCTTGTTCAACTTTTTCATAAGCGGACGGGACTTCTTGGGCTTCATTGGTCTTGTGCTTTTGGGCCTTTCTGGGCTTTTCTTAAACGCCCTTATATTGTAGCCCCCATGCCAAATGGCCTAGGGCCCGGTTCTCGGCCCATTTGGCATGAAGTCGCTATCGTCTTTGGAGGAATCGTCTTCCGAGTATGTGCGTCCTGCATTGACAGCTTGATCCCCAGACCTCTTTGGGTCCTAGGCTTTTTCACGCTTGCTTCGCCGAGGAAGCATTAAATGTTGATGCGACGTATTTCTTTGAAACGAATGGCGGATCGACGCCAATTCGCCTTTTCGCACTCCGTGGTTTAAAACGCCACATTTTCATCTTCACAGGTCATATTTGAGCTTCTTCTTCGTTTGATGTTATACCAATTCGATGAATCCCCGGTCTATGGCGACGGTGGTTCTAGAGCCGCACGATCATTCTCCTCCGGATGGTTTTGGCCACCTTAAAAGGCAAAGCACGATTTGGATGTTTTACGACATTAAAACACTCGTCATTTTTGCAGTTCCAAATTATTTGGTGTACATCGTCTTTTGTTGAGAAGCTCTTGAATGCTCTTAAAGGTGATGTTCCGTTTTAAAACTCGATCGACATTCTTTTCTATCCTTTACTCCGAAGGTGGAAGAATAAATTTTTCTTCCGGGCGTCTCCCGAGCACCGGGCCATTCCTTCTAAGTGGGGGAAAGTGGCTAGCCAAGATAAAACCCTTCGAAGGAGAAAGAATGTTGGTGATTGAGCCAAAAGGAGCTTATATATCATTATTCCGAGAAGTTCATGATCCTTGGGACCGCGGGACAGGCTATCCTCCCGTATAGAGACCGAGGGATGGGAGCTACACCGAGGGTTTATGATGATGTTTGATTTTCCGAGCGAGAGGACGTGGGCTCCTCCGAATAAGAGGTCGGGACTATTCCCATGCCCGAGTCCCTGGGTCCGGAGGTCTCGCCTTCATTCCAATGAATCTTGTTGAGCCTTCAGGCGGCTGCTCGGAGTAAAGGAGCTCTGACGCCGAGCTCCTCGAAATGACGATGATGTTCTTTGATAAAGAGGCCGAGGATATCCTTCTTTCGTTCGCCTTCACTTCCACCGCTAATCCTCCCGTTATGCGTTTTTGGACGTATGATCTCGCCTTTGGAGCTCTCGGCCGACCGCTGGTACGTCTCGAAATTAATCACCCTTCCGAGATAGGAGGTGAGAGCGCTTAGTGGACTCAATATCCCTAGGCCGTGGAAGTCGAGGACCAGTAGTGGGCTGTGTCCATCCCTCCGAGTCCTTCTCGTGGTCGGGCCGAGCTAAACTTTCCACTTTTATAGCCGACAGCCCGTGTCCGAGGGTGCGCCCGCGGGTCCGTGGTCTTCGAGTCCGAGATCCCTGGGGAGTGCCTTCATCCTCTCATTTCTAAGGTAACCTCTGTTTCCTTTCTCGCCGTGTTCCCATTTGTTTGCTTTTGACAGCCTCAAATACTATGGGAGTGATCGCTCAATCCCGCCCGGAGAAAATCTTGAGGGCCACCCACGAGGCCGCGTAGCGTGCGGAATAATCAAGCTAAGGAGAGGATTGCTTCTTTGGAGGACACCTTTCTCCTTCAGATCGGATCCTTCCCGAGGAGAGATTGAGGACGTATTATATTTCATGTTTAAGCAAGTTTTTCGTTTGTGGTTGGTGCGACCGATTAGTAGCCGCCCGATCCCGAAACGCCGCGCGAGCGTAGAGACTTATACGGCGTTGCCGATGGGCCTTTCCCGGGCCTCCTTGCCGGGCCTCATTGAACCTCTTACGCCCGAGGAGGCCGCTCTGGCCGATCAAAGGGATCTTCTGGAGTCTAGAGGAGGCTCAAGGAGGAAGCCGAGGGACGCTCCCGATATGTTGTTCCTTTTCTTGTTTTGTCATACATTTCATTTTTAAATAAGACTTACAGAGTTTGATAGGATCTTGCAATAATTAACGTTATTGTTGGGTGCATGACTCCTTTTGGTTTTTATAATGATCCTCCCTGGGACTTTCTAGCTTTTAACCCTTTCTTTGCATTTTTCTTGCCCGGCCTTTAGGATTTACTCACTTTTACCTCGGGGGCCCGAAGGTAATTTTAAACCTATCAACTGGCGGGTCGCCGGGCCATCCCTTTGTTTTGTTGCGACCTCTGGGTCCGACTGGGGTTGCTTTGACGCCCCAAACTGGGGTCGCTCGGCACGACCTCTGGGTGCGATTGTATACCTCGGGGTCCGATCGCATTCATTTTGTTGCACACCTCACTCCGACCATTTGGTCGCTCGGGTTGGCACCCAAGTTTTGTTGATGCTGCGAGTTACTTATTTGCCGCTGATGAGGGAGCATAAACGCTTTAATGGATGTTATAAAAAGACATTTTCATTGATGTATATACTTTACATTGGCCTCTGGCCTTTTTCTCTTTTTCCCCTTTTTTTTTGCCCACACGCTGGGCTTTCATGCTTCTCTTCGCCATCTCCTCGTCCTTGCGACTTTTGGGCTGGCCTCGCTGTTTTAGCGCCCCCAGCGGGTGGTCAGGCGTGCTCCATGCCCATTATGGCCTTACCCTTTGAGCGGCGCGACTTGCGCCTGGGCCGCTAAGAAACACGAGATAGCCCTCTATCATAGCCGCCGATCTCCGCCCGGAGTTTCCCAGATCTTCGATTTTGGCCGCGGGCCGCAATGGTAGTGGCATTACTCCCACCGGTCGCCTCCCTCTGGTTCTTCAACGGCTCGGGCCATCTTAAAACTCCTCTTCCCTAATCGCCTCAAGATGTTGGTGAGGGAGTCCCATGGGGCCGAGGGCCTTCTCCCCGAGGACCATCCACTGGGCTCTTTTTGCCGACGGCCCTTGGGTCTTCCACACTGGCGCTTGCCCTTCTTTTTTTTCTTTTCCCGTTCTCGGGGCGGAGGGTCTTCTTCCTCCTACGACTTTTCTTTAGTCCAAAGATCTTCTTTTTCTTGGAGGCTTTTGGTGGGCTTGGCTCAATTTCTTCCTGTTGATGTAGTCCCTCAACTCGCCAGAGTCTTATACGGGTGCTTCCGACGCGGGCTTTCGGAGCGTGGGCCCCTGGATTGTTCGCCCCGCCTTCTCCCGGAGGTCACGCAGGTCCCCACCTTCGCGCGAACTAAGGCTGCCGGTGGTTGCCACCCGACGGAGGCATCTGGGACGCGCTCCTCTTCCCATGGACGTAATTGTTCTGCGTATCATCTCTCGCGATGCTCGTTGTAGAGAGTGAAGTTAGTTTTACTCTTCCTTCCCACAGACGGCGCCAATGTTGCGTTAGTCCGAGAGATGCAGAGGTTGAGGTCCGACGGATCGCGGTTCCTAGCAACACAAGTATTTGGGGTGTTGTTACGAGATGAGGATTGAGATCGGATTTTTACGTGGAAAACCTCCTCTTAAATGGGGAGGAAAAACCAAGGCTTAGGTTTGATTTAATGGTTAATTTTCGTAAAAAAACTATGATTTGGGAGTCTTTTGCTCCTTTTTTAATTTTGATTTTGGGAAGGAGTTTCGGTCCCTTTAGAAGGGGCTTTGCTGAGATTTATCACCGGGCCGTTGGGAGGAAACATTTGATTTGAGGGACTCTTTTAATGCAAAAGGCATTACATTTGTTTTTATTTTGTTGGGAATCGCGAAGTTGCTTAGCTGGCATTCCCGGCCTTGGATGAGCAGTCCCAGTCCCCGAGTGGGGCACCTTGACTTTTAGGATTTCCTCCGGAGCCTTCTCCCCTATTTGATTTTATTCCCAGATTTTTCATAAGCGGACCAAATTTGGGCCTCTATTCTCGACTTTTCTTCCTGCTGTTTTAATATTGGGGCCCAACACTATTAGATTTGATTTTATTTTCAAATTATACTACGTATAGAATTCTCTATATAAGGATCTTAACTCTATTATTTGAGATAACATTGATAAATTGAATAAAATTTGAGTGATTGTGATTTCATTTTCCTCCCTCTTGGTATTTACTTCTCTCTCTCCCCTGAACTTTCCTTCTCTTCCCCTTAGTTCTCCTTCTGTTTCTTCCTCTCCTATCAATTTCTTCTCCTTTTCCTCCCCTACTTTTCTTCCCCTGCATCAGATTGTAATAATGTTAGGAGGGGAAGAATAATTATTATGATAACTGTTACAATTGTTCAGAAGATAATAAGGCTTATTGATTGATAAGCATTGCAACAAGTGTTATATCTGATGAATTAATTTTGCAGTGTTCTGTTTTTGCTTTCAAGCTTTAATCTTCTCTTATCCATCGCTGATTCAAATTGAGATCATGATCAACATTTTTGTTTCATTTTTAGTGTGTTCATTCTCATCCTTGTGTAATTCATTTTCAATGAGATCATCCATTTGTTCTTCTCATTCAATGTGTGCTTGATGATCTGCTCTATGTGATATATGATTTTTGTGATGCGAATCATGAGCTTCAAATCCAAACTAGAGATATCTGAGAATTGAGACAGAAGAATGCAAGAAATTGAGAAAGGAATTTCAAAAGAGAAAGTGGATGGATAGATTTTGGATCAACCCCAATTCTCATTAATCATTTGTATATAGGATGTGATTCCTTAGTTGTGCCTCACTTTTTTAATTATTATTTATTTTTTTGTTTGTTATATTCATACATATGTCCTAATATGAGTTCCCCATTCGGCCAAGCAACATCATTTATAATGCCTGGCCCTATTCGGGCTAGAGATATGGTTGCACTGCACAAATAATGTGAATTTAATAATATAAAAGACCTATAACAAATAAATAATATTCTTAAAAAGCTAGAAGCAACCTGGGAATCATGTTTTGCATTTAGATGATTGACGAGAATCAGGGTCATGCAGACCTAATCATCTGTTTTCTCTCTCTCACATTTCTCTTTCAATTCTATCTCTGTCTCTCCAATTTGGATTTGTATAGCATTGCATGACATGTAATATCAAATAGAGTATCAATTGAGGAGAAGAACAAGTGGATGAACTCATTCTGAGTAGGACATGAAGAATGACTTGAGGAACAACAGGATGAGAATGAACACACTGAAAATGAAGCAATGCCTGGAAGAGAACAAAGAGCAGAAAAAGTGATCGTCTCAACATATGTTACTTTTGTGGCAAGGATTATCTATTAACAAGCCTCCTTCAGTTTAGAACAACTATTTCATTTACCATAACAATTATTCACTTCCTCCCTACCACTGTTCCACTGTCTAATCAACCAAAACATCTCTCGCTGTCACCTTCATTGTTTTCCTACTACTTCAAGCAGAAGCCTGGAAAAAATACAAGGAGCTTCCTTAACATTTAGACAAACTATCAACTATGTACCTTTCTCTTCCACAAGATCATGTACTGCCCTTTTAATTGTATACACTATGTTCTTTTTCCTGGAATCTATAATTGGAAGTGATGGAAACCAATAACAATGTTCCCTCTGTTTTGGCTACCACTAGATGCCCTACATCCCTTCTTCTCAATTTACACCAGAAATTCGATCTTCTAATTCAAAAGAATTAATATTTTAAAAAATGGAATTAAAATATTTTAAAAAAATGGAGAACCTGGAAGTGATGGAAACCAATTGTTCCCTCTAAACTAGATGCCCTACATCCCTTCTTCTCAATTTACACCAGAAATTCGATCTTCTAATTCAAAAGAATTAATATTTTAAAAAAATGGAATGAGATTTGTAAAATTATGAAATAGTGACGTACCATCTTCTAGAAGAGAAAGGTGCATTATGGTTTGCCCTAGAACCTATAATTGGAAGTGATGGAAACCAATAACAATGTTCCCTCTATTTTGGCTACCACTAGATGCCCTACATCCCTTCTTCTCAATTTACACCAGAAATTTGATCTTCTAATTCAAAAGAATTATGGTTTAAAAAAATGGAATGGGATTTGTAAAATTATGAAATGAGTGACGTATCATCTTCTAGAAGAGAAAGATGCATTATAGTTTGCCCCATGCTATTGTTTGATTTGTGATAGGGTCTCCCCTTGAAATCAACAAAGGATGAAGGAAGGAATGAGATGGTGGAGATGGGTGAGTGGGATGAGTGTAAGGAGGAAGGTAATTGATGTAGGGAAGGGGGAAGCATGGGAAGGGAAGGAGAAGTGATGCAGGGAAAGGGAAAAGCAGGGGAGGGGAGGAGAAGAAACTAAGAGGAAGGGAAGAGATAGAAGGAGAACCAGAGAAAAGAGAAGCAGAAATCATGAGAGGGAAAAGAAAACCATAATACTCAATAGTTCATTCAATTCATTAATGCTTCCTCAAATAATAGAGTTTAAGGTTCATATATAGAGAAACTCTAATTCTAAGATAATTTTAAAGTAAATATAATTTTCTAACTAAATATAACATAACTTTCTTAAAAAAAAAAAATCAAATAAAATTTTTACTAATTAAATAAAATCAAATTTTACTAATTTAAAAATAAAATCAAATCTCTTCTAATTTAAAAATAAAATCAAATAAAAAATAAAATCAAATCTCTTCTAATTAGAAATAAAATCAAATCTAATTTAAAAATAAAATCAAATCTCTTCATCCATGATGTCTGCATCAATTCTTCCTGGGTGGCTGTAACTCAACCCCATCGAATAAAACTTCTCTAATCAATTTCTCGACCACAAAATGAGTGGCTACACAACCCTCCAGATGAGATGACACTTTTGGCACCACTCCACTCCATACATCTACCAATCCACACACCTGTTTGTACCCCTATCCAATGAAGTGACCATGTAAGGTGGCAATATGTGATGTAGATATGACTATTTTGCTCGCAGTAGTAGTTTCAACTAATGATTGATTCTAGATCCTTCATGGTGCAGGAAAGGGGTGGCAAAGGAAGGGCAGGAGAGGAGAAAGAGGATAAATGGGAAGGGAATAGAGTGAGGTAAGAAGTAGAAAGAACAAGAGAGAAGAAAGACAATTACAATTTAATGCAGGAAATGGGAACCTTCTCTGATATTAAATTTGATGCAGGGAAGGGGAAAGCAAGGGAAGGGAAGGGAACCTTTAGAGAGAAGAGAAGCATAGATCAAGAGAGGGAGAAAGAAATTATAATACTCAATAGTTTAAATTTAAAAGAGTTTAGGATCTTTATATAGAGAAATTCTAATCCTATGATAATTTGAAAGGGAAGGGGAAAGCAAGGGAAGGGAAGGAGAAGTGATGCAGGGAAGAGGAAAAGCAGGGGAGGGGAGGAGAAGAAACTAAGAGGAGGGGGAGAGACAGAAGGAGGATTAGAGAGAAGAGAAGCATAGATCAAGAGAGGGAGAAGGAAATTATAATACTCAATAGTTCAGTCAAATCATCGATGATTCCTCAAATAATAGAGTTTAGGATCTTTATATAGAGAAATTCTAATCCTATGATAATTTGAAAATAAATATAATTTTCTAACTAAATATGACATAACTTCTAAAACTAAAAAATATAATAAAATCTTTACTAATTAAATAAAATAAAACTCTACTAATTTGAAAATAAAATCAAATATCTTCTAATTGAAAATAAAATCAAATATCTTTATCCATGATGTCCACATTAGTAATAATTTGTGATGGTGAATGTAATAAGATTTTGAAAGTGGAGAAGGCTCGGTGACTAAAAGCTTCAATCAAAATTTGAGAATCAAAAGAAATAACTCTTATCTTTGATGTTAATTATTTGAATTTTATAACAGTGTTAGATGGTGTCATTGCCTTTTTGTACAGAGGAGCAACATGGTTTTGTCAGTTAGGGAGGGATATAAAAAGATTGTTGCTTCCATATGTAATACCAATGAGGATTTTACAAAACATGGTTCTTTCAGTTCCATGAAAAAGTTTTAGACTTTTCACTTCATAAAATTAAGGATTTTAGCAATTTTTAGATAATTCCTTCATGGGTTGTGATACAGATGCTATTAGGTTGAAAGAAAAATGGTGGCCTAGTGACCAACCTTACTTGAGTAATGCAGAATGTTGTTTTAGTGAATTTTGAACCCACCCACGATCTCTAGATTGTAATGAAGCAAGGTTAATGTTACACTAATGTTTACAAAGAGTAGGGTATTAGGCTTTCAATGATATTGAGAACACAGGATGAAAGGACCAACTATATAAAGGGAGAAATGGATGTTGATTTATCATAAAGACAATGAAGAATGCATTATTTCTATATTTTTCTTGATCTTTTCTGGACATCTTTGCGAAAGGTTCTCATTTTTCTGGTGGATATATTTTACATGTATGGGTGACCCTGGGTGTCTTTTTGCACGGAAGTATACTAATTCTTATTAAAAGGGGCAGGGGAGAGAAGGTTCATGGTTAATAAAGGAATTGCTTATTACAATGCAGAAATCAAGTAATGCATGCTCAATGATCTATTGAAGGCCTCAAGGAACAAAAGAAAATTTCAAATCGTTTTAGAACAGATTATCATTTTAACTTGTTTTGGAATTTATGGATTAAGGCAGTTTGGCATGTCCTTATTCAAATCTGTTAGTGATAGATCCCACCCATTCTCTTATGTGGCAACAAGGTTGAGGCCATTGGTTCCACCTATTGTTCCACCCATTCTCTGTGTTGCTCTTTGTTTTTCAGCATTGCATGGTTAGTTTTGGATGAATGTGCAGAAACTCTTACTGATATTTATTGTTAGACTTACTAATTGAAGCAAAGAGAGTTCGAAGATGAAAAATAAACAATGTAGACTAATACAATGTTAATTTATTCCCATGTCGGAGCCTTTGGTTCCACCTACTGTTTCAGTAGTTTCTGGTCCCCTGCTTTTGTATCTGTGTTGCCCACTGTTTGCTCACATTTGACCATGTAGTTAGATCAATGGGAGGTAATTCTTATTGATAAGGTAATTCTTGTTGATAAGCTTATTCATTGTTACCTAATACTTAATGCAAAGAACCAGAGGGGGTAAGTGAATGATGAACCAGATAGACCTAATGTCGAGTTATTCCCCAACATTAAGGCTTTTGGCTCATTTGCTTTAATTCCACAGATGCTACTGATAGACAGGTACTGAGCTACTGCTGTCCAAGAGTGGGGACTTCTGATAAATCTCGACTTATAGCAATATTTTAGATCTTTTTGGGACTTTGTGTTTTAAAAGTCAGTTTATTTCAAAAACCTTCCCCATTTTGGATGAGAATTGCAGTAAAGTAAGCATGTTATTTCTCTTGCAATTACTAATGCCAGAAATTCAGATGATTCTTTTCTTTGAATGACTCATGCTGGTTGGTGAATTTCATTTCCATTCCGTAATAACTTTATATTTTTTGGTTGGACTCTTTCGTTTTTTCTCCATTAGATGCACGACGTTTCTCTCTCTGTCTGTTTAAGAATAAAATTAACATTGGTCAAGATATTAATAGGATCCTCATTCTGCCCCAGGTCAAAATGTATAGTGAAAAGTAGAGTTCCATTTAACCTTGATATACATGTGGAAGAAAGCATCTTGTTTTCTACAGTTTGTGCCTCCTGTTGTTGATTTGTCAATTAAGCACTTAATTGTCACCTAGGTTGCAAGCCAAGAAACATATGGTACGTTGGGGGCTATTGTGAAAAGCAGAACTGAGAACAGACAGGTTGGTTTTCTCACAAACCGGCATGTTGCAGTAGACTTGGATTATCCAAACCAGAAAATGTTTCACCCTTTGCCTCCCAACCTTGGGCCTGGTGTATATCTTGGTGCAGTAAAGAGAGCAACATCATTTATCACAGATGATCTTTGGTATGGAATCTTTGCAGGAAGTAACCCAGGTAATGCAGTTTCAAAAATTACTAATTGGCTCAGTTTAAGTTCTCCAAACATTTGTGAGCAATGTTTTTGCATTTATTCTAGTGCTGAAAAGATAATAATTTTCGGTTGAGGCGTCTGATGTTTTTTTTTTTTTTTTTTTTCAGCCTGCATTGCAGTAAGTATCCATTGATGGGTTATGACAGTCCGGACTTACTTTTAGAATGCTTAGTCTAATTCTCTTAAACGATGAAAACTAACTATCAAAACCCTATATAATGCTCTCAACTCATTTTGGCTGTATTATTTGTTATTGGACAATCATTGATATAGTTTAGATAGGAATTTTTGCAATGATGCACAGAAACGAAATAATGTCTTCTACTGTAGTATTTGGACTTGAAACAGGAAATAAGGTATAACGGGGTAAACAGAACTGGTTCTTTTAAACCTTTGGTTGGAGGAAAGGTTGAGGGTTGAAGTGGTAATTGAAAATTCTATTAATGGAGGTAATCCGTGCTGAATTGTGGTATTTGCTTCTTGCCCATATTGAATTTGGACACAAAAGGGAATTGGTCTCGTTGGTAAGTCTGTTCCTTTGAAGCGGATTTGTCTCTTTGATTCTCATGTTTACTAGTTGAGTTTCACCAAATGGAACATCTGTGTAAAGACTTTTGCAAACTGCTATTAACATCGGCCTATGTGTATTGCAAATCAAAGTTATCTGGGAGTGTATTTCTTGAGGAGGTCCATTTTTTGCTTGTACTGATGTAGGACAAGCAACAATGATCAAGAAACTCTAGCATGAAGTTCAGATTTGAACTTACCTGGGATCAGATGCTTTGAGACACATTTGTATCAATGATGGGATTTAATAAACTCTTGGGATTCATCTTTTGCTATTTAAGATTACAAATTTGAAGACTTTTGGCTGTACAGTTGGAGGACTTTAAGGTCTGTAGTTGCCAGAGTCTTGGTTCGAAGCGTGCAAGAGACTAGAAAGGATAGATTACTTAGGAGATAAAAGGGAACGTGAATTAGGACAGTGACAAGCACTGATCTTGTTTTTTTTTTTTTTTTTTTTGTCTATAGTTTTCCTGAACATGTTGCATGGTTTGTGGTTGGGGCTGTTACATTTTTTGGTAATGAGGTTGTGATTTTTTGTATTTGGGTGACAACTCCTTAGAGTCTATTTCATGCACATTGTTTTCCTTACAGATCAAATAATAGTCTATTTGAAGTAATTTCTTTTTCCTTGCTGACAGTTATGCAAATACTGAAATTCTTTGCTAAATCATGCCACAGAATATAGACTTTTATGGAGTCCAACTCTTTATATGGTCTCCATTAGCTCTTAGTTCCATAATCTTTTCCCTCGGATCTTTAGACTTGGTTCTATTGGATTTTTTAGGCATGATTACATTATAGAATTTACTCTAGAAAGTGGTCACTACCTTAAAACCTTATTGCCTTGTTGAGCTTGACTTTTGAGTGAAAGAATCACTGATTGGGCCTCTGGAGATCTTTTGGAAATATTACTAAAGAAACACCTATGAAAGTAACCCAAAATTGAAACCTTGATCCAGGAAAGAAGAAAGAGTGAAAGGCATATGAAAGTCTGCATAACCCACTCCGAATCTGACTGTTGTTGTCTACACTGTTACATTTCCTTTCGCTGCTTATTTTCTTCTTCTTTGGCATTGCTGTTTGAAGTATTTCACGGTGCAGCTTTTCGTGGGAAATGGGAGAGCCATATAGTGTTGGTTTTGGCTTCATTTTCAAGTGCTTTGCACCTAATTCCAACTGGCTTGGAGCTCCTGAAAGAAAAGTGGTTTGATTGGATGGTGATAAATGATGCACTCAACCGGCCATGACCACCTCACTTTCATCATTTTCATTTTCTTGGAGTCCGAATTTAAACAATCAACTTGCTTACTGGGGAGGGGGGGGAAGGGGGGGTAGGAGACTGCATGAATTGCTACTTGGTATGCATCAGGCATATCTGGGTCGTTCATATAGCAAATTGTTTAGGATCTGTTACAACTTCTCAGAATTGCTATTTGGCATTTGCCAGATACTAGAGAAAGTGCTTGTCCATTCTTGAAGGTCTTCGTTGTAGCAATATTTTATGGCTGCGATTTTTTGTTAAGTTTGACTTGCCAGAGGGATCTTACAATTTCATTTCTAAGGTTCATTTGAATCATTTCTATCTTTTCAAGATGGCATCTTGCTGCATGATGTTAAAATAGGCTGTGCATGGTTGACTCCAATTTTTCAATTATGCAAATTGTGTCTTGACCCCACAGGAACCCATTACTATTTTATGTTCCTGCAGAGACATTTGTCCGAGCTGATGGGGCTTTTATCCCTTTTTCCGAGGATTTTGACACTGCCTATGTGACTACAACAGTCAAAGGTGTAGGCGAGATTGATGATGTGCATACCATTGACTTGCAGTCTAAAATTGGCAGCCTGGTTGGTAGGCAAGTGATAAAAGTTGGAAGAAGCTCTGGCTTTACTTCTGGAACTATAATGGCCTATGCTTTGGAGTATAACGATGACAAAGGGATTTGCTTCTTTAATGATTTTCTCGTTGTCGGTGAAAACCAACAGACATTTGATCTTGAAGGTGATAGTGGAAGCCTCGTACTCTTGACAGGTAAGAACGGGGAGAAGCCCCAGCCAGTTGGGATTATATGGGGTGGAACAGCAAATCGTGGAAAGTTAAAGCTAAAAGTTGGGCAACCTCCCGAGAACTGGACAAGCGCTGTTGATCTTGGTCGCCTTCTGGACCTCCTTGAACTCGATCTCATCACGAATGATGAAGGGCTTCAAGGTTTGTATTTCAACTCTTGTATCTTTTACTCCTTTTATGAGCTGCAGGAGCGATTATGCTGATTTCTTGGCTTGACAGTCAATACAAATTAAACTTGAATATATGGAGATGCCTCAAAATGGTGAAAGCCTTAAAATAAGAGAAAAAGGGAGCACCTTTCCACTCTTTTGCAAAGAAAGAGAGCTATCTGAATTTAACATTGACCAGAATCTAAACCTAAAATGTGTGTTACTGGTAAAGTTTCAAAGATACGTGAATTTCTAAGCATGCTTGACAGGGTGGTTCATTTCATTTTGATATCGATCAAAAGCCCTACTAGTATACAAGTCGCTGATTGGATGAATACTCTCCCTTGAGCATTTACTCCGAAATCTGGTACCAGATATTCCATAAAATAAAGGATGAACATTTCGATAGAGACATGTGGATTATGAGGCATGTTTGTCAGGGTTCATTTCTTTTTGATATTGATCAGAAGCACTACTAGTATACAAGTTTCTGATTGGATGTGTATCTTACCAATACTCAGAGCATGTACTCCAAAATCCGGTACCAGATATTCGATAAAATAAAGGATGTGCAAAGGCAGCACAATACACAAGACTCCCATGTAGTTGGGTTTTAGGAGGGTTAGATACACTGCATTGCATAGAAGTTCTCGTGGTTTGAATTTGACCTTTATGACACAATGGAACAACATTATCATTATGATAACGCTAGCCATCAAACTAAAGGATTTGAGATGTTTTATTTTGAGCTACCACAATTTCTTATCCCCCTTGTGAATTGATACGTTGATCCATCTTTCTGAATTATGAATATTAGAGTATTAGTATCCTAAATGTTATTTTTTTCCATATTTAAGTACTTTGTACAGAACCCATTAAATTATTAGGTGTTCTTTTAATGATTTCAGTATATACAAGATTATTAACATTGTCTTTTATGGAGAATGTTAATAAATTTTAAAATCCATTTCCTCATTCAGTAGCTTCAATTCATTTTGTATTTAGTCTAGATCTTATCAATGGACTTATTCTTTCATACCTCAGAACCAAATTGGGTATTGAATAGGTCTATTATAGAACTCGATCGTTTTTCCTTGGATACGTTGACATTCCCCTTTTTTTTATTCAAGTTTTTGCCGTGGGAAGGGTAAAGGAAGAATTTCATTTCCCAGCCAAATACATAGGAAAATTAAGTGATTTCATTGCCATTTTTCTAAGTGCCTGATGCAAATTCTCGGTAACCTTGCTCTTGTTTATGTACTCGAGTTGCTTGTCTAAATATATATGATTTGATTCATGCTTAGCTGCTGTGGAAGAGCAAAGGAACCTTTCAGCTGTAAATGCTGACTCTACAATTGGGGAGTCATCTCCACCTGCAAAAGACAGAACCAAAGAGAAATTTGCACCTCTTGGTTTGAACTTCCAACAGATGCCCTTAGATGTCAAGTCTGACATCGGCGCGACTGCAACTTTCATTGACATAGAACACAACGGGAACAAAACACTGCCTAACATAGAGCACCAGTTCATCCCGAGCTGCAGTGAAAAGTCTTCTCCTATGCATGAGAACAGACAACATGATGGCCTGGAATCGAAAACCCTAACGGCATCAAGGAATCCTTGTGATGAAGAGATCTCAGTTTCCTTGCAATTAGGTGAGCCTGAACCAAAGAAACAGAAACTGCCTGATTCTCATTTATGCATCGACGAGTCAAACTAGAATCCAAGTCTCTGTTTTTTCTTTCTTTGCTGGGAAAGAAACCCAAATCTTTAGACAAATATGAAGTCCATGGCTGTTGCCATCTTCAAGGGAGTTTTTTTTTTTTTTGGCAGTTTCTCACGTCAATGTCCAGGAGTACCTACAGATTCAGTAGATATAGATAGAGTGTTTTGGTGGGATTTGTGTGGTGTAATTCGCATTGCATCATCTGTACATTTTGGCATAGATGGTGGAAACATTGACGTTTGAAATTAGGAGAATAAAATGGTACTAGTAGTGAGCTGCTGGGGCATCAAATTGGCAAGTCATTTTGTCTGAAACTCAATTAACGAGTTGTAATGAGTTTGAGCTCAAGTATTGTCGGTATGCAAGTGAACTTCGTCTTGTTGAAAGCTTGCTTCAGCTTGGTTTGTTGATCTGAGTCCTACATGAAATTTTCAAGGGCATTGCAAAATTTCAATAATGATGATTTTGAATTTTTGCTTCACAAGTTTGATCAAGCCACTGTAAAGGAACTGCTTGTTTCTAAGTTTTTATTTGCTTGTTTCTGGGATAAAGTATTTAAGTGGCTTTAGCATTAAATGAAATTTAATAAATATAAAAAAAATTCTTTTTGTCTTTCTTAACTTTACTTATCGACTTCCCCTCCCTTATGTTACGCATGATTTTATTTCCATAATTACAACCTTTTCATGACAGAAAATAAAAATAAATGAACTCTCCATCAAGAACAAAATGCCTTGTTCTCTCCTTTGTTTTGAAAAAGGTAAAGCTAAAGATTGCAAACCCAAGTCGCCTCATCAACCAAAAGACCCCAAATTCTTTATCTACTAATATAATTTTAGGGATCACAAAAGATCTTTATATCTATCTATCTAGAATTTTAAGGAAAGATTAGCAACAACAGTGAGTAACTGAGTTTGATGATTCCTCATATAAAAATATTGACTATAGAGTTATAATACTATGGAAAAGACAATTATTTCAGGTCCATAGAACCGGATACCAGGGCTTTAACTGTGCACCTTTCTCAAACTTCGCTCTCTCACTCTGGAATTTCTTCCAGATATCTGTAATTCATTTTTGTTTGCTTACAATAAGTAGATTCTTCTCGGCTTCTAGCTCTATGTTTTGATTCATTTTTGGATTGATTTTGTCTTTAACAAAGCTTCAAGAAGATATACTGCAGCTATGAAAGGACATCATGCATCATTGTTACGTTTTTTAATATTTATGCACCAAAAAAGGCTTTGATAGGAAAACATCTAAATATGCACTGTTCCTGATTCATTGTAAAATGAAAAGACATGCAACCCATTAATTTTGGTGGCTGATTCATGTTGTTTTTCCAGGTTTGGAGGTTGACATATCACCTAAGCAATTGATCTCCCTAGTTTTTGTGAACCATATAAATCGCCAACATAAGTGGGAAGTCAGACTCCTTGATGTAAATGGACTAAAATTAACCATATCATTGGATAATAGTAGGAATGTATGAAACGAAATTGAAGAATACAAGATTGGTGTGATTTTCAACGCCGTTGTTGAAGTGAGAGTACTACAAATGATATGCGAAATATCTCGGTTTTAGAGTGAGGAGGAGAAGTTATAAAAATGGTATTGATGGGATAATAAGATAGTTCACCCCTGGGTGTAGCTATCTCAACGTGACAAAGAACATCTTAGGCTAAGAGGCTTGACGAGAATGACTTGTAAAGCCAAAATTAACGTGATATTATGTGATAGCAGCAAATTCGTACTATCTTCTGTCGTACTTAAGCAGAATTATGTCTATAATCTGAGAAAAAGTAAATTCACGAGATATTATAAGAAACTTACTTGCTCCCATCTGAAAAGGAAAAAACAGAACTTGAACTAAATGATCAACGCAGTATTGAACGAAGTCAAAACTATTAGACATTTGATTATTAAAATTAGGGACATGGGAATCTACTTTTTAAGAATGAAATGCTCGAAATTACCTTAAAAAAGCACGACAACCAGTAAAGAAAATGCTATAATACTATACTCATTGTCCAATTCCAAACGTGTATGGGCTTCATGCTTCATATTTGCTTCCCACCTTGCTCTTCCTTTCCCTACCTGGCATCGTTGCCATTATAATATTCTGACTATAAGCTTGGGCATGCGGTATTATCTCCCTTTAATTAGCCAACGTTTTATCTTCTGAAGATGACTGCAAACTGGTTGATCATACCATTAAAAATACCATAATGCTTTGGATCCTATATAAAAGCACCAGCCAATATTACTATAATAGTTAATCATAAAACTCAATTAAAAAAATTAAATATATCCATCAATTTACTTTCTCACTAGAATTATACTCAACACAACCAAAGAATCGTTTACCATATGTCTCTGTGTGATGCCTTTATAATGCATGTATCTCACATAACCAAAGTACGCTTCGATCATCCTGCTGAGTTGAAGCACTTCACACATTTGAGCTAGGCATGATCCAAGTAATTTAGATTTCATAGATAAAAACTTGATCAAATTATGTCAACTAAAAAGGATAAGACAAAAGTTAGTTATAAAAAAAAAAGAAAAAGCACAACAAATGATATAAATCGGTTCACATTTTGGAAGGCACCACATTGACACCAAAGGATCATGGAAAAGTTTGTTTAACGTTAGTACATCTGCTTTGTAAAGGACAGTATCTTCCAAGATTCAAAACTAATCTGAACAGCAGAACAAGAAGTGAAACATTTGGTACCCATAACAAAAATTCTAAAAAATTTAAGCCTTGGTTTGAATCTCACTCAAAGGAGTCAATCAGCTTAAATAGAGTATGTGTGTTCTTAATCCCAAACACATCTCAACTCCTATTCCCACACTTATTTCCTCCAAACGTCCCACTTCCCAGCACAATGAAATTTGAGTTAGGAGAAAGGAGACTCACTAGTGATGAAGAAGTCGCTATCAAAGGGGGAGAGAGAGGTCACTTGGAGAGACAGAGAGATGGAGACCATCAACAGAAAAGCAGGAGACTCTCCATCAAGAAAGAGGATAAGAACTGCCGATGGGAGAGGAAGGGTGACCATCAAGAGAGATCAGCAATTGAGAGAAACAAACCCTAAGTTTGGGTTGCAGTGCTTTCAATTGAGATCTCTGTTCAAATTTTCTTTTACTCTTTTTTTTTTTTTTTTTTTTTTTTGCTAATTAATAATTGTATTCAAGACAGAAAATATACAGAGGGCATGATCCAAAGGATAGCCACCTAAGAAAACCAATACTAGCACAAAAGGTATCAAAAGTCATATGACTATACAAGAAACATCAGACAATACATCTTAAAAACAAGAAAAGTGTACATCAAGTGAGTCTAGAAGGGAAGATACGCCAAAGTCTAAAAATATTCCTTGTATGAGCATTAAGAGGCATAACCAAAGTAGAAATACGATCCTGTACACATTGTATGATAAGGTTGACGACATCTCTAAGATCTCGGACCTGCTCATTATTGAAAATGGTATTGTTCCTCTCTCCAAATGTGATAAATCAAAGCCACAAGAACAATCACGTAGATGACTGTATTGTGATGTTTTCCTCTCCATTTGAGGCTAGCCCAAGAAATACGTGGCCCAATTAGAAGGCGGTCATCGACATTTGGTCTTAGCACATATAATGGATCAAACCTGCTTGGGAAAAAACACACATGAAGAAAAGATGATAATGTGTTTCCTGTTCTGATTCACAGAGAGCAAAGAGGGTTGCAACTCAAGAATTCAGAGACCAACTCTTTCATACCCAATCTTTCTTTGATGGCCAACCAAATGATGAAAGAGTGGGAGACAATTCTAACCAAATAACAGATCAAGATGTGCCATCGTACAATAGATATTTATGGTTGGAAAATTCTCCAGGCAGAGTAGGCGCTGAAGTGCCCATCTGATTTAGAAATCCAAAATGGTCTGTCACGGAAAACAAGATCCAGTTCATAGTGCGACATATTAAGAATTAGGGTCTCCATATACAAATCAAGATTAATCGGCCAACACCAATGATTGTCCTAGATGATGCTATTAACATAAGAATAAAAAAGGAGCAAGTTAACAACGGTTAAAAAGATGTTGTGACGACAATTATAAATAATACCAAAACGATGCCATAAATCTTTCTGTAGCCAAGTAGAACCATTACAACGATAAAATTAACAAACGGTTTGATAGGGTCTCTTAATGTCAAACTCTTCCTTAAACTCTAAGGAGCATTGTGAGGAATTTTTAGAGTCCATATGCATTTATCTTTTAGGAGGTAAGAGCGGAACCACTCAGCCTTACTGCAGTCCCCTAGCATTGGAAAAATCCCAACCGATTCACAGTCAAAGGAGATGAAGAAGGGGTTGAGATTCACTAATTCACCTATTATATGAAATGGGTAAGAAAGCCCATGAGACAAAAAACAGTGATAAGGAAATCTCATTCAACTATATCAAAGGCCTTTTGAAGATCAATTATCATAGAACACCTTGGTTGTCCCTTGTTCAAATGGTATCTATTAAGAAGTTCATGAGCAAGGAAGATATTGTCCCAAATATTTCTCCCCAGAATAAAAGCCGTTTGAGAGTTATGAATAAGATCCAAAAGAACCACCTTGAGCCGCATTGCAAGGATTTAGAGATCACTTTGTAGACAGTATCATAATAGGATATAGGCCTGAAATCAGAGATATTGCCTGATGTTAGAACCTTAGGGCCTAGTGCAATTAAAGTAGCATTCGATTGCTTAAGCAATTTGTCATAGATAAAAAAAATCTTGCATGGCTTCAGAGAATAGAGAACCAACAATATCCCATGAGGATTTAAAGAACCAAGCTGAGAAACCGTCCAGACCCCGGGCCTTGTCATCACCAATGCTAAATAAGTAGTCTCTAATCGTATTCATATTAATTGGGGTAATGAGATCTGCAAGAGCAGAATTAGGAACAGACTTGAAAATATAAGGAGTGATCTCGGCCATAAGGGAGTTCTCCAGGTGAAAGATCTAAAAAGCCTACAGGAGTGGTCCTTAACAATCAGTTTCACTTCTTCAATAGAGTCTGTAAGAGAACCATCTCTAGTGAGCAACAATATTCTCTTATTATTCCTTTAAAAAAAAAAAAATCTTAAAGAATCAAGGGCTTTTCTCCCCCAAGTGGCGCAGGAGCTTTTCTTTTTCAATGAGACTTTGGCAAATAAGACTGTGATTGAGGTCAAGCTGACAACCCTCCAACTCAATCTTAGCCTAAAGGGCAACTTCAGTGACATTGACCATATCAGAATTAAGGGCTTTGAGGGCCCTTTTAACATGTTTGAGTTTTCCAATAATTGAAACATTGGGAAAGCAGAGATTGGGTTGGACCAGGCATTGTGATGCAGGGAAGGGGGAAGGATAAGAGGAGAAGAAGAAGAAATTAGCAGAAGGGAAAGAAACAAAAGAACTGAACGGATAAAAGAGAAGTAAAAATCAATAAAAAGAAAAGGAAATTACAATCACTCAATATTCATTCAACTCATCAATAATACCATCAACATGAGAACTATAATCCTTATATAGAGAAATATTACTCCAAGGTTAATTAAGAAACAAATATAATTTTCTAATTAATGACATATTAAAATAAAAAAATAATCAAACATAATTGCCTAAAATAAAATATTATCAAATAAAATCTCTTAAAATCCAATCAAATAAAATTAAATTAAATCAAAATCAAATAAATCTCAAATAACTTAATTTGGAATATTCCTGATATCTGCATCACATTGTGAACAGCCTCGGAGAATTATAGTTGAGAGCAAATAAAATTATTAAATTTAAACATACCTCTTTTGGGGGCAATACCAGCTCCATCCATGAGAAACCCTAGAGTGTAATCAGAAATAGAAGGGGGGAAAACCCGACAAAAGAGGAAGGTCAGCTGACAAGTTAGTTATCGTTGACAAGAACACAATCCAACTTCCTCATAGTACAGAAGGTATCATCACAGCAGTTACTCCAAGCAAAAAAAGGACATCATGAGCCAAATCAGACAATTAACATTTAAGAATGCAGGCATCAAAGGAATGCTCAGACAATTCATCATAATGGCCTCCAAAGAACTAGGAGGGATTCTAGAGAGCATTGAAGTCTCCCCTAACAGCCCAGGGGCGAAGCCTGATGGAGTTGGAGATGGTATCAAAGATATGCCAGAGGCTACGCTGAGTAGAGGTATCATTAGATCCATAAACAGAGAATAAACAAGGAACATTGTCAATTTTAGAAGCAATTTCACAGTGAATAATTTGAGTATTAGTAAGAGAAATTTGAACATTCAAGACATCAGGATCCCATCCAACCCAAATCCTGGCATTGCTATCGGTCAAAATATTGGCGGCCAAACTCTACCCTTTAGCAATTTTATTGGACACAAAATTGACATTACAAGCACGGACTTTAGTTTCAAGAATTTGTGCAAACATGAAGCTTATATTGACGAATGAAGTGTTTTACCTCATTTATTTTGTGGAGGCCATTAATTTAAGACCTCTAATATTCCAACAGGCAGAATCAATCATTTGAAGTCAACAAAAGGGGAAAGTCTTTTGGGCTCCTTATTTTTAGATGCATTACGTTTGTCTATGTTGGCTTTCAAATCCCCTGAGCCTTCCTTAAAATTCGTGCACCCACATCAGGTAAAGCCTTAATATCATCATCTGAGATCATGTTATCTGCTTCAGACAAAGTGTCAGCAGTAGAGTCCAATAGATCATGGAGAGGGGCAAAGGAGTTGAAAGAAGTAAACTATTCCAGTTCCTTTTGATATAGGGGCCGAATCAGGGTTAATCTGAGTAATAATCAGAGCTGGTCCTTGAGCTGGTCCATCAGATGGGCCAACATGAAAACCATCAGAAGGGACAACAGAGGGACCAATAAGAGCACCATCAGAAGACTTTGCCTCAGAGGGATTATTCACAGATGGTATGGAGGCCTTCTGTTTCGCATTTTCTCTGGGTTTAATGCCAGGTTTAGCATCATTGGAAACAGAGGACTTTTTTTACACAAGCCAGGGCCATGTCCATACTCTTTACAAATGGAGAAGAATGTGGGTTTTCATGAACATTGTACCCCCACTTCAACTATAAGGTCATCACCAGAGGTAGGACTAGATCCAATAACAAGTTCTATAGAATCAAGAAGAGCCACATTAATATCAACATCAATACAGGTTCTCGCTAAGCCAAGACAAGACATAACCACAGTGCGAGTATCAGCGAATAAAGGAGTACTAACCGAGCTAGCTACATAACTAAGTCCCTTGGAAGACCAATATTCCAGAGGCAAACTATGAAAATTTACACAAATAGGAACTTTGCTATGATGGCTTTTAGTAATGGTCATACCAACATGCCATTCCTTGAGGGAAAATGGGCATGCCGGCAAAGGTCCAGGGGCCTCCATCACAAACCTTCCTCAAGCTGAGGTTGTCTGAGAATCTGAAGTAGAAAAATCCCTTGGCATCTGAGAGGACTTGGACCAGTCTAAGCTTGCTCCAGAGCCATTTAGCAATAGAATCAACCGTCAAAAGGCCACTTTCTTACCAAGGAAATAACCCGCCAACGTAGTGTTCCATCTTTTTCCCCTTCAAGAGCAATATTAGAGCGGCTTTACAATCTTCCAATCACCAACAGATAATGGAGGGAAAAAATTGAACCAGAGGGCAGTGGAAAAAAGATCTTTTCGTTCTATGAACTTTAAGGTGTATGAAGTTTCATATTTGATTCTTTAAGCAGAGCGATAGAGACTCCATTTCAATTTTTAATACAGTAGCATCACCACCAAACGTTGGAGATGGAGGGAGAACACCTCCGAACGTCGGCAAGGGAAAGAAATAGAGAGAGGAGAATAGGTCACCTCTCTTAGGCCTCTCAGAGGAACAACCCTTACGAAGCGCAGAGTGGCAACCTCAGAATAGGAGATCTTGATGCTCTTTGAAATGAAAGCCCAACCTCAGAGGAAACGTTACCAAAATGCGACAAAGAAAGATCCTCCGCCTTGAAGAAATGCGAGAGATTGATTAGGTCCACCAAGCAAGAAGAAAAACGCGAGTCTAAATCGGGTGAGGAAAAAGAGGAAAGAGATGAAATGGGACGCGGTAGAGAAGTGGAATGAAGAGGTGGAAAAGTTTCGGTCTCAACGGCCAAGCGGCTGCCGACAAGAACCAGATCCAAGGTTTGGAATGAGAACGACGGGGAAGAAGGTTCGTGTATTTATGTTTGTGCGAAATCCGTTGAAAGTTAACTACCAGGATCCCAACAAAGAATACATTTTCATCGGCATGAAAATAATATCTCATTTAATATGTGAAAATAAAAATTTTATTTCTATATTATTACTAAAAAAATATTTATTTTTATATTTTATTATTTTATTATATGAAATAAGTATTTCTAAATGAATAAATATTTATCCAAATTAATAAATAAAAAATATTAAAATTTATTTACTATTATTTATTTTTTATATTTAAAAAATAACTATTCCTATAAATATTATCGTTTTACTTCTAATATTTTCAACATTCATCCAAATTATTCATATATTTGTTCTTGTATCTATTGTTCAAAACTCTCATCTGCTTTCTCTTTTGTCTTCTCTCCTAACCGTTCGTCCCTCTTCATCTTCTCTCCATCTCTTTTTTCGTTTTCTCTCCAATTCACGTCATCCTCTATCATCGCCATATTTATCTTCTTTCGCTTCTGTCACTCTTTAAAACCCTATTCATCTTTATCCATATTTGTCTTCTCTTACTTCTATCTTCTTCAAAACCCTTATTTAAAAACCAGTAATTCTCTCATCCTTCTGTCATCACCATATTTGTCTTCTCTCACTTTCATCACTCTTCTATTTATCTTTATCCATATTTGTCTTCTCTCACTTCTATCTTCTTCAAAACCCTTATTTAAAAACCAATAATTCTCTCCTCCTTCTATCATCGTCATATTTGTCTTCTTTCGCTTCCATCACTCTTCAAAACCCTATTCATCTTTATCCATATTTATCTTATCTCACTTCTATCTTTTTCAAAACCCTTATTTAAAAACCAGTAACTCTCTTCTCCTTCTATCATCACCATATTTGTCTTCTCTCGCTTTCATCACTCTTCAAAACCCTATTCATCTTTATCCATATTTATCTTCTCTCACTTCTATCTTCTTCAAAACCCTTATTTAAAAATCAGTAACTTTTTCCTCCTACATAGAAATATTCGGAAAGTTTTGATTTTTTTTTTTCAACATGTTCATCTCTTCACATTAGAAAGTTGCTACACAGGAACGGTAAAAAAGTTCCCCTATTTCCCTATTTTTTGCAATTGCTGTTTCATATTTGGTTTTACATTGTTTAGATTTTAGGATGTCAAATATTTTATTTTTATTGTAAAATTACTTCTATTTATTAGAAATTTCACATAATTAGAGTGAAATTAGAAATATGATTTCATTAATTAGAATATCGTTACATATTTCTGTTATTGTACTTGTTTTTTACCAAAGTTTCATGATAATGAAGCCAAAATTTGACTATTTTAATTATAGTGAAATGGGTTGTATTTATAATTACAGAGATTTCTTAATTATAAAAATTGTAAAATAATTATAGAATATTTTTTTTATTGAATAAGGGTAAAAAAATCAATAACATAAATTTTTATATTATTTTTCTTACCATTATTATATATCAAATATTAAAAAATTAATTCTTAATTTATTTATAATTATTTCAAATGAGTAACCAAATATAAAAATAATAATTTTTAACTCAATTTATATCTTATTTTATTCTTTAAAAATAATTATTTTATTATTATCTTATTTTATTTTAATAACCAAATATACAATAAAAGTATTTTATATAGAAAAAATTTTTTATGAACATACTTATATATTATTTATATTGAAATCATTAATTTTGACTTAAAAATATGATGATGAGAGAAAAAATCAAAGCAAGTGAGGCCTATATCTAATATTAATAATTTTGATATAAATGGGTACATATATAATACATGAATAGTATTTGTCTTTTATTTATTTCATAATGAAATATTATTCACACGTTAAATCATATAATCACTTGTATCAGAATTATCAAAAATAAATATAGATCATATCGTATTTTAATTTTTAATCTTTTTTTCTTTTTTTTCTCCATACTAAAAATAATAATTTTAATACAAATATATATCTAAATGGCTAATAGCATTGCACTATTTTATATGTGACAATATTATAGATGGCTTACTCTCACAAAAAAAAAAAAAAATCGCAATCAATCAACATAAAAACATAAATAAACAATTAATCAATTGGCGTAAATTCAATCCAAATACTGGGTTGTGATTTCATAACACTTATCAGTAAACAGTCAAATAATAAATAATTATCAAAGTATGTTCATCTCCTAATCAACATAAACCATAAATAAAAAAATATCAAATTCAAAATTAAAATAAGCAACAATATGATATCCAACGTTATATTGAATAAAACAATTCTTAGACCGTAACCGTAATACAGATAATCTAAAAATACTAAATTTATAAAATTTTAATCAAATAATTAAAAAACAATTAAAATATCTTAAAATTATTTCCTCCATAAGCCTCTGCAATGCCCAAAATTATTGCAAGTATATTCAAGCATACTAATTTGAAATATCAGTAAAAAGGCGGCAAAAGTAAATGCAATACTCAATAAAGTATATATAATTTTTTTATTTGGATATGATAAATGAATATGCAATTGATAATATTAATAATCAAAACTGAAATATCAATAATATCAAAACAGTGATAAAATACATGAGAATAATATACAAATATGGATTTAAAGCATATTAAATTTGTTCAAAAACATATAATTGTATATGTAGAAAAATATCTCAACATATCAAAAAATAAATATACAAAAATCTTTCAAACATATAAGCAATAAAAATTGATGATTATCTTATTAATAATTGTCGAATATTAAAGTTCAACTTATGAATATTTTTATATAACTAATGAACATATATCACTACTCATGACCCTTGGGTAGCCAATTACATATTATTTCTTATAATTAAAGTAAAACGTTATTTTTTTAACCCTTAAATGTTAAGTTAAATATTTAGTTTTTTTAATTTTTTACAATAATTCTTATTTTGTCAAAATTAAAAACTCTATATTAAAATATAAATATATAAACTTTTTCTCAAATATAAAAAAATAAATTATCTTATCAAAATTAAAGTAGAAATTTTATCAAAATCAAAGTAGGATTTTTATTAAAATACTTAAAAACAAAAGATATACAAGAGCACATGTACAAGGCTTTCAGGACTCCAACAATGATATATATCAATTTAAGATACAAGCTTTTAAATTTTTCATAAAATAAAAATAAATTTACATACATGCTTTATATAATCAAGAGAAATAAATAAATATCACATTTATAAGCACTTGGATAAGAAATACTCTGATAATTTTTTAAAAAAATAATTAGCAATAAAGAAAAAAATAAATTTAAATATACTTATTTTAATTTAAAATTATCAAAGGTTTACTTGGACTCATTTAATTTTCACTTTAAATATACTTTTTTTTCCTCTTTCAGTCTCTTTTTTCTTTTTTTCTTCTCTTTTCTTTCTCTGGAATCTCAAAAACTCAAATAATATGAGTTAAAATTGGCCACATGGACTATTTATAACAAGTTGACATATGTGCGTTGAAACACTGGATTTCCACATAATTTATTTTGATATCATTGATTTATTTTGAGTCTATGAAAACTTTGTATACAATAAAAAATTAAAAAAAATCTGAAAATAAAAACAGGCTTGATGTCTAATGTATACTTGATGTGCACTCGTATGTATTTTAGGCAGATTGTGCGTATCCAATGAACACCTTTGGAGTGCTTAGGCATATTTCAAGTAAATTATATGCTGCTTAAAGTATGCTTTTATAGTGCTCATGTGTAGAATTAGTAAATTACTCGTACTTAAGTTGCGCCTAATGTGGTGCACACGTGTGAATGAGAAATGGGGCAGTGCTTGATGCGTGTCTGAGTGGTTTTGATGCACTAATTCATTTAGATAAGCATACTTTACACTGTTTTTTGGCATTTTTGCAAGGAATGAAGAGAAAGAAGAGAGAGAAGGAAAAGAAGAGAGAGGAAGAAAAGAAGAGTGCTTTTAAAGCATTATCTTGTTAGATTTGTCATATTTAAGAGTTAAAATAAGTATATCTAAATTTAATCTTTAGTATATTTCAGTTTTTCTCTAATTTTGTTTATATTTGATAGATTTTACTGTGTATACATGTTATTTTTCTACTTACCCCACTTTGAATATATGTATATACATATAGTTTTACTGAATGTATTGAGATATTATTTTAGTGTTCCCTATTATTTGAGGATTTTGCTTATTTTGTATAAATGGATAATTTTTTTAAAAATATTATATTTATATGTAAATTATTTATAAAGAAAAATCATAAAAGCCTATATATAGGCCTTATATATGATATTTCATGCATATGCTTTAGGTAGGACACTATTTTATTATTGTTTTGATATTTTTATATTTCTACAAAGTAGAAAGTTTTATATTTATACTTACATAGAGTAAAAATTTTATACCTTTTTATTAAAGAAAAAAAGTTTATATTTTTATTATAGAGTCTCTCAATTTGATATTTTATTAAGAATAATCATAAAAATTAAACAAAACTAATATATTTGAACATTATAATATATTTAGATAGATAAAGGGACTGCACCTATTATTTATGGGTGGTAAAAAGAAGTGTATTTGATATCATCTATATAGAGAAATATATAAACGATCTACTTATAGATCTAAATAGTAGTAATTTAATCTAAAATTGTTAGGAGTATGTATATTCCTTATTTAAAGTTAATTTTTTGATCTTTGATTATCTGATTTTTAATTTATTTTTGGTTTTGATATTTTTATCTACATCGAATTTGATATGTAAGACATTCGATTTAAGACTTAAAGGTTTAACCACTATTCGAATTTGTGATATTAGACTCTGGATGGTTTCGTATATTTGGACTATTTGATATTAATATTTAAATTATGAATTTTGCATATGAGACTATATTTAAACATTAATTGATTTGTTCATTATTATATTTAGACTTTAGTTTATATGAAATTTCATACATGTTTTATTGACATTGTCCCCTTTACTCTGATTTATGGACCTATGGATTTTGTTATATATATATATATACACTAATACTAGTACTAATATTTGTTGAATATTTAATTACAATTTTATTGTTATCAACCCTTCCAAATTATATGGTTATAGATAACTTACTATGGAGCTCAAATGGGCACGTTAATAGAGATTTTATTTATACTTTGTGATTATTAGATTTATAATTGGGTTAGATTTATATTTTGATATATTTTGATGATGAGGAAATTCTGGATAATTTGATATTAGTATACTATATTTTGATGGAAGTATGTTTTGGATTATTTTGATATTTGGATTGTGGCATTGTTGATTTATGTTGCATCGATTATGTGATTTTATGATGTCTGGATTGTCATTTTTTCTTACGAATTTTAGATCAAGTTGTGACCAATAATTAATATTCAGATAGGTAGTTCGGAGAGATCTTATGATATTTAATAATATTATTATTATTAGCAAATTTGATATTTTATCAGATCAAACTCAAATTTGAGTATCATATTACAGAGTACTATTTTTGGTTAGGGATATATTTTGTGAATTTTAATTACTATATTTAATTATTACTTACTTATGGTCCAGGTTCATGACATGCACTGGTTGAGCACAAGCATAGAAGTTCTTTTAAACCTATGCACAAGTGTGCAAACAAGCTTGCATTAGGCATTACTACTCTCAACTAAAAGTGCATGAGTGTTCTTTATGTGCATTTCAGATTTTGTCTAGAATACACATATGTATAAATCAGATATATGTCAGATGTTACTTGAGTATGAACCACTTCGATCAGTTAAACTTGCAATTGATATTGATAATATATTAATTTACTTGAATTTAGTATTATTAAAATAAATATTGGGGCGAATATCATACAATAGGAACCTTAAAAGAAATAATAATAAAAAAAAGAGTACCCACTTTTATTTTAGCATCTGACTATGAAAAATAATTTCCAATTTTTAACTTTGTATAGAATATTTTTCCTTAAAAAAATCAAGCTAACAGTCAAATGATTCAATAAATTTGACACAATATTTATAAAATATATAGTAAAAAAATATTTTTCCCCTTAATTTGAAGATGTAAATTTGATAAATCTATTGTTTATATTTTTAAGATGAAAAATATATATTCATCACTTTTTATAAATATAATCCTTGTTTTGAATATATAGACGATTATGAGTTGAAATTTAAATATATATATATATATATATATAAGCAAATTATATAATTATTGTAAATGTGGCATTGCTCTTTGACTATTTTTGTATTAGTTAAATTTGTTTGATTACCCAAATAAATAAATAAATAAATAAAAACTAATGTTTTGAATATCATGTGATATGCATATTATTTAAAAAAAACTATAAAATGGATAATCATCAATTTTTTCCACATTTGTAATTTTTCAATATTTAATGCTTATTATCACTGAATAAATTACCAAATATTAGTATGACATTTTTACATTCTAAACATTAGAAAAGTTACTCAAATAAGTATTTGTACACGTAATTGTGAGGCTGCATTTTATTTATACTATGGTTTTTGAAGATTAACAAATTCAAATGTAACAAGTTTGTGATAAATGTATAGATAATGTAGAGAATAGATATTTATATGGTTGGCCATCGTTAATTTAAATAATATATTTGTATAAATTTACCTATTTTATCATATATATATATATATATATATATATATATATATATATATATATATATATATATATATGTTGTAAAAATTTAACCTTATATTTTATATTGTAAAGATTTAATATTTATATTTTTATATGCTATTTAATTGATTACAAATAGCATCCATGTTATGAATATGATGTGTCTCAGGGATCCGAAAATATCATACGAATTAGAGAGTTTAATATTTTCTTCAATATGTTTGAATAGTAAATAGTTCGGTCTGTGTAATTTTAAATTTGTATTTTACATACCACAACAAATTGTATTAGATTTAAGAGGTATATGAGATTCGTCCTTATGTATATCTTTTGATACTCAAATTAGTAATCTTTCTTTTTGAAAGAAAAAATAAGAAAGTAAATATTAGAAATAAAAAGATGATAGAGATGAGTGTGAATTTTGAGCACTTTGCTCAACTTAATGCACTTGAACATTTGAGTGGCTATTTTTCTGTTTTGTTTTTCGATCCTCCTCTTTCAATTTGGGAGGATTTATATTTGTAGTCGAGATCATTGTGCATACATTGAGCCATTTCAAAATAGTTGTTAAGAAGTGTTAATTTTTTTATGTATAATTGTCATCCCAATTTAATAAGAAAATCATCTGATTATTAATAGTGGGACCATTTTTGCCGTTTCTAGATAGGATTTTTTATTAACTCATTATTATTCTTTGATTTTTGATAATCAACCGTTTGGATTAAATTTTTCAGTTAACCCCCAACGAGTCATTATTTGATTGTTTTGATTGGCTTCATTGCTTTTTTGTTTCAGCCGCTAGGATCTAAGCCTCAAATCATATTTGTATTGGGTTGGTCTATCTTAGGTTATACCTAACAGAATATAAATTTGTAATATTTTAGTGTGCTTTTTAACATTAATTTCCTTATATGTAGAAACTCCTGTACCACTTGCTTGTGACTCAATTGTTAATGCTCTAAACGAAAGCCGATAATGGTGTGTAAGCAATGGCTAGTTTATATAGGATGTTTGGCACTTCGATACAATGTTGATTCGGATGTACACATATCCCCTTTATCACAAGAACCATCATAGCATAACCTACTCATGACTTTGGCGATACAACTTGGGAGTTGGTGGTGATTAATGGGTTCAAATAATCTATATGACGTAAGCTTACAATATATAGGTCAGTATACCCCCTAAGCACAAAACAGAATAGCTTAACTATTATGGCTGGACCCACCTTGGCCTCGTATTGTGGTTATATAGCTTGACTTAGACTAAGCCCTAATTAGTTATACTTGTTCCAATACTTTTCAACTCATACATAGTAGTTTGACAAATTATACTACACAAATAACTTTATTATATTAATTATATTCCAGTTAAAATCTCTAAAATAAACTTGTAATAGTTTGCAACACTTTTGAAGTAATTTAATATTAGATATCTATCATCCTATGACCTTAAAATATAATCAGTTTGATAAATGATTTTACTTATAATAAAATTTACATTTAAAAAAATTAAGAATTAAATTAAGAAATATATTAAATCTTCCATTTTTTTTAATTTTATTATGCCAAAATCAATTATTTGGGCATTGTTGTTAAAATAGATAACTTTTCACCTCATTGCATGACAAAAGAAAATTTGATAAAAGCCTCTAATTTGGTCAAATGGAAGTTATTGATGGTTGTTATCGAGTTTATGAGTTTTCTTATACTCAATGTTAGATGGATTCAATAATATATAATTATTAAGGTCTTTGTTTGTTTTTATTTTTTATTTTTTATTTTTGTCAGTGATAAATTGGTTGTTTCTTTAAGGATGGGTACTAAGTTCCCTTATGGTGATTCAACTTCTCTGGTCTCTTTGCTTTAGCCATGAATGTCCATCACAGTATTTATATTGCTCATACCAATAACGACCGAAGAAATCATTTCCTATTATTGGATAGACAATATAAAAAGGGTCTCTTGATTAGTTAATATGTCCAAAATTTTACAATTTGCCAAGTTATCTTAGTGAAGACTCTTGATTAGTTTGTCTGCATAGAACTCTGTGATTGGTTGGATGATATAGGTAAAATTTCTAATTAATCAATTTATTCTGAACTCATATCCAATTATCTATTTATTCATTCAGGCCTTTAATTCTTTCACATTTGTGTTATTTATTTATTTTCATCTTGATCTTTTATTTTTTTCAACCGAGTTAGGATACATTTTATTGGGGCCCATCATATATTAAATCACACAATAGTTAAACAAAAATAAAATTTAGTGTATTATTTTTCATATTATTCATCCTTTTAAATTGTCAAAAATACAGAATTTTTGTAAGTCAATTAATTTTACTTAAATTTTCTTCAATTTACTCAATTTTTCTTAGTTTTATACCAAACAAACAAAAATAATATAACATTAAAATTTACACATTTTTCGTTAAAGTAAACCAAATAAATAGATTTACATTTGTTCCAATATTGTGACTGCCCTAAGCTTCGCATCGATGTAGATGGGAGACGCGTGCGCTCGAGACCGGCGAAGTTCACTGGAGGACGGAATCAGCGTTAGACCTGTGAACCATTTTTAACCGGAAAAAGGCTTCCCTCCTTCCTCTCGCTCCTCTTTATTGCGTCGGCCTCACGACTCCCATCCTTTACTTCATCCATTTTTGCCCAGTTTGGAGACTTCAAACCTAATTCTTCTTTCAATTCGTCGAGACAGTTGAAATTTGTGCAATCCAACCACTCTTGTAATTTGTTCTAAACGAACCCTAAACGATTGATTAAGAAGCTGAACTGATTGAATAGCCAATTTACCAATCAGCGGAAGTTAAAGAAAAAGGTAATTTTCGTCGTTATTGTTTATTGTTGATGCCTGTATTGTTGGAGGAGATAGTGCAATCGGTGGAGATGTGGCTGAAGCTTATTAGGAAGTCACAACCGTACGTAGACCCTGATCTTGATCCGGTTCTTCTGGTTCCTGGAGTGGGGGGCTCTATTCTCCATGCGGTCGACGAAAATGGGCATGAGGAGCGCGTCTGGGTTCGGATTTTTGGTGCCAATTACAAGGTCCGCACGAAGCTGTGGTCCCTCTTCGATCCTTCTACTGGTAAGAGGAATTCAAAATTGTTTGGATTCTTCTCGTTATCTTGTTGATGTAAGAGATTCTTTGGCAATCGCATGTGATTATGCTGAATTTCTGTATGGCTCAAGTCTGTATTTCTCTCGAATATAATCGAAGTTGCTGCAACTTGCTTGTGCATGTCTGAAAATCGGACTAAACAAAACTAAGGCCATGAAAACAGTTTTCCATTTTTGATTTCAAAATTTCATTTCCTTTTCAGTTTTTCATTTTTCCGGTTTTCCTAAAAATTGAAATTTCTTTCTATTAAGAACATTAATATTTTATTTAGTTAACATTTACTGATAGTTATTAACAAATTTTTAATCACCTGAAATATAATAAAATTTGTTAATCAACAAAATGGTTGATAAATTTATTTAGTATACTTATTTATAATAAACTACCTAATCAAACTCGATTTGTAATAGTTTGATCATTGTTGTAGAAAGTTACAAAAAATCCTATGCATTGAATGTGGTTCTCAATTAGAAATATCATATGAAATGACATTTGTCTAGATATTTTATAATGTATAAAAAGTTGAGTTATGGACTTGCCTCTTTTAATATACTCTTAGAGTAGAATGACTACAACCATAACAAGATCATTAAAAGCTTATAGTAATGCAAATGTCACATAATTTTGTTGACTAAGATAAACTCAAGAAACAACTAGTTTGAGAGAAAATGTCTAAGTTAATCTAGTAAAAGATAAATTCACTAAAAACTTATAGTTTAACAGTAAAGACGTACTAAATCTTCTTGTAGACTCTTCTTGATACATGACCCCTATCAAAGAGTCCACTGTTTCGATTGGCCCTCTAAACCACGGTTTAGGACTCCTTTTGAACTTTTGGGATCTTCCTTTATCAACTTGAGATTCCAATGAAAAATCAACCCTTCAATTTTACATACAAGACACACATATGCAGGCCAAGTAATGTGTTTCAAAGGTTGTGGGTGAAAGATTTTCAAAACATTTCAATAATTTCTCATCAAATAGAAATATAAAATTTTCTAAAAGGTTTGGTGAATCTCTTAAAGGTAGTTCTTTCAACAGGCCTTGAAGATCTGTGCCATGTTTGGAAAAAAAAAAAAGTTAAGTGATGGTTAACAAATGAGAGGTTTGGTCAAAGCATTATTACAAAAGTGGGTACTGGGTAATGGTGAACTTCTGGTCAGTCATACTAGTTGCAAAGGCATGCATAGTGGAAAATAATTGTTTTTGCTCGATCTAAATTTTGAGCACATCTTGAGTGATGTTCTCTACAAGAATTTGATACTCGAACTAACTTCAAGTCAACTTTGAGCAAACAACAAGATACTTAAGGTGTAACCTAAAATCAACACTTTGTCATGACATTTGCCAACAAAAGTTCTGGCAATTTCCTTTTTGACAATTTTGTGACAAAACAAAATGCAGCAACATATATGTGAAAATGAATTTTGATAACCATCAATTGAGAATTCACCTAACATAACCTAAACTCTATACACTAAAATCATGTGGGTTAAGGACCGAAATATGGCTTTGATGCCAATTAAAAAAATTGAGATTTAGATCCGCCTCTTTCAACACATGTAGAATAGGATGACCACAATTACAATAAAATAATTGTAGCTTGTAGAAATGTGAATGACCCATTCTCTTGTTGACAAAGGGAAAATCAAGAACCAATTAGTTCAAGAGAAGATCCTCTAGGCTTTTCATGCCAATGAAATTCAACTTATAGTAAATAGATAAAGATGCACTAGACCCTCCTAGCCAACTCTCCTTAACATGTGACCCCTACTAAAATGTCCACTCTATGGATTAGCCCTCCAAACCATGGATCGAAACTCCTTATGGACTTTTGGGATATTCCTTTATTAATTTGAGATTCTATCCAAAATCAATGCATCAATTTTACATAAGAGAGCCACACATTTGCATGTGAAGTAATTTATTTCCAAGGTTGTGGGTGAGAGATTTTCAAAACATTTCAAGAACGTCTTATCAAATAAATTATGAAAATCTCTTAAAAGTTCGATAACTCTTCAAAAGGTAGTGCTCTCTACGAGCATTAAAAGATGTGGCCCCACACCTAAAAAAAGTTAAGTGATGGTTAATAAAGAGAATATTCATTCAAAGCAATATCTTAGAAGTGGGTAGTGGGCAACATTAATTACTGGTTTGTCAAAGTAGTCATAGAGATAAGTATAGTGGAAGATAACCATTTGGTAATGGATATGGTTAACTGTTGGTCAATCAAAATACTTGTAGAGACATACATAATGGGAATTAACAATTTTTGATCATGTGTAATTTCAAGCACATTTCAAGCAGAGACCTCTGTGACAATTTTGATATTTGAGCAAATTTCGAGTCAACTTTGAGCAAACATTAAGACACTTGAGATCTAACTCAAACTACAATGCTATGTCACAAAATTTGCCAACAAAAGACCTAACAATGTACTTTGTATACTTGATGTTGAACCATTAGCTTTGGCTCTGTTAAAAGCGTTAGCTTAGTTTATTTGAACTAAACTCATTAAACTAATGAGTTGAACTCTAATTTAATTTTATCATTACCAAATTAATGATTCGAGTATAAATCTACTAATACTTAAATTTTTATGGTATCACCTATATATTTAATTTTTAATAAATTAAAAATAGATATTAATGATATTATTTTTAATAAAGATGATCTTTCAAATTATTGTAATATAGTTAATTTAAGTTTTTCATTAAATTAAGAAAGCTAGTTTAATTTTTTCATTAAATTAACAATGCACAGTATTTTTTAAGTCATAGAAAATGTTCAACAATAATCTAAATACTATCATTAGCAAAAAATTTAACAATTGATTAAAAGACCGTATTTTGAGTTTTTCACATTAAAAATATAATTGTATTTTTCAATTCGTAGAGTGAAATTCTTATTAATTTAATATAAAAATATTGGTAACTCAAATGAGCAAATATTTAAAACTACAAATAAGATTGGTTGTAAATTGGATCAACATTTCATTATTTACTAAATGTGCATATTTTTATTTGAAAACTTATAAAATAAAATATCCATAAATGCAAATTCTGATAGTATTATTGTATAAATAGATTTTATAAAATGGAAATTTGTGCTTCATAGCCAGTGAAAAAATTTAGAAAACATCTTCTTGATGTTTTCTGAGTTTTTCAAAATTTAGTTTAAAATTGTAAAATTTAAAAATTCTATCTTTCAACTTTTTGAATGAAAAATGGACAGATTTAAATATATTTTCTAAATTTTCTGTTTTTTAGAAAAATTTTAGAAAACACCCCCTGTTTTCGACCAACTGAATATGGCGAGCCTTTTCTTGTGATGGTGGTCAGCTAAATAAGTTGACATCCATTAAGGTATGTTATAGACCATTACTTGTTTTAGCCCCAAATATACAGGGTCATGCTGGATGGTTTCATGCATATTCTCTTCATTCTTCTCATGCCCTTTTCATAATTAACCTCTTACATACCTACACGTCCTTCTTGGTATAGCTGGTGATTTTCATCTTTCATACCAATTAAACCACTTCAAATGCTTGTCTTGATTTTGTTTTCTATATGTGCATATTTGGAATGAGCCAGAATATCTATGGTAGGAATCATGGTTTGTGATTTTGTATTTAGTGTCTATCTTGGCTTCAAAATGTACTTGGATCTGGGGTTGATTAGGAGCTTTAAAGCTTGACTGAAAAGTTTCCACCTATTTTGACAAATTCACATCTAATCGAAGTTCTTAGCTCCTAGATATGTGACCATATCCACTTGAATTACTATTTCTACAGACAAGTCAGCCTGATTCCGAGGAATTCTTTAGATCTCTGTTTGTTATTGTTGTTAGGTTTATATTTAAAGTGCTAGATGAATAAAAACATGTTTCCCTATGTGAGGCAGGTAAAACAGTGTCTCTGGATCCCAAGACAAATGTTGTCATCCCTGATGATAGATATGGGCTCTATGCAATTGATGTCCTGGACCCTGACATGGTACACCATCTTCTTTTGCATAATTGAATGTCCATCTACTTCTAAACTACACCTTTCTGTGGCTTTTTGTCTGCTGATTATAGTTATTTTTGCATCTGTTTTAACTGGTCTTTGAAGTCACTACTTGAATTCTGGTGTTTGGAAGATCCTGTATTGCAACTATTCATTTTACGAATGTGAAGATAACCTGGATTTTTTTTTTGTGGCTTTACATACCTGGATTTCATCATTCTAGATTTTTTTGGATATATTTGGAGATTACTGAATCATTGTATATTGAAAGATGGTGGTTACTTGAGTTGTTTTATTTTATTGGGAGCACATTAAAACTGGTAAATGGCCTCATGAGAATAATTTGTTTTGGTTGTCCAGACAGATGTCAGAAGCATAATGTATAAAGAATCCAAAACTGTGATGGAATTGCATGTTGATGTTAAATGAAGTTAAGGAAAGAGATTGGGATTATGTAATGTCACCTTAACAGGAAAGGGGAGATTGAAGTTTGATGGGTTTTTACTTGGTCATGTGTGGGCTTCTCAGTGCTGTGCATGGGAAACTGTATTTCTTGTGAGCATGATAGTTTGAGATAGTCTATCCTTTTCTAGACAATACGTGGGCTATATTTGTGTGGAAGTTAAAGAGCTGTGTTATAATTTGATTAAATGCAGCTCAATTGTGGAATTTTGGGGACCAATTCTTACCTTCTCTTCTTTTCTGGGAATGCAGTTTTAATGCTCTTGAGGGAATGGCTTTATTGTTTATCTTATGATATTGACAAGCCTCTCTTATTAGACCATGATTTTACCTTTCCTTTCTCCCCTTAATAGAGAAAATCTTGTCAGTCCAATATGCATCTCATGCTTGTTTTTATTCAATTGAGGGAAACTGCAATTGGCTGGAGACGAAATCTATGCACTGACAGTGTGAACTCTGGGAAATCATATCTATCTTCTCTTCCTGTTTGTTTAACATGCGTCCACTTGAGTATCCACTGTGATTACTTTTGTGTGTATCTTGCTCCTTTAGATCATATGTACATCAAAAAGAAAATTTAGTTGCTGTTCAGTTTTGATGTCTTGAAAACAAAGGATAGGCTATACGACAGTTTCATTGATTGAGGTTCTTGTTAGTTGTGTGCTTCTGAAAGTTAAATATTGTGAATGATGTTCTCATGGAAATTTTTACGTTGTTCTGCAGATCCTTGGAAGAGATTGTGTATACTACTTCCATGATATGATAGTTGAAATGGTCAAATGGGGATTTCAAGAGGGGAAGACACTTTTTGGTTTTGGATATGATTTTCGGCAAACTAATAGGTATCTGATTAGATCCATCCATGACAATGGAATAGCGGCTGATACTTACAGTTTTAGCTCCAGTTGATTGTTTGTTTGTACCCATTTTTTTCTTGTATTTAACTTGATTATGGGGTCTTCTCTTCCTAAATTACACGTCCACTACACACTTTTTTTTGGATCTTTGTAAGTTACATAAGAACCCAGACTTAAAAGGGATCAGTTTTATTTCAGAAGAACATCTAATTGTTAAGATCATTTGGTGTATGCTCGTATTTTTTTCTTGTATTGAAGTTTCATATTTACTGGATAAAGGTTTTGTGTGACCAAGATAAATGAGGTGGGCAGTATACTGTTGAAAACTGATTTTGCTTAATCTATTTTAAAAGAAACCTTAAATCGGAAGGAAATGATGCCTGGTTTCCGAAGATCTTTTAATGCTATCTTCTATGGGCATTGCCTTCATTCTCTAGGTTGCAGGAAACGATGGAGCGTTTTGCTGCAAAGCTGGAGTCAGTATACACAACATCAGGTGGGAGAAGGATGAACATAATAAGTCATTCCATGGGGGGTATTCTTGTAAAATGCTTCATGTCCCTGCACTCAAATGTAAGACTTTTAGATTGTTTTTTATTTGATTTTCCTTCTTGCCTTAGTTTATGTAATTCTGTATTTATGCTTTTTTAGTTCTTCCTACAGTATACACAGGTTTCTACTAAAGCATTGGCAATCACGATTGGGAATTTCAGTGTCTTATGTGAACTTATTTACCTGCAGGTTTTTGAGAAATATGTGAAGAATTGGATAGCAATATCAACACCATTTCAAGGCAAGTGATTCTTGTTTACTATATGAGGTTTGAAAGTGATCCAAGCTTGCATGTATAGCAGAGGCTTGCTGGTAACACTTGGAAGTTCAATTTCTATATCAGATGAACCAAGCTTGAACCAGACACTGGACATTTACTAAATGGACTAACACACACAGAGCCATGTTGATTTGCACTGTTACGACTATATCTTATAGTGTATAATACAGTTACCTGGGTGTTTCATTTTTCATGGCTGTTGAATAACTTGTATTTGTTTTTTCTAAAGCAACGTGGTGTTATATATGGTTGCAGCAACTCCATCATGTTATCTTCATGATTAGGCGTTAAATTGTATTTGTTTTCTCTAAAGCAATGTGGTGTTAAATATGGTTGCAGTGACTATATCATGTTATTTTTATGATTAAGCATTAAATCTTGGATGAATTTATTTGGGGCCATAGTCTTTAAAGTTTCCAAGACACTTACAAGCTACATATTGATGAGCTTGAATGTTCATTAGGATCTTAAAATATTGATCACATAAAATCATTTCGGTTTGTGTTCTTCAGTTTTTTCCAATTTTCACATTATCCAGTATATACTGTTGTAAACTGATATAGGGGAAGGCCTTAGTCTAGGTGTGGATCTTGTTATGAATTGGAGTGGTTCATCGTATGATTTTGCCTACGTTTTCATAGTTTTGCATTGCTCTCCATATATATATATATATATATATTATCTTTAGTTTAGCTATGGGGACAGTTTTACTTATCTAACAGCCAATAAACTGCAGCTGAACTCAGGTTTACCTATTTATTTTCACTTCTTATAATAGGTACCTCTAGAAAGTTTTGGGATGGTTTCAGTGACTTGGCATGTTTAGATATTGGACTTTCTTCAAACTGGCCTTTAAACTTTACTAAATAGTATAATGGATAGAATGGAGAGAACTCGCTGGGGGAGCTCCCATATATATATATATATATATATATATATCGTTTTCCTTTGTTGTCTTTCCTTGTTTTGTGGCCACCTTAGTTCCTTTGTATTTCCAACTACTTGCATTTTTTCTGTTCTAGAAACAGTCTCGAATGTTTGCTGAATATGCTTAATTTTCTCGGCCTGAAAGTTTTTCTGGTTTTTAAAATGTATAGTTCGCATTTAAATTCAGAAATTTTGGCTGAATTTGAACAATGTCACCTAAACTAAAATTTAGGATGTTATTGATGAAGATTATAGATCATTATTTCTAGTTGTTTGTACTGATCAGTCGCCAATATGCTCAAGCATGATATTTTGTAATAGGCAATTTTATTTGGGAATTGCGTGGTAAATAGAATGTGTTTTTCGTTGCTTTTTTCTTAATATATTTTGTCAGTCTAAGGAGTCAAAGTGTAGAAAGGGGTACTTCCAATCTAGGAAAATGCTTTATTGGAACCGTCTATTTTTCCTGCCTGAAGCTTTAGGTGTTTTGTTTCATAGGCAGGAAATTTCACCCATGCACCCCTATTTCAATTCCTACTGCTTTGTAAACTTAAGCTTTGTGAAGTGCCAGCATATTGGTACTACTTTTTTTTATTCCAATGTGTTGATACTGTTTTTTTTTTGGTTCCGAAGTATTGGTACTTCTTTGCTGCATGCAGCTATGCCTTTCTGCAACACTAATGAGTCAATTTAAATTCTGGAAATTCCTTTTGATGTGTTGCCCAACAAACTCCATCTTTTATTACCGGCCTTTTATTAGTTAAATGTCTTCTACAATACAACACCTCAGTTTTCTAGTTTATTAAGATTTACTGAGCGAAGAAAATGGATTTTTTACAATTTAAGCTTACGTTGGTATTCATCGAGGTTATGGGAGAATTGATACTGAATGGTTGTTCACTGACAGGTGCTCCTGGCTATGTTACTTCAACCTTCTTAAATGGAATGTCTTTTGTTGATGGCTGGGAAGAGAATTTTTTCATAACAAAATGGAACATGCACCAGCTGGTAACAATCCGTTCATATATAGATTCATTCGAAGCAATGCCTTTCAATTTCTATATTTGTCCTGTATAATAACTTTTTCTTTGATGTGCCCTTTATGGGGTATAGGTTAAATTTTATTCAGAGTTCACAATTATTTACAAAATATAACTAAAGATTCAAATGGAACACTGACATTGGGCCATGTGGCACAATATAACATCGTAAGGAGAATTTAATGCCTGAAAGGTTACTATTTTGAATCCATGATACACAGTTTATGCTATAAAAATAAAAAAAATAATTGATTGGAACCCAACATAATGGTGACATATCCAACAACAATTTCTCCTTTAACATAAAAGAGTAGCCATATTATAACTTCAAGGTCATTAAAAAATATTAGTTATGTTGCGTTGTTTATACCACTGTTCAAAAATAGAGGATTGTCTGCCCAAATTTGTGCAATATGCAAATTAGATTGTGCCTTAGAGGTTCTTATATGAAGCAATTTGCTGATTTGTATGTATGCTGCTTCATATTTGGCTCTCTGAATTTGATTATTCATGTAGGCAACCTGCTTGGGTTTAGACTAGTGAGCATTGAATGATAGCCCACTATGGTCAATTTTTTGATTTGCTTTTGTTGCATCCACCATTTTTTTCTGTCCCGTGCATGACTAAGAATTTGATCACCCCAAATCTTCCAAATGAGCCCTCCTATTCTTGGATGTTGCATTCACTGTAACTAAAGAGGTCAATTTTTTGGCGACCCAACCACTTCTTAGTTGCTTAAGTGTGGCGACCCGAGCCTTAACACTCAAAAACATGGCTCCAGCCACACACTCAGAACTATCAAATTCTATGACAAACTAAACTTGGATGTCTTCACGGAAATAATCTACTGGCCACCGGGACCTTCTTCTCTACCTGAAATTTCTTCTTGTGGTAACAGATGTTTTTCCCGCTAAGCTAAATACTATCTACTCAATCTGGAGCCAAGTAAATGCTAGGGTGAACCAAAGCCCAACAAGTAATAATAATCAAAAAACGCTATATACAATAACAATATCGGATAACTACAATAAAGGTCTCAACATTACACTCACAATCTACTATATCTGAGAAAATTACAACATGTCGTAAATATGACTCTAAGCAAGATTGGTCACACTTGACCCGTATTTCACAAAAATAACAAGGGTATTAATAACCAACGGTAATCCCCTGGAATCCAACGTCAAGGATGAGTGGGGATTCCCTGGTCCATATGTTAGCGAGAATGACCGGCATAATCATGATGATAACCAATCTGGATTCCACTAAACTCGGATACCACAAGATCCAACACAAGGATAATGTCAGCACAACTCTTGAAGTATTCACAATCATAGAATATCATAAGGAAACTCCCGGATCTTATTCCGCCAATGTGAACCAAAGGCTGTGTATACCCCCCGACAGTTGGGTATTTGCAGGGGCTATTTGATGCTCGCAAGTTTGACCTCCAACCAAAATCTATAGTCCCCAGAGACTTTGCCAAACAAAGTACAGACATTTCCCGAGCATGCTCATCCTCCGACTCAACCAGGTACGGATGATCTCACCATCATCTCCTCTTCCGACTCAAACCCAGCATCTCCTGCCATGATATCCTTGATATTATGAATTACGATAGTCACGTGACCATAAGCATTCCACCAATCGAGGCAATGTACCTCAACACCACCAAGATACAAAAATTAGTATCGGATAAGTATAGACCACAATAGAGTACCGTAGCCTTCCATTCGACTAGATACCTTAATATTTTCATACACTCTCCTCGACTTTAACAGTAGAAAGCCAATAATCCCAATACTCACGCGATCAAATATAACGCAAAGAAGGCTTGGCAACTATAATGATGAAACTGTCGTTTGGTGCTAACAAAGATCATACTCACACCATCAAATCTAACACAAAGGAATTTCTCACGGAATCGAGATATAATTTATTTTGGCTTAATTCACTATTTAACTATTCTTCTGTACTGTTTCGGTGTGATGTCTATAACTAAGGCCAATATTTAAATCAACTGATTCAAATTCTATAACTAGCACTCTCAGTAAAATCAGCATATAATATACATAACTCCAAACATATACCCATATATATTTTTAAATGCAACATAGACAAACTGTAAATGCCCTCTACACACCTTTTCATCTTTGTTCTCATGCATATACATATATTCATACATATATATCCATATACATACATACATACATATAAATATATGTATAAATAAATACATTCCCCACACACATGGCCACTCACACCCTTGCTGTCAACACACACACTCTGCCACACACCCACGCCCACACTCACGCGGCTAACATTCACTGCACTCACCTCAGCCTAGCACAATCCATTGCTTTCACTCACTCACACTGCCACATACCCCCCCTCTTACACACAAAACACACACACTCACACCAGAACGCGCATGGCAGCAGCTCTGCCAATAACACACACACACACACACACACACACACACACACACACACACGGTGTACACACACACCCTCACGGCTACACAAACACACACTGCTCCTGCACACCCACACCCTGACCCACACTGTCACCAGCAGCTCATGCTGCTTATATTATCTCACGCACACAAATTTTACGCACAGCACACACACTACCTGTACTTGTACATGATATTTACACGTACATATATACACACACACATAGTACACAATAAACATGTATATATATATATATATATATATATATATATATATATATATGCACCCAAATACTCATACCCAAACACACGTACCTGCACGTACAAATGTGCATACCGTATTCCGTATAAAATACAGAACCAATTATAAACCCAACATCAACCAGCAGAGCACGAAGCTCTGTTTTCTCACCCAATTCTAACATCCCACACACAAATAGGAAACTCAATTTTTCTTAATTAAGCAAATGAATCCATAACATGAATTAATCCCAAAGCCACAGCTCTGTCGGACTCATCAATTCATTGTTCCGAATCGGTAATCCCAAAGCAGAGCATCGCCTTCTGTTTCTCTTCCCGATTCAATTTCCACATGCTTCACTTATTTAATAGAGAGAGAGGACAGATGGGTTTCAAAATAACAGAAGAATTGTTTGCAATTAGAGGAGGAATGACAGTGATGGAAAAATCACTTGCAATAGAGGAGAATGATATTAAAGGGGTTTCACTTGCCTAAAGCAATCGCTAAGGTTAGTAGCGGCTTTGGCTTCTACTGCAGCGGCGGCCTTGAACAGTCACGGAGACAGTAGCCAGAATCGACAATGGCAACGGCAACAAGGTGGACAACGACAACAGTAGTGAAGTCGACAACGACAACGATAGCAAAATCACTCGAAAGAAGGTGCCTCGGTGATGGCTTACGGAAGCCCAATAGCAGAGCCTCTCTACCCTCACCCTCTGCTCGACTCCTCTTTCTTCCTTCTGCAAGCCCACTGGAGCAGTGCTTATATAGACTCATGGGAAGGAAAATTTGGAGAGACAAACGGAATCATTCGGTTAGGGTTGGCTGAAGATTCGAACGGCCACATTGTTTGAGGCCATTTCAAGAGAGAGAGAGATATCTGGAACGGAAGAGAAAGAGAGAAAGAAGAACTGAGAGACGAGAGGGAGAGAGATGAGGTGGGGGAAGAAAAGGGCAGTGGAGAAGAATCGAGAAGGGTGAGGGCATAAGGATTTACATTACTCATTGTTATTATTGTTTTTATATTATTATTATTATTTAATTATTTGTATGCTTATTATATTATTATTATTATTTCATTACATAAGTATTTTATTATTCTTTCAGCAACACCAATATTTTATTCATGCGCTACAAAAGATTAAGTCCCCCCGATTTAATTTACAATTCACCACTGAAAATATCCGGGTATTACATTAAGAGTCAGAAAATGTAGGCTTAACTAAAACAGTGCCCTGCTAATCTGTGTTTGTCTTTACTTGTTCAGCCTTCTTACTTGTGCTAAATTTTATTGTTGTTTTCTGATTGGAAAGTGTGTCATTTCATTGATCTTTTTCAAAAGTGCTAAGTTTTATTGTTGATTGGTTAATGAGTTGCATGATTTCAGCTAATTGAGTGCCCATCCCTATATGAGTTGATGTCGTCCCCTGAATTCAACTGGCAACATATCCCTCTCCTCGAAATTTGGCGGGAGAAAAATGATGAAGATGGAAACTCCAACATTATATTGGAGTCATATTCACCTGAGGAAAGTCTACCTGTTTTAAATGAGGCTCTCTTGAATAACACAGTGAGTGGTCATCTCATTGTTTTTGGAATGTATGATTTAGAATATGATGCACAGCTGACTGTTGCAACGTAAGGTTTACAGAATGACTGGTTCTGTGATTTTCCTACTTAGGTTGATTATGATGGTGTCAATATTTCTCTGCCATTCAATATGGAGATTGTAAAATGGGCTACAGAAACACGCAAGATTTTGTCTTCAGCAATCCTTCCTTCTGGGGTTAAATTCTACAATATTTATGGGATTGGTCTTGAGACAGCTCATAGTGTTGGGTAATGCCTTCAAGAACCAAAAATCAGTTGCATATATTCATTGCTTTTTCACTTCAAATCATCAAGTGGCATATGGACAATGGCCTCCCTCCCCCTCTTATAAAAAACATATTGCCACTTTTTTAATGCTTACTATCAAGATTGTTACCAAATAAGATTTGGTCTCTAATGGTTGCCTATTTTTTTTCAGCTATGGTAGTCAGAATTCACCTGTCAAGGATTTACAAGAACTAAGATATTTGCAGGTCACTTTCTTTACTGCACTTCGATTTCCCCTTGGGTCAGTTCTGTTTCTAGTTGTCAAGACACTATATATTGCCATATATAGCCCTTCTAAATGTTCACATGTAGGGAATTTTGACAAATTAGGTTTATCTACTTGGTGAAAAATAACTGAATAGAGATGACACCATTGTGGGAGAAGTTATTGTTATAGGGCTGACTGGCTGGTTAAATGCTATTAAGGAGAATAGTAATTCATTATTCTACCTTACGATGGCATAAATTAAGGAACATGAATTTTATAGCTGTGCACTTATTAAACATCAGGACATATTGCCATATTAGACCCCCCCTAATTGCAGTTTATGATAGAGATGATCAAAACCTGGCCACCCGACTGGCTCGGCTTATAATTTCATTGGGTATGGTCAAGTTATGTCTTCATCATAGACAGGCACAACCATTGTTTTAGGACTATAGGTAAATGATTGACCTAGCCTGAATTTTTAAATATTTAAATAAATATCTTTTTATGTAAATATAAGATTATGAAAGCTTCATGCTTTTATATGCATATTGAATCTTCTTGGTTTTTGAGTAATGTTTTTCTATTTTACAATTGAGGAAAGATTTTGCTTTTTGAAGTACTTAGAGGTCTTAACAAAATGATTCAAGAAGGATTTGGTAGACCAGACAAAGATGCTATGAGTTGTCTAATTTACAAATCTCTCCATCTAGATGATGATGAGGATGAAAGTAAAGTTGTCCACATGATGATGCAAAGAGGCAAAATCCCTTTTCCTTGCTCTTTATTCAAGGAGAAGGGGAAATACAAGAAAATATTACCCTGTCAAGTGCAGTGGTGCCAGAAAGATGGGCATTGCACAGAAATGGATTTTTGTTAAAACAAGGGAACTGATTGTTGATTCCCTGGCCTTGTATTTTTCTCAGCAAGAACTGAGACTGTCTTCAGACTAATAAATAACTGCAGTGATTTAAAAGGCATTCTAGCTTTCCACCCAACTATATTGATTGCTTTGTTTTTTTTCCTTCTCCTTTTGGTTTCATTTCACCTGCCAAGCTTTCAAATTGGATTCATCATCTCTGCAATATTTGTTCTTTGGTTGAAGCTTGTTTCATTTATTTTCAGGCTCAGTACACGTTTCTTGATGGGGATGGGACTGTTCCAGTAGAATCAGCAAAGGTATTCCTCTATTAGTATCTATTTCAGCATCTTTTACATTTGCTGTCTGCTTGGGTTCAGATTTTAGGAATCTTATGCTATCTAATTTATTGTCATACATCTCCGGACCTTTACTGTTTCTGTTATGTTTACTGTGGAGACTGAATTTCCTTGTTATCCTTCAAATTCCCATAATTAGACGCACCTAGGGATTCTGCATTAATGTCATGATCATCACTATTCATAAAGAAATGTTTGTCAGTTTTGTTAAGGCATGCAGAGGAGGGCACGGTCAGATAGTGCAGTGGAGGGAAAAAAAAGGCTCTACAGACAGAAAATTATGGGAAAGTCGTATACAGTAGTAAAAGATAGTACTAAAGCATATATGAGAAGTAATATATGATTGTATAATTGGCAAATGGAGGTATGTGGAGTATAAAAGATCTTTGCTAGGATGTGTGTCAAAGAAGTGGCTGCATACATTTTGCTTAGCAGTCATGTTTTGTCATAATCTGGTGTTTGCGCAGACAGACAGAAGCTGTTTGTTGATGCACATGGCTGTATTATTTGGATTAATTAGCATCTCCATGGTGTGTTATTCAATAATGAACATTAGCTCATCTGTTTTCGTGTTGAAAACAATTACCAATAATGGCTACTGCAAAAATTAGTATATCAATGTGGGTTCAATGGACAACAATATTGTTGACAGTATCTCAATTTAAAAATAATAAAAAAAAGAGTTACATAGTCCTATCCTTTTCTTATACTTTTCCAAACCAGGGTACAGCAGGGGTGGATGCACATCCTGAGAACACCCAAACTTCCCTTCACCTGTAAAATCTATGTTACCCTCTCTTTGGTGAACCTGCTTGTGTATAGCTTAAGATATTGCTTTAGCTTGTAATCCTTGTGGGGAATATGTGGGGTCTTGCTATGCCCCATTCATTTGTCCCTCTGTCCCAGCAGCAGGGTATGCATAAATTTGCAAACTAGTTCGTACATGAGGATCCCCATGAAAATGGCATGCCTACCTGCTGTAAAAACTCTAAATTCAGCCTGATTTTATATGCATGGAGTCTGATGGCGTTAGCAATTGTATCTGACTTCTGGGTTCATACAATTCAATTTCTGTATAAGACATGTGTTGTATTCTGTGGGTCAAATTGTTCTTATTTATCCAATGCAGAAAAAAAAATGAAAAGAGATAATGTTTGTGACCTGAGAGGACTTGTTTGAAGAAGTTATCAGCATCTTGTGCTGCTTACTCTATAGTATCTGCAGTAGTTTACACCAGAAGAAATCAGGCTATCAGAAAGATGTTGCATGTGCACCTCGATCCTGACCTACCCCTTTGGCATTTTGCCCTTCCTATCCTTTGGGCTTCTTTTGCCCCTCTTTGAGCATGATGCATGTTCAAATGAGATCTTACAGTTTTAGGTCTGTTAAGTGACAGAATGAGTATCAGAAACTTAGATTTTATTTCTGTTTGCCATCAGTTGGTTAAATCATTTCTTCTTCCTACAAATGTTTTGTACGTATAAACCGACAGAGGTGCAGCATAGTCGTTGGCCCCATTATCACCTGGTTTGGTGAAGTTGGGAGATCGAATTTCCTGAGGTAATGCAACTTTTGACTAATAGTAATTTTGACTGCTGGTTCCCTTTGTTAGACAGAACCAGGGTGCCAACCCTGTGGGTTCTAGGAGTGGTCCTTACTTTATATTTAAAAAAAAATTAAAAAATATATGATAATAGTTATATTTTTGAGTAATTTTTTTTCCACCATGTGTATTTTAATACATTAATATTCTGAAAACTTTTAAAAAAGTACTTATTCCATAATTTTTTAAAATTATATAAAAATAGAACTGTTGGATCTGAGGTTGGATGATCGCAGGATCTAAAAAAATTTTGAAAAAAATTACTTATGTCATAATTTTTTATACTGCATAAAATAATGACCTTTGGGGTTCCTGCAAGGCTGGCCCCCGACTCCTATTAACTGAGGTGGGATTGGGATGAGGCAGTGGCCTAACCTCGTGTGGCTATTGTAGCATGGCCTTCCTGGTGATAGAATAGGATCTTCCTTGGTCACTGTTAGTGACAAGGTCTAGAAGCTGGTCCATCTCTGCAAGAGGCGGATAGGCATGGTTTCACAAGCTGATAGTCCCCTCTTTTTTTTGTGTGGAGCAATTGAAAATTACATTTTGGAATTAGGAGCATGGACGTGATATGGGTCTATTGGATGTGGAATCTTTGCGCAATGATGGAGTTGTTATTACATTTTGGAATAAGGACCATGGGTGTGATATGGGTCTATTGGATGGGGAGTGTTTGCACAATGGTGGAGTTGTTATTGTGTGATCTGGCAGTCATGGATTCGAGTTGTATAAACTGCCTCTTATATAATGATAAATAAAAAAAATACAAAAGACCCACAAAAATAATCTGCTCATAAATGAAAATACCAGCGAATATGTATTGGTATCGTACCCCTGATTCCCCAACAATATTGCTTTATATTGTATTAATGATATATCATGATATATCGGCCGATATTTGAAAAATCGGTTGATATTTTCTTATCAATTTACGATTCTCAAATTTTTTTAATAATCTAATATATTTAATGCCGGTGTGCATTGTCAAATATATTTGATATCAATATCGATATTTTTGTCCATGCCCCTTCTTCGGATCTGGTGCATAATAGAAGTTTCATACACTGGGCTGTCATTTTTAACATCTATGTGTGTCTTCTTTCACCAGGCAGATGGGCTTAATGCAGAGGCAAGGGTTGGTGTTCCAGGCGAGCACCGAGGAATACTTAGGGAGCATCATGTATTTAGGATACTCAAGTGCTGGCTAAAAGCAGGTGAACCGGATCCATATTATGACCCTCTAAGCGACTTTGTCATCCTGCCCACTACATTTGAAATGGAAAGGTACAAAATCAAAGGCTTCCAAATCACTACGCTCAAGGAAGAATGGGAGATTATATCAGGAGACCCGGATATGCAGGACGATGATATGGCAAATAAGAAGCCCATACTGAGTTCTGCCATGGTTTCCATGATGGCAGATGATCAATCTTTGCCGGAAAAGACTCGGGCTACTTTTATTAATCCGCAGACAGAAGGGAAGCAGCATATGGAGCTAAATGCTTTGCAAGTCTCTGTGAATGCATAATGGGCAGTTGTTACATGCACCATTGCTTTTATGGTTGAAAACAAGTGTGCTGTATATATTAATGTGGAGGTCATAGCTATTTGCATTGATTGTGAATGAAAATAATGGTGACTCAGGGCAGCTAATTGATGTACAGTTGCTTAATTGTAAAATAGGGGTGGCATTATCTGAGCATGCGATTTGTGCTGCTGGTTGCCTGGTTCCCTTTGCTGCATTATGTGGATGGAGAACTATCTTGGACAATTGTTCTCAGAATGTTCTGTGAACACTCTTAGTGATGTGATATTTATCTGTCTATCTTTATTTTTTGAGAGACCGTAGGTGAACAGCTAGATAAGCTAACACATCACTCAATAATGTGCATATTGATCAATTGAATTGTTTCTTTGCGGACTCCTATACAAAGCTTTCATAAATGTGTCTTTGGTTTTTTGTTTTTTTAATTTCGTCCAACGAAAGGATGTCCTCTTAATACTACCCAGTCGTTTTAGCTTATAAGATTATTCAGTGCATGAAGGACTAGAAAAGGATACCAGCCCCGGGGGAGGGAAGAGGGAGCAATGCCTCCATTACTATGGCTTTTAAGGTAAATAAATAAATAAATATGTTTATTTTTAGTTAGTAGTATCTGTTTTTCTGCAGACATAAAAGATATTTTTCAGCAAAACATTTGTGCTGAGTGATAAATTTAAGAGAGGCAACCATTGGAAAAGACTAGAGCACGAATGAGGTAGCTTATACTTTTTTAATTATCATTGTATGGTTATAAATGAAATTATAAAATTATGAGATCTTAAATCGATGTAATTAAACTGATCAAATCTATCATGATTGAGGATCCATTATAAATGAAATTAGAAAATCATGAGATTTTAAATCCGTTAAATATCCACTATAAATATGAGTATGGTTATAAAAACTTTCAACACTTTGTTTGATTTTGCCACAAAGTTGGTCAATCAATGTAAAAATGACAAAAGAAGAAAACGAGAGGAGAAATTATCGGTAAATACTCTAAATAACAATTAGAATAATATATCCAAAGACTGTGAAGATTGGAACAAAATTCAAAACACAAATGATTTGTTAGAATCACATTCTTTTTTCTTCTTTTTCCCTCTTTCAAAGTTGTGGCCAATAAATAATGTTTAGAACTCACAGTAAATGCCTTAAACAAACATCAACCTTTTATATAAGTCGCTTGTATTTGAATGCTACAGGAAAAATTACCCAAATACACATGCGTCTCACATATGATGTAAGAAGTTCATTGCTTTCCATACATAAGCGTTTATTAGACAACTCAATGCCATTCTAAATGCGCACATGCGCCTGTTGAATGTGAATCAAGTGTCGTTCCAATTGTTTGTTGCTCGCTAAATAACTCCTTTGCTCTAGCTTGCCTCGGGTGAACCTCCCTCAAACCTCCATGTGTTCAACAATATATCGAATAATATGTATAAAGGGTATGAAATTCACAAGAGGATAACCCATCCTAATAATATTTATCCACCTTTATAGCCCATAATCGAGCACAATGTGAGAAAGTTCATAGCTGTGTGTAGTGAGGGATGGAAAAGCAGATGCTATGTTGCCGATAGTAAGGGGCACTTAGGGAAGCAAAAATTTTACATCTTAGAGTTTGAAAAAAATTAAAAATATGCAGTCTTATCCTTATATATTAGACAAATTATTTCTCTAGTACTATCCAAAAAAAACCTTCAAATTAAAATTAAATAATCTTATTATTATATCAAGACTTATCCTCTTCCATTAAGAACATTGATATATGCCACAAATTAAGCCACTGATGGTGAGCAGTTTTGGGGTAGTTTAGAAAGCCTTTCAGTTAATGTGGACAGGCAATAGGGTATCACAGGGGTTTTAATGCTTTTCTAAACACCACTGGAAGAAGTGGCCTGTAATGTGTGGGCAACGAGAGCGCATTTATGTGCAGAGTGCTTGTAGAGTTCGCTTACACATGTTTGACATTATCTTTAACCCAAAAGCTTACGTTAAAAGACAATGGACAAACATATTTTTTTAAGTGATTATAACTTCTTCTAAATCTTTCACACTGACTAATTTATTAAGTCATACATGCTACCAAATCTAGATATCTATTACAGTCCGTATTTAAATTTGTGGTTTGGCAACTGTTATGAGAAAATCAGGCCAATCTGATATGTGTTACGTGAGCTATTTTCACACTTGGAATAATAGAGATGACATCGTTCAAAGGGTGGGTTCAACACATTTTAAACTGGAGTCCTATCCGATCAAGCTGCTCAAAGGTTTCTACACTGTGGAAGGCTCAAGTAGAGTTTAAGAAGGTAAGGGCATCTGAACACTTCTCCATGATTCTGTCAATACAAATTGAAATACAAAGAGTAATCGGTTCCCAACGTATTCTGTGACAATAGAAACATGTCACTTCTCCATCATTCAAAGCGTTGTATCATTTGATGATTGTTGAACTATCTACATTTCTAGGTATTTTGTCATAATGCCTTTTCCTCATCATTAAAGGGTTGAATGGATCAAAGAAATGGTTAGTCTGAAGTAGATATGATGGAGTTGGAATAAGTCTGCATAAAAAACCATTCAATTTAACCAATTCCCACATCAGACTTAAATACTAGCACTTGATTTTCCCATCCCATTTTGCCAATTAGCTCATTTGCAGGCCTTTCATTATAAACCTAACTCTGTTCTACATATATCTATCTACATATATATAGATAGAGTATGAGCATTATTTACCGTTGAAGGCTTACTGGGTATCTCTCCATCTTGTCGCGAAGAAAGTAGGTCCTTTGTATATCATCTAGTGAATTAAAAAATATTTTAAAGGTAAGATTTTAAGGTATATTATAATGTTACTTTTCATAAGATGTTATATACCTCTTACAAGTGTAAATGGGTTAATGTGATTCACCTCGAGTACATAATAAAGTATTGTTTGATTGTATTTTGTACTAATAAAATTGAACTTGAAATATCAAATAAAAATAAGATTATCTAATCCTTATTAATTAATTATTTCTAAATAATAAATAATTAATAAGAATGATATGATTTTTGTAATTTTTCTTTTACACTGTTTCTTATGTTTTCTATTCCCTTCTAAAACTAATGGCATAAGTCTGTTTATAAATAACATGACATATGATAAAAACATATAATCCAATATGAAACTCTACCATATTTACAAATTTAAAAATGTTTACAATGCATTCTACCTTAAGCGGATTGGAGGATTCTACTTCTCACAAGAAGTAGGACTTTACTTTTTCTTTTGGACAATTTGATTGAAAAATTTAATAGTTAAAATTTAAATATTAAAATAATATAATCTAAACAGTTATTTTTATTATTTTTTAATATTAAATTTAATATTTAATAGATGTTAATATTGTAAAAAAGTTAAATATATAATCATCTTTAATATTTTTTTTTTTAAATCCTGACCATTAAATTTTAATTTAATGATTTCTTTAAAAGAAATCAAATCCTATTTCTAATCACTTTTGGCGACATTACTTCCATCCCAAACTATGGTATCAGGACATCCAAACCATTTCGTTAAGGCAGAACTAGTAGCGAATGGCACTAATTAAAATGGAGTTCCCATGCAAAACCGAATCCAAATAAGAAAAACAATAAAAATCTATTGTTCTACTTTCTTCTATGCAAGTTCTTTCATTCATGCAAAGAAATTCAAATGAACTTCTTCAAATGCTTCTCTCTATGTGAAAACGATGATGACAACAGTCCTTGCCCACAAAAGGATGAGGCTTAGAGGAAGAAGAAAAAAACTAACCAGTTAAGCCCATTTGGCCATGAGGGACATGATTCCAGTACCAAGTAAAGCGACACCATAGGAGCATAGTTGAAGCTTCATATTCCGTTGGAGCTTGGAGCCCTTAAACTCAGCGGCCAAAAGGTCTACCAAAGCCATATAGATTAGAAGTCCGGCTGATACTGCATTCAGCACGCCCACCACAATCAGAGCCGTTGGGCTGTTCTCCTCGTACACACTCTGCAGAAGAATTCCCATTATTATGCCTCCTGGTGTCGTCACTGAGAAGAAGAACACCATTATTGCTTTTATCCTCAAGCTGTACTCCGCCTGATCCATCCACCCATCAACAAAGAAATTTAAAAACAAAAGGCCTTGTTTTCTAGTACTACACAAAATATTGAACCAAACTGTATTTTTTAGTTGTTAAAATTGAATAAGATGTGAATTAGTGAACAGTACCTATAAATAAGGATTATTAGTAGTAAGTGAAGAATAATCAGCACTGGTGGCTGATGGTAGAGACAGCCGAGGCTGACGCGGGAGGGAAGAGCATGTGGGGTTGCCGGCACCGGCTGGAAGGTGGCCAGAGCCAACTGTATGAGTTTTTGAACTCCAACAATAAAAAGTACTGCTTTCGATATATAAATTTTTTGGTAATAAGCAAATCTTCAGCCATATTTTACAAATTCAGGTCAAACTCTGGATATATATTTTTCTGGCAAAGATCATGCATCATATAAGTTTAAGATCAAAATAAAATGATTCAAATTGGTGACCACATTCCTGTAAGGAATGTCCGTAAGGAACAAAAGAAAAAGTAAAAGAAAAAAAAGCTGAGGGACAGGGCTACCTGTAAAATGCATCCACCGAGACCCATTCCTTCAAAGAGTTGATGGAAGCACATGGCGGCGACTAGTCCTCGAATGGCGCAGAAGTCGTCTGAGGATCCCATGGATAGACCAATTACAACTGAGTGCACTACTATCCCCAGCTCCAATACCTGTCACAATTATATGTATATGAGCTTTGATAATTCATTTACAACTTATTTTTAAACATTAGATCCATTAGAATTAAAACAACATAGAACAAATTAAAATAAATCGTGGGTATAAAAAATGAGATTTAAACCGATTCTAAACGAGTGAGAGGCCTAGCATTTCTCATTTCACAGTACAAGTGTCTATGTTTTACTATTGTCCAAGAAAAATTAAGAAGTTATAATTTATAGTTTTGTCTTAGATACATTTTAAAGAAGTTATATAATAGAGAATTTGTCAAAATTTTAGTCGAAATTGTATCGAACTCAATTAGATTTCTAATATGCTTTTATAGAAAATTCTGAATTATGTTTTCAGAGAAAGTTACTTCAAAACCTTATCAAACACGAATTTATTATTCCATACGAGCTGATATTTTCCATCTTCTTTGTAAATCCTACCACGTTGTGATCAGAGTTTTTCTTTTCTTTTGCTTTTTTCAGGCTGTAAGTAGGTGTTCAACATCTAAAATCATCCATTTGGATGAAAACTGTCATTTGTAGTGTTGAGTTTTAGTCACTCTTTTGTGGGTGATACAATAAATGGATAGTTATCAAAAAGTCGGGTGATAATCGTACAAGGGTGGACCGAAAGTTGGTCAAGGGTTATTTAAGTGGCAAAAATGCTAAAGGGTTATGCGATATTCGTGTAAGGGTCGGCCGATTATCGATTGAGAGTCAGCACGATGACACATGACAGGTATCTGATTCATGCCTGTGTGTTGATTATAGATTGGGGGTCACCTGAGACACGCTTGCGTGCCGATTGTTGCGTGCATAATGGGCTCTTGTGCATCGATTTTAGTGGGTACGTGCTCAACACGCCTCGGACAGGCGCCGAGCGTCGCACCTAGAATAAAATCGCACCAAACGTGATTTTAGAATAATTTAAAAATTATTTATCACACAAGGAGCGTTGCACAAAGAAAAAAGAAAAGGAGAGAAGAAAAAAGATTTAACATCTAGTTGAGGTCTAATTTGAGTTCCGTTCTTTACCAAGGATGAGTACGTTATTCTTAAGTGGATTTTAGAATGTATTTCGTTTGATTACTCTTATTTTTCGTTATACTTTCTCTTCTAAGTTGTTAGATATGTTGAAAGAGTTGTAATCAACCATTCTTCACTTGAAATTGTAATGAAGAGAAAAAGAAAAAAAAAGAGATTTGACATCTAATTGAGGTTTAATTTGAATTTTATTCTTTGCCAATGTCGAGTACGTTGTTCTTAAATGGATTTCTAGACGTATTTCGTTTTGTTAACTCTTATTTTTCGTTATACTTTCTTTTGTGAGTTGTTAGGTGTGTTGAAAGAGTTGTAATCAATCATTATTCACTCGAGATTGTAGTGAAGAGATTTCGAAAGATATTATTTTTAATCGGCATTATTATTATTGTGAATTTATTTAAAATTTATCATAATATTTTTTATTAGTTGAAAAGGATTTTCCTATTAAAAACGTTATATATTATTATATTTATTACACTTACGAGTTTAGCGGTTGACGTTTGACGGAGAGTTTGAATTTTGTTCCGCTATGCCGTATTATATATGTCTCGGTTAAACCCCAACACTCAGTATTTATGACCGAACCAGGGGGCTCAGTTCAGCCCTTGGATTTTATTTTATTTAAAAAGTAACATCTGACTATGAACAACAGTACAGGAGATCAATTCTTAAAACTAGCATTGAATGTGATTGTGTAGCGTTGATAATGCAATATGATTATCAAATTTCTTAATCCCTAATCTCTATGCTTAATGTCAAAGATTTTATGTTAATATCTGGATGCAGTGCTATGATTTATACCTGCGCGACGACTCGATTTTTCAAAAGCGCGGTCTCCTTGTCACCGAAGAGAATTTGAACAATGTGGCCATGACCGCGGCCATGAAGCTGATCACTCGCCAAATCCGCATGATCAACCTTGCCGTTACCATCAGCGCCGTTAGTGACAGTGATGCTAGTGCCCTGTTTGGATAAACTCTTTCCGTAGAAAGCCATGGCAAACGTGTCCATCATCATGGTTAAGTAAGCTGACACCATCGATATAAACGGAGTGAAAGGAAAAGCCCTCCACGGCGTCTCCGGCAAACAAGGAGAGGTCAAATCGTTCCAAGAATCCGGCATCACGTGCATGAATCCAGTCGCTATGATCACGCCCGAAGCGAAGCATTTCACCAGCAGAAACACATCTTTATCCGGATGAAGAGCCGGCACGGAGCGCGTGAAGAGAGGCAGGCTGACTCCAACCATGCTGGCCACCAGGATGCAGCCAATCGCTATGTAATTCAGCTTCAACGCTTTCGCCTTGTTAATGCATTTTCCGGTGGCCGCCGTCGCGCACTTCGCCGCCTCGTCCTCCGACTTCGCTTCGGCTGCTACGAATGCGAGGGACATGACGAGTGAGAGCATGGAAAGGAGTAGAAAGGTAGAAGCACGGAGTGCTCTTCTAATCTGTACGGACATTGTTTCCGTTTGCTTCCAATTTCTCCGAAGGGGCGGGCGATTTTAAATAATATATAGAAGAGTTTGTCATTTAGATTTGGGAAGGTGGTGAATTGCCGAGAATGCCATCGGTTGAATGATGCAATGGGATGGTTTTCTAGGGTGTTGTGGCTGTAATTTTGGGCTGTTTTATGGGTGATTGTGTAGGCTGGCAAAGAGTGCAGACGGCACGTGTTCAGCGTGTGGAAAGTGTGGCCCACAGGCATTTAGAAGCACCTTCCCACTGTACGGCCAGTGTTAGAACAGAGAGTGAGGCTGAGAGACTGACGGAGCATCCGACTCATTTGCCTAGACGTGGGCAAAAAGATTTAAGAATATATTTAAAAAAGTAAAAAATACATAAATTATTATATTTATATATTATTTGATACGTCTTTAAATTTAAATTATTAAATAATTTATAGAATCACCTTATTCAGATATTCGATCAAAAACTTTTTCAGTCTTGGTTATTCTAAGCTTGTATCATACACACATAAGAAACGAATAAGAAGTAAGAGAAATATAGAACTTACTTCCTAGTATGTATTATGACGCTTAAATTAGTAACCTTTCTAATTAACTAAAAAAGATAGAAAGAAAAAAATACGTGGATACACATGGATGAAGATTAAGTATTTGATGGAAGATCATACTCCGTAGAATGTGATCAGAAAAATGAGCAGCTTTTGAGGTGTTACATTCATAAAAGATGGGATAGCTTTGGAAAAATACACTCATATAGAAGAGTTGTTTTGAAAGTGTTTAAACTTGTTTGCTTATCTAAGCATTTGTCTGGATATTTATCCCCTTCTCTTGTAGGAAAGTAGGTATAATATAGTGTGGGTGTCGCTTTGTTAGTTCCCTTGACGTTACGCCTTTATAATTATGAGAGATGTTAATTGTATAATCGTCATCTATATTTTTCGATTGGATTGTTATGATTTTTGACTATTGATATGATGTGATAATCGCCTGTAATAGTTCCTTAATTATTAATTAATGTCTATTTATTATTGGACCGATCATGTCTCTTAAGTCAACCGTTAAGTCTTTCAATTCTTGGGCTTAGAGCATTTTTTAATAGGCTGTCATTATTTGGACTTTTCTTTCTTCTACGAACTAAATTTTGGGGCAGCCTTTGAACTGCCGTACCGTCATTATTATTTTTATGATGTTAATATGTTAATATTTAAATATTATTAAAAATGATAAAAAAATAGTTATTTATATATATATTTTTAAAAAGTTTAAATATAAAATATAAATATTTGAATTATCCAAATCAAAGGTTCACCGCACTCCCGTCGTGCAATGAACGGCCCCAAGATCCCCATTTGCGTACCAAATTGGGCGACGTTTAATCGTGCTCAATTCATTGGATTTTTTAATTTTTTTAAAATTGTTAAATTTGAGTGTATAAATTTTAAGATTATAAAAAAATTCTAATATATATATATTATTATTTTTATAATATTAAAATATTAATATTTTAATTACCCTGATCGTTGTGTGCCCTCGTGCTCTTTGACGAGCACGGAGTTGAGCACCGTGTCAGTCGTGGTCAGGTAGAGATGCAAGTCCTCGCCCGCGAATGATGAGCTCAAGGAGGAGCGGGCTAACAAGGTATGTCTTTAGCTTTTGGAATGCTTCATCGCACTCGTCCGTCCATCGAAATCCGGATGCTCTCATTCCTCTGAGCGCCTTGAAGAAGAGCAGATACTTCTCCACGGACTTAGTTAGGAACCGCGATAGGAATGCCAGCCGCCCTATGAATTTTTGAACTTCCTTTACGATCCGCGGAGGGCTCATATCAATGATGGCTCTGATTTTCTCCGAGTTTGCTTCTATGCCGCGTTGGGACACTATAAAGTCTAAAAACTTTTTGAAAGTTACCCCAAATGCATACTTAGTCGGGTTGAGCTTCATCTTGTGAGCTCGGAGCACCTGGAAGGTCTCCTCTAGATCATAAACGTGGTCGTCGACTATTCTGCTTTTGATGAGCATGTCGTCAATGTACACCTCTACGTTCCTTACAATCTGGGCCTCGAACATCTTATTCACAAGGCGTTGGTAGGTTGCCCAGATGTTTTTGAGACTGAAGGGTATAACTTTGTAGAAGTATGTTCCTTAGTTGGTCATGAAGGAGGTGTATTCTTCATCGTCCGGGTTCATCCTAATCTAGTTGTAACTTGAGTAGGTGTCCATGAAACACAGGAGCTCGTACCCGGATATAGAATCTACCAATTGATCAATCTGATGGAACAGGAAGCTGTCTTTAGGATAGGATTTATTTACGTCGATGAAATCCACACACATTCGTCACTTGCCATTACTTTTTTTTACGAGCATGACGTTGGATAGCCAATCCAAATATTGGACCTCCCTTATAATCCGGTATCCAGTAGTCTCTTCACTTCCTCTCTTATAGCTACTAGTTTCTCGATAGAGTCGTTCATGCACTTTTGCATGATGGGTTTGTGATCGGGATCGAAGCCCAACTCATGGACCGTTACTCTAATCGGTATCTTGGACATGTCATCAGGGACCCACACGAACATGTCGGAGTTCTTCCGGAGGAAGCTATTGAGCCGGTCGCAATTAGCCGCGGCGAGAGAGCCGCTAATGTGCACGCACTTCTCCGGTTCGGCAGGGTCCAAGGGGACTGCTTCGGTTGATTTGCCTAATTGGGCTGCTGCAACATGGCTTTGTCGCGGAGAGCTAAGTCTTCGTCCATACAGTTCGACAGCATTGGGGCGACTTGGGACAAATAGCGCGTCCGTCCCATAACCTAATCTCCGAGCACCTTTCCTATGCCGTACGAGGTAAAAAACTTCACCTTCAAATGAGGGATTGAAGTAACAGCCCCGAAGGACGTGAGGAATGGCCTGCCCAGGATGACGTTGTAGACGGATGGCAGATGAACGAAAAGGAACATTAGTTCTCGTGTTGTGGTTCTCGGGTAAGTTTCCATCATGATTTCTAGCTGGATTTCTCCCTGCACAGGTACAAGTTCATTATTCAAGCCATACAGAGGACCATCGGCCGCTTTCATTTGGTTTCGCTTCAATCCAAGTTTAAAAAAAACGTCAAGATATAACAAATTTTAAGAACTTTCATTATCAATAAAGATTCATTTCAGCTGATAATCGACCGTACCATCTGAAACGATGGTGGATACAATAAGGGGATTAGAATGAGGAAAGATTACATGTCCCATTTTGTTTCCGCTAAAGCTAATGACATCACTCGTATCCTCTACTCTCGCTCTCTTGCTACTGAAAGTCTCTCGGGGTTGGGCCTACCTATTGCTCTTGGCTGGCCCAATTGAGATCATGCTGATTATGTTGGTGGCCGTACGGTTCTTTGGAGGCTCACCTGCCTCACCTTTTGAGGTTGCGGGGGCTTGTCCCGAGCCATTCACGAATCATGTGAGGTGTCCGCGGTGGATTAGATATTCTATCTCCTACTGCAAGGTCCGATAGTTCTTCATAGAATGTCCCAAGCAGCGGTGGTATTGGCAGTATTTCATCCGGTCTGTATTGCTTGGACCGTTCGGTGCTTTTGGTCTCTTGAAGAACTTCTCATCCAAGATCTGTATTAAGATGTTTGTATGGGTATCGTTCAAGGGAGCAGGGACGTTGCCCCGTACTCCTTCCTGGACCCCAGCAGAGGCTGCGGCTACTTACAGCGTTCCTGGAAACGGTTGCCGTCGTTGTTCCTCTTTTTTGCAGAGGCTAGCTTAGGTCCTTCCCGGGGACGATCTGCACATTCGGGACGCTTTGCCTCATTAACCTCTTCCGCCGAGATATAAGCTCGAGCGATAGCCTTAACTTTTTGGAAGGATTGAGGGCACTAGTGTGACAAGTGCTTGAAGAAGTCCCCTGCTGCTAACGTAGCAACGAAGACGTTAAGTTTCAACTCTTCGAAGAGCTGGGGGATCCGGCGCGCGTCAATGATGATGTAATTGAGGAACCACTTTAGGCTTTTGTCTGGCCTCTGTCTGAGGTGGACCTGGTGCCATGGTTGCTTCTCCTCCCTCCAACTAGAGGTGAATTGGTTTAAGATGTAGTCTACAAGCTTGTTAAAGGAGCGGATGGAGTTTAACAAGAGGCCATAGAGCCAAAGCAACGTCCCCACCTGAGGGTGATGGGGAAACACTAGCACATCACGGCCTTGCTTGCTTCATGGAGGAACAAGTGAGTGCGGAAATAGTTGAGATGGTCCATTGGATCTTTACTCCCATTGTACCCATCTAGTGTTGGCATTTTGAACTTGGGGGGAAGAGACTTGATCCGGATGTCCATGGTGAAGGGAGATCTCCATAGGTCAGCGGAAAACCATATGGTCTTCTCCTTGAATAAGTGGTTCCAAATCACCTCCACCTTTTCCTCTATTGGCGGGTTGGACCCGCTTCTCCTCACGGGGCGGCCACGTGCTGCAGGAACCTGTGATTGTCTGCCTCCTTTTACTGTGGGGGTTGCGCTGCTCTGGGCTCTCCTCCCTCTAGTCCTGGCTAGGGTGGCTTCTAGCCACCATTTAGGTCCTGCTACCACAGGCCGCCTGGGTCTCGACATCGTCAAGCTGATCTGACCTGCCCCTGGGGGCTCTAGTATGACACATTCCTCACTTGAAGGATGACACATGAGATGCTGGAGGAGTAGCTCCCATCCACTAGGTGCCCGTCCGTTTGTAGAGGGCCTGAAGTATCAGCCTCATGTCATCCACTTTAGCGGCTAGTTGGTGAACGTTAGGTTGCGCCCGCTCGTCGGCACGGCTACCCACCGAAGGGTCATCACCGTGAGCGGGACGTCTCTTGCTGGTGTGCTTTGGCTTGCACCATGATGTTGACCATTTTGGTGTAAGGGAGTGAGTGTTGAGGGGAGACACTAGACTTTTTATCGCGTTCCCACAAACGGCGCAAATATTGTGTCTTGGATCCCTAGTTGTCGTACGGATTATGGAGCCTTCGAATTTCTCATTGCCTGGAGAGGATCACGAGTGGGTCCAGTTTTCGTCGCTGTTAACCTAGAACCTACACAACACAAACCACAAATAAAAGGTCAAAAGTTGGTAGGATTTCTCCCATCGAAAATATTCCAACAATAAACCACAAATAAAAGGCGCATATTTAGAGAAAATATATTGAGTGTGCGGTGGGAGTGTATTTCTCCCTCAATGAGCATTTTATGGGAGGCCTGGCTCTTCGACACTCATGGTGGCTAATTTTCCATAAGGCCGTGAAGATTGGTTTCGAGAGCGAACGCAATAACTTTAATGAACGAATTTAGGCGCATATTTAGAGGTACGTAAAAATATGTTGAGTGTGCGGTGGGAGTGTATGGATGCAAGAGTTTGGGACTCAATGAGCATTTTGTGGGAGTCTTGGCTCCCTGAATGCACCACAGATGGTGGCTCACTTTGGTTGCTTGGGGGAGGCCGTAGAAGATTGGCACTGAGTGTAAGTTCGAGAGTAGGAACTTGAAGAATGTTTGTCTCAATGCCCGGCTCAGATTAGTGATTAGAGATTCAATCTCTTTTCCTGTAGAAGGAGAGAAAATTTATAGGCTCCATGGTGTGGAGTTTTGGGTCCGACAGTCCTTGTAAGGATTCACCGGCCGTTGACCACTGGTGGCGGCCGGTGGTGTCAGTTGTTACCTTTTGGCAATACAGAGACTGTCGTGCGTCACTAACCACGCTTAGCCTGCTTCTCGCGTGAGGATTGACTAGCCAGTCGCAGTGAGCGGCGCGAGTCACGATAGGCAGAGTTGACCTCCATTTCATTGGCTTGCCTCTTCTGCCCCACGTCTGTTACCTGTAGCTTCATTAATAAGCTATGGGAAGCACTGATTGGATGTGGGCGTTGAGCTGCCACGTAGACTATTTTGAGTTTTGGGCTGCGCTAGTTGTCTGGGCCGCTACTTCCTGAGTTGGGCCTCGTGATTCTTGGGCCTCATCGATACCAGACCCAACATGTATCTTTTAGAAGTCAAATTTTATAATCAATTTGAGAAATCTAGTGGCATATGTCCTGATAACCTTTATCTCTAAAGTATTCTACAATGCCTGAGCCATTGGTTGCTTCTCAAACTTATCAAATAAATCATTGATTATGCTGCATAACATAGTATATCATGCACAATGATATTTCTTGAACCATTTCTCATAGGCCACAAAATCTTTAGAGTATTGTTCGGTATCACCTTGCTTTGGTTAAGTTTTTCAATTCTTTTCATTCATTTAAGATATATTAGATATTACAATACCAGATATTATAGTTTATCCTATTTAATTTCTCTCTCTTATTCAAATAAGTAATCTAACTTTTAGAAATCATATCATTACAAAAAAATGCACAAAAAATATATTATCTTCACATGTGCCTAAATATTTTTCCAGGTCAATTTAGTTCAAAGACAATAAATAATTGAGACACGTTGTAACATCAAAAATTTGCTAGACTTCCAAATCATCTCTCATGCCATAATGTAAAAATCAGTAATTCCTTGATCTATTTTTCATGCAAAATTTTATGTAAAAGAAAAAAAAAAACTCTTCCGAAGTCATGTCTTGGAACAGCTAACCAACTGTTCAAATATGTTTGGTCTTATTTTACTAGCAACCAAGTCATTCTCAAGTAAATTAATGGGTCTTATATGAAAACATGCTTCTTAATCAAATAATTAACCTTTCTAGACAAAATATTTGTAAAATGCTATCAAATAATTCCTTACATTTTTCATAAAGTTGGCTATATAAAATCCACATTTAAAACATTATTGATGCATACTTGGATCCGACTTCGAACAATTTCGGATTCGCTTGATCGTTTGGATCCGACTCCGTTCACCGAGTTTGGATCCTACACACCTCTTACAATAAACAAGAGGTTATGTATCAGTGGGATGTTGTCCCACCAAAAATACTCCGACGCTTAAATCAGCAACAAGCTTTTGAACTTCAAGAAGGTAAATTGAAATGTAAATCGAGATAGGGAGTGAGATTAAGATTGGTGGGAGTGTTGGCCTTTAAATGTAAAAGACTCTCCCATGACTCGTCGAGAGTATGGTTTCCCAACTCGATATTCGCAGGGAAGAAGTGGGAAGCTATGTCCTGAAAGCGTGGAAGTTTAGAAGGACGGATCTCGGGAGTGAGCGAACTCTCTAGAATCTAAAGGCTTGGAGTGGGATTAGCGAAGTAAATGATTGCTTGCTTAAGCACGAGCGTTAGTGTGCTTAAAGATTTTTCTGTAGCAGCACTGCGTTGTCTTTTGTTCGCCACTATGATCATGTCCGCCAAAGTGGAGACTTTGTGGAGTTATATAAACCGTGGGGAGGGTGGCCTTCCTTGGTCAAGAAGGCGTGATCCCTGCCTCGTGTTGGGCGGCCTTCCTTGAGCAGGAATGCTTGATTGGCGCAATCTGATGGGATCATTTCCTTTTTGAGCAGGTAATAGTATCTCATCATTTGTATTCCTTCTGTACTTTTATTACCGTTAGGATCCATTGAAGACAAGAATAGAGAATCTGGCGCCTTCCTCATGGGAAGGGTGTTGAATCTGTTAATACCTTCTTTAGAAAAGATTTGCTTCAAGGAAGGCGTGAAATCAGGAAAAGGATCGTTACTTGTCGTGTACGGAAACGTCGGTCAAACTGAGCCTGGCTCATATTAGGTTTTTATCTTTTTGCATCCTGCTACTATAGTGCTTTCGGTCAATAGGAATGTTGACCGTCTTGGGGGCACATTGGCATCCTAGTTGGCGCTCCATGCGGTCAATGTTAGCGTTGACCATCTACTATGCATCTAGGCTTTTCTAGATTTTGGATCGTTTTTCTTATTGGGCCTGCTTGCTATGAGCCTACCCATCACTAGCCCCCCATGCCGGTGGTCTAGATTTTAGCCTCTGGCATGTTCATGATGGGATGCGCTTCTTTTTTTTGTTTTGCTGATGGTGACGGAGTCGTTGCCCATCTGAAGAGGAGTCTTGAGTACTTCTAAAACGTTGATCGGATTTGTTGACCGTTTTTGAAAAATTTCCAGGCATCTTAGAGAAGGAAGTGTTAGCCATTAGCCATCCTGTCAGAAAAGTGTGCCACGTGTCTTAATGCGGTATGTTCAGGATCCCGGTATTTAATGAACCGGAGGATCTGATTTGACAGCCCCCTTTTGGGAAAACGACAGGCTGCGGTAATGATGGTGCACGCTTTCGCGGCGATTTTTGTGTTCATACAGGCTTTTAAATCGCCTGCTTGTTTTACTTTAAATTTTCTGTGCCTTCCTTTGTTTCTTCATCTTCCTTATCCCGCAGAAAAGAAGAAAACCCTAATCCTGACCATGGCCTCCGTCGCCGACATCGCCTCTATCCTGAGAGAAAACGACTTGAAGGTATTATACGTGGAGTACAATATCCCGCAGGAGATTGCCTTCCGTGATCTTGGGAAGGACGACAGGGCTTTCCTGCCACCTACGGGCTTCATGACCGTATACGAAGTCCATTTGAGGAGTGAGCTCCGCCTTCCAATCCCCGACTAGTTAATGTTGATTTTTCGGGCGCTTCAGGTCCCCATTGCTCATCTTCATGCCAATGTCATCAGGTATCTGTGTTCCATCTGTATTTTTGTCCATCAACACTCGAGGCTGTTGACGATGTCGATGGTTAGGGGGCTCTTCAAGCTTAATCAGGGAGCGGACTGGATTTCTTTATCCCCCCGTGGCGGTCTCAAGATAAGCACCGTCATATACGACTTTCTGAAGAATTGAAAGAGCCGGTTCTTCTTTATTAGCGTGGGTGAGTCCTGACCCTTGCCTAGGGAGTGGGGTCAGGTGCCTGATGTGTATACGAGGGTGCCCTCGGAAACTGAGATGGCGTCCCTGTCTTGGCTGGTTAAGCTCATCGAGGATAACCTTAGAGATTTCCGGAGAGACCACTTGGTCTCCCATGTTGAGGCCAAGAAGGCCAAGTGGGGGCCTCCGTCTCCCGTCCCGAAACTAAAAATCCCACCGCCGAAGGTCCTGCAGAGAAAGAAGAGGAAGAAGGGCATTATCATAGGTCCTCGCCCGTCTGATGCCAGTCCTCCCAGTCCAAGGCAAAAGAGGGTGGCCTCGGTAGTGCCTTCTTCATCGTCCTCAGGGCCAGATTATCTCTCTGTCGGACATGTTGTGGGTGTAGGCACCGCTTCCGGGATAGAAGTGGAGCTGGCTCGAGGGCTTTTGAAGCCAGGTTGAGTGCTAGGGCGAGTGGCGACATTGTTCTCACATAGCCTGCGCCATCGGGGTTGAATCTGGATCCATCTATCGAGACGCTTGGGCCATAGGAGCTGTTCATTAGATTACCTATTGTGGAAATTTTGACTGAGTAGCAGGAACCAATTTTAGAGCTCGCTACCGTTCCCAAGGAGTCATTTAGGACGGAGGATACTCCAGAGGATCCAATGGCGGAGTTCTTGGCTGAGGTCGCCGCCAGCCTTGTCGACGTGGGTCCCATTTCTTGCTCACCGCCATTGGCGCCAGACCTGGGTGCCAGGACAGACAGGCCAACACGAAGAATTTGGGACGTATAAATTCTGTTGCCCGCCTTATCTTTTGGTTTGCCTTTTCTAACCCTCCTCTCTTTGTTTTTTTGTGTGCAGGTTGATAAGGTCTTGAGTGCGGTTGCCAAGGCGCTTAGGCAGAGAGACATGGTGATCTCCATAGGGACACGGAGATCGCCTGGCTTGACTCTAAGCTGAAGGCTTTGGGGACGGAGCATCGAGAGGACGCGGCTGCCCTGGAGTCTGTCCTAGCGGGTATGGAGGCGGTGAACGTGAGCCTGAAAGCAAAGGTCGCTAGTCTGAAGGAGAAAAACGAGCGTATTCTGGGGTGCCTCGATCAGTTTACAGGGTAAATGGCTACCCTGGAGAACGATCTAAGCCTCCGTATTGTCCCCATGAGGTTGCGGATATGATGCTGTCACGGTTGTGGAAAGGGATCAATATTAGTCGGCGTATTATATGGCTGGTTAATCCTAACTTCCCTATGGATCTCATCAATATGTCAAACCGGTCAGCGTAGCGTCGCAACAGCCTCGTGGGAGAGTCTCGGGACAGACAGGGGCCACCGCCGCTTCCGTAGCTTTTGGTGATTATAGTTTGTTTTTGATTTAATTATGTACTTTACCATTAAGCAATAATTCAAATAACTTTATACATGTCAGACGTTCTTGCTTTTTATAGTTGATTTTTGTATTTTACTTCTTTGCTCTTGGTGGCCAACTGGGCAGGACTCCTGTGAGTTGGCTGCCCGCCTTGTTTTTCGGCATTCATGGCATTTTCAAAGGTGTGGAGTCCTCGAGTGCGTTTTCTAGGCCGTCACTTGTGTTAAGCCGGCTTAGTATTCTCCTGTGAGTAAAGCTTGGTGGTGCTGCCCAGGTATAGACTTGGGCGGCCCGCTTTGGTGGATCATTTTACTCCGGTCGACCATCGTTAGCTAATCACACTGTCTCATTGTGAAGGTGGTAGCCACGTGTGCTATGTTAGCCCCCTAAGATTTTTTTAATCCTTAATGGGCCACTTGGATGGCCAAGGTTTTCATACGATCACTCATTGACCGCCTGATGACTAGGGTTTACATACGACCACTCGTGTGCGCTGGATGACCAAGGTTTATATACGACCACTTATGGGTCGCCTAGATGATCAGAATTTATATACGACCACTCATGGGCCACCTGAATGACAAGGGTTTAGTAACGGGAGGGTGAAGACCCTCCCGACTTAGGGGCAGCCTAGGTCATTTCAAACCTGCAACGAAAACCACATACATATATACATACCATAGAAACACAACATGCTAAAGAAAACACTTATTTTACTAATTGAATCATGCACACAAATGATCACATACAATTATGCGGAATACCTACCTGGGTCCTTATTAGAAGTAGTGTTTGAGGTGGATTGTGTTCCACGTCCGTAAGACCAACTTTTCATCCTAGTTTCGGAGCTTGTATGCCCCTTTTTATTGGACGACGGAGACTAGAAAGGGCTCTTTTCAATTCGGGGAGAGCTTGTTCCGGCCGGCCACCTTTCCCGGGGCCTCGATACTCCGTAAGACTAACTCTCCGACATTAAACTGCCGCCCTTTCACCTTCTTATTATAGTAGCGGGCGATTCGATGTCGGTAGGCGGCAGTCTGTATTCTGGTGGCATTGCGGGCTTCTTCTAGTAAGTTTAGGTGTTCCCGGATCTTCTAGGAGCTACCTTGCGGGTCAAAAGATTCCATCCTAAGTCTTAAAAGCTTGATTTTAATCGGGATCACCGATTCAGTCCCGTAGTAGAGGCTGAAGGGTGTCTCACGCGTTAGTCCCTTTGGAGTTGTCCGGTAAGACCAAAGGATTGAAGCGAGCTCATCTATCAAGGACCCCAGTGCGTCCTTCAACTTGATCTTAAGCTTGTGGAGTAGCGTTCGATTCGTGACCTCCGCCTGTCCATTTGCTTCCGGGTATGCCACCAAAGTGTGGACCAGCCTAATCTCAAGGCTGGTACAATACTTGGTGAAGCGGTTCTCCGAGTATTGAGTCCCGTTGTCAGTCACAATGACTTTTGGAATGCCAAATCTACTAATGATATTATGGCGAATGAACTCAAGTGCGTTGTGTTTTGTGATCTTGGCCAGCGGGACAGCCTCAACCTACTTTGTAAAGTAGTCGATACCTACTATGATGAACTTTCTTTGCCCGATTGCAATGAAAAATGGGCCAAGAATGTCGAGCCCCAATTGCGCGAAAGGTCACGGCCCCTGAAGTGATTTCAGCTCAGCGAATGGTTGGTGGCGAAGGTTACTGTGAAGTTGGTAGCTTTCACACCTCTTTACAAACTCGAGTGCGTCCTTTTTTATTGGGGGCCAATAGTAGCCTTGCCACATGATCTTAAATGCTAGGTTTTTACCGCCGACGTGCGATCCGTACTTCCCATGGTGCACTTCGCTCAGGGTGTAGTCCGCCTCTTTAGGGGTTAGGCAACGGAAGTATGGAGTCGAGTAGCTACGGCGATACAACCGCCTGTCAACTATTGTGTACCAGCCGGCCATTCTCTTTAACCGCCTGAACCTCTTTTGCATTTTTGGCAATGTTTCGTCTACTAGATACCACAGGTAGGGTGTCATCTTTTGCGTTCTCAAACCCGTCAGCGGTCATGAGGACCGTCCCCGCTCCACTGCCTGTGTCTGTAAATGATCCGTCTACATGGCATACCCATTCTAGAGCCTCCATGCACTGTTCCGCATTCTTTGAGGTCTGCTCTTTGAGAACCGGAGTCGTGATCTCGACAATGAAGTTGGCTAGAGCCTGTGCCTTTTTGGCTGGCCTCGATCGGAACTCAATGTCGAACTCACCCAATTTGATAGCCCTCTTTACCAACCGTCCAGAAATATTCGGGTTTTGGAGAATGCTCTTTAGAGGTTGGTCGGTGAAAACTATGACACGGTGTGCTTGAAAGTAGGGCCTTAGTTTTTGTACGGAGAATATGAGAGCTGGTAGTGCGCGGGCAGCGTGTCTCTGAGCCGGTCAGTGTTTTGCTCATGTAATATATCGGCCATTGGGTATCGGAGTCATGGCATACGAGTAAGTAGCTGAGGGACACTTCTAACACCGCCAAGTAGAGATACAGCTCTTCTCCGACTTTGGGCGATGTTAGTAATGGCGGGCTAGCCAGGTATTGCTTCAACTCATTGAAGGCTATCTGGCAGTCTGCCGTCCATTGGAACCTGTTTGATTTTGTTCCCCTTAGAACCTTAAAGAATGGCTGATACTTGTCACCAGATTTCATTAGGAAGCGGGACAAGATTGCCAATCGTCCAGTGAATCGCTAGAAATCCTTGATGTTTCGTGGGGAAGCCATGTCCGTGAGGGCTTCATTTTCTTTGGGTTGGCCTTGATCCCACGTTGGGAGACGATGAAACCCAAAAATTTTTCTGAGGCTACCCTGAAGACGCACTTAGTTTGATTCAGCTTCATTTGATACTCACGGAGCACCTCAAACGACTCTGCCAGATCGCGGATATGGTCGCCTGTGGTTTTACTCTTGACGAGCATGTCGTTAAGATAGACTTCCATATTGCGGCCGATTTGTTTCTCAAATATTTTGTTTACCAACCGCTGGTAGGTGGCTCCTGTGTTCTTCAATCCAAAGGGTATCATCTTATAACAGTAAGTCCCCTAGTCTGTCATAGAAGAGGCATGCTCTTTGTCCTCCGAACTCTTTTGGATCCGGTTATAGCCCGAATAGGCATCCATGAAGTTCAACAGCTCAAATCCGGATGTTAATTCTGCCAGCAGGTCAATCCTGGGTAAAGGAAAACTGTCCTTTGGGTAGGCTTTGTTAACGTTGGTAAAATCGATGCACATTCTTCACTTCCCGCTGCTCTTCTTTACCAGGACAACGTTGGAGAGCCAATCGGGGTATTAGACCTCTCTAATGAATCCGACATGCAACAGTTTCTTTATTTCCTCCCAGATAGCGATCAACTTTTCTACCGAGTGATTTCTCCGCTTCTACCTGATGGGTTTCGATCCGGTTGAGGCCCAGCTTGTGGACAATTACCTGGTCCGGGATCCCAGGCATGTCAGCAAGAGTCCAACGAAGATGTTAGTGTCCGTCGTAAGAATGTGATCAGTTCTTCGCACAGCACACCGATGAGTGAGCCGCCGATCCATATGCACTTTTTTGGATCTTCCAGATTCAGTGGGGTTAGGTCGATTGCCTCACCGGACTGCACGTATACAGGGTTGTTTCGTCTCGATGGTCAAGTTCTCCTACCACTCTCGGTGCTATCGTTAGGAGCGATTTGGGACATATAGCATGTCCGTCCAACTGACTTTGTCACCCAACACTTCGCCCACACCGTATAGCGTTGAAAATTTTATTTTGAGGTGTGGTATTGAAGTGACGGCCCCGAACGCTGTTAGGCACGACCAGCCCAGTTTTGCGTTGTATACAGAGGGCAGATCGACTACTAAGAAGGTAAGTGTACAACTACGATGAGAGTTTCTGGAAAACACAGTTGACTTTTTGTAAGCGCTTCCCACAGACGGCGCCAATGATGCGTACCTGGGATCTGATTTCGAATAGATTCGGATTTGCCCGGTTGATTGGATCCGGCTCCGTTCATTGAGTCTGAATCCTGTACACCACTATAAAAATAAGATGTCATGTGTCTGCAGGATGTTATCCCATCGAAAATACTCCGATACTCAAATCAGTCAAATGCTTTCGAATTGTGAAAGGTGAACTGATAAGTAAAAGAAAGAGAGAGAGAATGTGTTTGGTTGGAGTGTTGGCCTGTAGAAGTAGAGATGATCCCGTAGCTCGTCGAGAGTGTGAGTTCCAACTCGCTGTTCACAAAGAACGAGTGAAAGCCGTGTCTCGAAAGCGTGGAAGCTTTTGGAGACGATTCTCAGAGAGCGGGAGTTAACTCTGTGTCTAGCGGCTTAGAATGGGATTGAAAGGTGAACGCTTTAGAGAGAGAGAAAGGTTCGCTCAAGCACTGTAAGCTTTCGTAGCTTGGATTGTATCAGAAAGTTTTTTTATCTTAGAAAGTGTGTGCTCTCTTAAAAGTGTGTTATGAAAGCGTCCATTTTTCAAAGTGGAGATTCTAGGTTTATATATATGGTGGGAGAGCCACTTTCTTGGCCTGGCCCTTGGCGGCCTTCTCTGAGTTGGTGGGCGTGATTTGGTGGATCGTTCTCCTTCTGAACAATGTAACGGATCTCCAGATTATCTGCTTTTCTTTTATATTCTTGTGACCGTTAGACTTTGTCGTTGGCACTGAATCCGTTGCTGCCTTTTTAGAGAAGATCAACTTTTAGAAAAGCGTATAATCATGAAAATGATCGTTACTTTTTGTGTATGAGAATACCTGTCAAATTGGGCTTGGCCCGTATTAGGTTTACTGTCTTTCACGGCCTACTGCTTCAATACTTTCGGTCAATAGAAATGTTGATCGTCTTAAAGGAAAGTACTCTTGGCCGTTTGTTGTGTGTTAGGCGGTCAACGCTAACGCGTTGACTGTCTAACTCGTGTTGGACTTTTATGGATTTTTGGTCGCTTTTTTATCGGGCCTGTCAGCTATGGGCTCACCCATCAATTTGGGTTTTATAATTTTGAAGAAACCCAAAAATAATTCCAGTTCGATCCGCTCGTGTTTATGAAAAGAAAATAAAATTACAAAATATTTTATAAAGGAAAAGAAGGAAATAATGTCCCCAAAGAAACAAAAGAAAAATTATTTCCTTTATGTTAAACTATCATTTCCTGCAATCTGCTTTTTAATACCGTGTATTATTATTTTGCTATTTTCTATATTTATTTCAAATATGATTTTATTTATCTTTAGTAGTTTTTATTTGGGTTTTCAAATTTTAATTTTTTAATTTCTTATATGTTTTAATTATGCATGTTCTAATATTTTTATTTGATTTTTTATTGTGTTTTAAGTAGCAAGATTGTGGTCGCTTTATGATTTTTTTTAGCTATGTTTTATTTATGGTCATTGCTTTTATACTTTATATTCAAATTAGTTTATTTAGTAGCACTCTAAAAATTTAGTCTTCTGATTTTTACTTTTGATTTAGAGTTTGTAAAAAGAAATCTTGTACCTTCCCATTTGTTTTATAAGTTTTAGACTTAAGATAAAATTTTTGATGGATATAATTATTGAGATCGAATCACTCATTTAAATTGTGAGAAAAAAATCAATGATGCATAATAAATATATAATAATTATAAACAATGAGGTAAGATATAAATTTTATATGAAAAAATTTCTTTGGAATGAGGGAAAAAATCATTGGACATTTTATCTGTAAATATTTTCATTATACAATATTTCGGTTACTCAAATATCAAGTATAAAGTCCGAATAATAGAGAATAGAAGATGAAAGAGAATGAATAAAATAAGTAAACTTTTTATCAATTTTAAGAATAGTGTACTTATAGTTGGTAGATATTAGAATACGATTAGAAATTTAACAAGATATACAAATCTTTATTTTCTCTTTTTCTTTCTCTTTCTTTTTTCCTCTCACAAATGGCGTTCTAAATGTACGTAAATAATCCTAAAAATGTATTAGCGCGTTTATAAGTTGTGGGCCGTTCTCGAGCACTCATCAAGTGTGTTTCAAGTGTGAGTCCTCTGAAAAAGGCACCTCGGGCACGCTTTGAACGTGATGCTTCTGGAATCGGCACCTACGGCACTTCACGGGCACGCATCGAGTGTGATACTCTTGGAATCGGCGCCTAGAGCACCTACCAGACGCGCCTCAAGCATAATTTTTTTGGAATTTGCGCTTCATGCCTTTATTACGTGCATGAAAAATTCAATGTTCATACCATTAATTGACACGTCAAGTGGATATGGGTCTATACGGGTATAACCCATAACCTAATAACAATCCCGACTAACCGGGCAAAATTATACTATACTCTCTTTCATTTGTAAGATTACATATACATTTTTTGAGGTCACTCGCATATATTTCATTTCATTTCATAAATAAATTATCAAATATCATTACTATAATATGATTTTGGTAATAGATTTTTAATGACCATAACCTATATTATGCCAAGTTTTAACTCTTACAATGGCGAATTTATTTTCTCAACAAATTACAACACGTTAATTTAAAAAAAAACCTTTGCTACTTATTCCTGTAAATGATTTCATGTCTTCGTGGCAAAACGCCCGACTTATCAGTCTACCTTCACGGGTTCGAAACCACTTGAGACTCCTTGCAATAAAATTCATGCATTTTTATTTTATAAAAAACTGTTATTTTTATGTAATTAAATAAAATTAATGACACGAATGAATTAATAAATTTAATATTGATGGGTACATTAATAATGGAACTGCCCAAATGTCAACTAGGCTCTGCAAAGGTTAGTCAACATTTTTTGACGGCTCGAAGAGAGACATGCCTGAGAATCGGGAAGCCCAAGACGGTCAACGCTGCGTTGGGTGCGTCTTAGCCAGCGTTGACTGACGTCTTGGCGCCAACTTGCTCATGAACGGTTAACTTAATATTGACCAACTTGATTGGGCCTTTAGAGAACTTTTCTTCTGATGATAGCTATTCCATTCCTACCACATGATTGATTGATCACGGCTATTCTCCCTTCCGTTCTCCATTAAGGCGGTCAACACGCTGACGGTCAACTCAGACGTTGATCATCTGCGCCCTACATCAGCCCAAATGACGCCTCTCTCTGATGGGCCTCGCCTCCGTTTGGGCCCACCACTCATCAGACAGCCTACCATAGTTTTTCAAGCGTCTTCTATGATCTCAATTTACACCAGAAAGGATATTGACAAGATTGGTGCCCTTCAAATAAGGAAGGCGCCAGATCTTTTCGATTTCTTGACTGCCAAGGCAGCCCAACGACCATGTACTAAAAAGAAAGGACGTTAGTTTGGAAAGCTGTTGGCCTCCTCAGAAAGAAAGGATCACGCCCACCTTGGCAACTGGCATCTGCTTCAGAAGGCAAGCCAGCCAAGGTAGAGAGAGGAGGGATCACGCCTTCCAAAGAAGGATGATCACTATCCCAGCCATAAAATAAACCCTAGAATCCTCATTCTAGGTACGTCTGCATTCACTCACAAACCCTAAGTGCTCTGAGAAACAAGCTCTGACTTCCGGCAGCCAAACTCTAAAACATAATCAAATTCCAAGGCAACGAACGAGTCTCTACAGCCATTCTCTACCTTCCCACCATCCAGATACGAGAAAGGCCCTGCGTCTCTCTGACATCTGGAACAAAACACTCTCTTCCCCTCTCCCATTGCTCTCACGCATTTTCAGTTTCTTCATTTGAAGACTGTTTTACTGACTTGAGCGTCGGAGTGTTTTCGGTGGGATTACATCCCGCCATTAACGCTGACCTCTTGTTAGTTTTAGTGGTGTGCAGGGTTCGTATTCAGTGAACGGAGCCGTTCAATCCAATCCAAGAGAATCCGAATCTATTCGAAGTCGGATCCAAGTACGCATCAAATATAAAATCTATTTTTTTATTTTATTTTGCTTTTCCCTTTAGAAATGAAATATTACTCCTCAAATATTTTATTTTATGCAAAAAGATATTATATTAATAATACCATCTAAATTATTTTTACAGATAGATGTGAAATCAAAACAGATAATTTTCTAATACTAACGTTGTAAATATGAAGTTATGTAAAACAAAAATAGATTTTGGTTTACTCGATTTAGTCGTAATTAAGATATTATCAATTAATTTTACATGTTATAAAAAATTTCGATCTCAATGATAAAATATTTTATATATAAATTATTCATAATATTCACAGTATAAATATATAAAAAAGAAATAGAGAGAAATTCTTTCTTAAAAAATATTAGTGTTAGGTATATTTATAAATAAGAGATGATGAATATTTGTATAATTTTTCAATTTCAACCAACATAAGTAATCAAGATGGGTAATAGTTTTACTTTATTGTGAAGGGCTACTATGAATATAAGCCATCAAGATGGACAATAATATCACCTTATTACAAAGGGCCACAGTAGATACCCTTCCAATTTACAAGATTATAGCAATATGTACATGTTATATATATAGTAAAAAAATAGATTAAAAATTCAAGTATTTTTTTCTTTTGTTATTGAAATAAAAAATAGGCTAGAGGCAGTCAATCACAAATAACTTTTACTGAACCAAAACTTTCACAGCCACAATACGTATAAAAAATGGTTACTACTAACTCCAAATATATCTTGATTAAACTCTACAAGAATAGTAATTCTAACAACTAAATAATAACAAATATAACTAAAAAAAATTACAAACCAATTGATAATTTGTCATACTATATAAACTAAAATAATATGCCTAAGATTAAATTAGATTTCAAATGGGTACCTAAAGCTTTCCCTTCTTCTTTTTTCTCTTTAAGTCGGTGCCCCTTTATGCCTAGATGGCTCATATAAACCCTAAAAATCAGAACATGGTATGTATAGCTGCTCAATGGTGTACGTGCACACAACATAAACATATCAAGTGCAATTATTTTGTCTACTCATACATACATGCATACATTAGATATGTATCGGATACTATCATTTTGCCTACTCGTTAAAAACTGCCTTTGATCAGGCGAACCTTGCATATAATGTTCTAAATACTTCTTTTCAGATTTCATACAAACGAAATATTGGTCAAATATTTTGTTAATTTTTTTGAAAATTAAAAAAAAAAATATGTTTAGTAAATATATGACTCATAAGATCATAATTCAAAACACAAGACTATAAAGATCAAGGAATACTTTATCAAACCTATGACTGGGTAAATCAGAGGATAGTCCCATCTCTATGATCAATGTCCATGCAACATGCCCGAAGAGCTCTTTTCTAAGGAGGAGGGCGGCGAGGGGTGGGGGTCCGGAAGGTTGTTAGAGGAGTCAATTGATTCCATTGAATTTTTTTTTATAAATAAAAAAATTAAGTGTAAATATATTAACAAGTAAAATGAAATTTTTAGTAGCCCTGTTGAAGTTTTTGATTGACCCCATTTAATTTTTTACCATCGTGACCCACTAATTTCTTTAAAATTAGCCAATTTTTTACCATATTTTAATAAAAACAATAGCATAGCTACTTTATATTAAATTTGTTCAAAAAATAAAAATCAATTATGAAAATGCTAGACCCACTTGGAAAAAGTCCTAAATATGCATCTTACAATGATGTCTTTAATGCATTGTGTTAAGCACTAACAAAAAATAGAACCATAACATTTAGCTAAAATAAAATTATCTAGGCTATAATAATTGTTGATTTTTATATAATATAAGCTGAAAAGTCCTACTTAATAGAAATATTTATCTTTGTTTGTATTTTTTTCTAAATAGTAATATATGTTTATGACGTTTTTATAAAAATAGATCAATTTTGGTTGAAATAATTATGTTTATCAAAATATTTATATTTGTTGATGCAATCACATCAATTCAAAGGTATTGACTGTATTTTTTTTATTATTTTTATAATTTTTTATATTTTTTAAAAATATATATTTATTTATATAATTATTTTAACAAGTTAATACTTATCAGAGTCCCTATAATACTATAAATATGTCTTCTGTGTCTTGCTTAGCCAAATGCTGCCAAATATGTCTTGGTGTGGACTAATTTGATAGGAATAGGGGATGGGGGCCGTCCCAGACCATGGCAGTTGATGAGATCGGGTGATTTAACATATTTTTCCTCCCCCCCCCACTTGTTTCTTTGTTGAGTTGTTCTTTGCTTACTTTTCTGATAACGGATGATCATACTTTTTTTTGTCTTTCAAGTAAGGATGCTCACACTTTCCATGATAAATTGCCAATGGAAAAATTTTCCTTTCATTTGGGGTAAGGTGATGTTGAGATTAGGTCCTTTTTTTTAAATTTATTAGGGTTACCTAGATTTAAAGTTCTATATAGATTAAAACTAAATAATTAACAAATATTTAAATTTAGATCCACTTTAAAACACATGCTTAGAGTAAGATAATCACAACTACAGAATAAAAATGACACACGATTTGATAATACCTAAAAATCAATTAGTTAAAGGAAAAACCTTTTAAGGTTTTTAGACTATTAAATAATAAATCAACTAAGGTATTCAATTTATTTCCTAAGTAATATGGGCATACAAGATTTTCTAAGTCACTCTCAGCCTTATAGTAATGTCTACAGAAAATATCATTTTGAAATAGTCATTCAAATGATAAATTTAAACTCTTTTCTAACTTTCTTAAAATATTCTTTATCGATGTTAAAATTTTCTAACATTGAAATAGTAATGCTCTTTCCACTAACATAATTCTTAAGCCCAATAGGCTAGGATCGCATTTATATATTACGGGTGATGGATTGTCATAAACTTCAAGCACAAGCCATCAATCCATCATACAAATATAAAATTTCTCAAATGGCTAGTGAACTTTATAAAGGTAATACTTTGAATAAGCTTTGAAGATATATGTTATTCTTAGAAGAAGTCATATGGGGATTAATGAAAAAAGACTTGGTTAAAGTATTATCAAATAAATTGACAGTGAACTATTGTCAATCATTGTTTAGCCAAAATAGTTACAAATATATGCATAGTAAAAAATAATTATTTAATAGTGAAAAATGTTAATAGTTGATCAGTCAAAATACTTACAAAGACACATATGGTGAGAAATAACCATTCATAGTGGGCATTGTTTGGTAATTAGTCAAAGTATAGCAATGATATGCAGAGTGAAAAATAATTGTTTTAGTTAAGCCAAATTTCAAATAAACCTCGAGCAAAATCCTCTCGTTCCTTTTCACTTGAGCCAAAGCTTTAGAGAATTTTAATGGAAATTTTATATTATAATCTTAAAGTTTGAGCCAGCTTCAATCCAAATTTGAGTAAACATACAAACATTTAAGATCTAATATAAAATACAGTACACTATCATAAAATTTATCAACTACTAATAATTGACTTAATGATATCATCCTTTGATAATTTAGTGACTAATCAAAATACAACGATATACATAAAAAAATTAATTCTAACAACTATAAATTTGAGATTAACACAATATGACTTAAACTCTAGACTCACTTAAAATTAATATGGGTCAGGTATCGAAATATATCTCTAATGCTAATTGAAAATCTAAAACTTTTAGACCCACTTTGAAAATAAGAGCCTTGAGTATAATAACCACAACAATAACAAGATATTTGATACTTATCAAAATTTAAATGTTGTGCAATTTAATTGATGAAAAACAACTTAAAAACTAACTAATTTAGATAAAAAAAACTTTCAGACTTCTCAAGCAGTAAGAAAGTATATTCGATAAGAAATCCAATTTATATCCCAAGTGATGAATATGGTGAATTCCTTAGTTGACTCACTGAGAAACAAGGCCCCTAAGAATGAATGTACTACTGGGATGAGCACTCCAAGCCACAATTCAGACTAATTAGATCTTGATTTATCAACTCGAGATTTCTAAATTGTTTTAGCTTTGCTTTGACATTCTCACAATCAATAGAAATCTGAATGCTAATAGGCTAAGATGGTGTGAAGATTGTGGGTGAAAGATTTTTATAAGTTTTAAACACATACTGTCATAAAAATTCATAAATTTATCAAATGATTAGTAACCTGCAAAAAGTACTGATCCCGATAAGCTTTAAAGATTAGGGCAACTCTTAAAAAAATCAAGTGATGGTTAATAAATTAAGATTAGATCAAAGTAGTTTGAAGAAGTGAGAATATAAAAGTAATAATCTTTTACTCAAGTGGTTCATGGGGACATTAAGCAGAAGCTCTTGGCCAATATCTCACACGAGTTCTAGTTCTAAAACTATCTTAAGTTGTTATAATAACCAGTTCAAGCATGAATCATTTTTATTTTTAAATATTTTATATAAAAATTAATATCTATATATGAGTATCTAAAATTATAAAATACTTCAAAAATAATATTTTAGATTAAGTTAATATATAATTTTTTTCAAATGAAAGACGGTTATATTAAAAGTTTTTAATTATATAAAAATATAATTCTTTGGGATGAATTTTTAAAAAATTGGTATTTGTCTTAAATAAGGATATTATTTTTATAAAAATATATAACCTGACTATATGGCCAAATTGTTCATTTTTACCTGTGAATATGTTTGATATATAAATTAATCAAGCCTAATTTTTAAATATTTTCATCTAGAATATTCATATATCTTTACCAAATTTATAAACTTTTAGGCCAATCAAGCTAGATAAGTTGAACAATCTAACTTTAATCATATATAGATAGATGCCTAGATATGTACCTATTAAAATGCATTAGATGCCATACTTATAGAGGCTTGATGTATAATTGATATCCTAACGTGCCCCTTTTGATAACTATACAATCAACTTCAAAAGGGTAATGGAAAGTCATATAGGTGTAGGGAAGATAAATAAATATAGAACTATTTCAATCCACATGACTCCACACAATGACCTTGTTTATATAGTTTTATTGGATTTTGAATTCTAATATATATTATACAGAACTCTCTATTATATTGTAAATAGAAGTCTTGACTTAAAAAAATAATGTGGTCATAGTGTGATCTGATAGTTATAAGTTTGAGTCATAAAAAATAATATATTTTATGATGTAATATAAAATAGTTTAAAATATACTAAAAAGTGGTATGTCATACCTCAAAACTCAGGCAAAATGAAAATTCAATACGGCAAACTGCTTTTTATGAATATATTATATCGTATATCTCAATTTAGTAGAAATTATTCCAATATTGTAAAAATTTTTGTTTATACTTTTGAGAAAAAAGAAAAGAGGAAAATTTAGTTTGGTTGTTTTAGGTTTTAAATTTAGGTATGACGAGCCAAATTCTTGATTGGCCTATGCTTCTTACTATGCATTGCCTCGGCTTACAATGACGAGGGCTCAATGTCTTCCATCTTTATGCTTGAGGAATGGAAGTGTTTGATATATGATCTCATTTAAGTGTTCTAATTAGCAGAGTACTTTTTGGATGAATTTTTAATATATTTGAAGAGACTGTTAATAATTTAGATCTTATTAATACTTACATAATATCTCTTATTCATAAATATGCATCAACTTCTATATAATTAGATACAAAATTGTCTATTTTTGAAATTAAGATTAAGACTACTACTGTATGATTGGCCAATATGTCTAGGCCAAACTGCCAAAGCCAAATACTTGATGAAAAATGATCCTTGTCAAATTGCTAAGGTGGTATCCATGAGAGTAGTTATCGAGAGTGAGTCATCTAGATTGAGTGGTCGATATCCAAACCTTTAAACTAGATCCATATGTGGATTTTAGGCATTTTCCTTATCATTTTCTTTGTACTTTGTATATATTATAATTGATCGCATGGAATATGACAAATCATAGTAATGCATGTGGACGGAAACAAGCATCATTTTATGGTTAAATTTAACAATGTAAAATTGTGACGTATTTATTTGGGCTGTATGTATATAATCGTACCATATTGGTTTGATACGTTTATATCATAGGCTAGAACTCAATGGAGCCATTTTACAAAAAATTTCTCATGGATTTATTGGTGTTGCGCTTTTTTTCTTAGCAGGAACAAGTTATGATAGAATACGTCTTGTAAAACGATATGTGGCCTCCTTGTGGTCAACCGTGCCTATGACATGGCCTATATTTAAAAAATGCTAAAAATATTTAAAAATAAAATTATACAAAGTAATTTAGAAAATATTTTATATTTTATTTATTTCATTAAATATTTTTTATATTATAATTTTAAAAAGTAAAAAAAAATTAATAATAATTTAATTATTTTTAGGCTTCACTTATATTTTTACTACCACTATTGTTAGAATCATCCTTTTCACTATAAATCGCAATGGTAGAAATTCTGCCACAATCTTTTGTACCCAAATAAATTTAAAAAGGATGCACGTTTCTATGAACTTTAGTATTATCTTACCTTGTTTTTTTTAATTATTTGACTCTTGACACTAAAAGTTGATTTTGATCACACCGTACTTATTGGTGGGGTTAAAATATCTCATACTATTAATATAAGTATGAAAAATATATACTCGGTTACATTCTATCAATCCAAAATTTTAAACGTTAAACTGTTACTTGTAATATTAAAAATATGGTCCACCTGTAAATAGTAAAAAAATTTAATTGATGTTAAATTTTTACTAACTGGCTTTATTTCATATTGAGCTTACACCAATAAAATTAAATCTCATCAGCCACCTTTACTATTGTTCACTTTTATTATTAAAGTGGATAGTTCTAATGTTGATTGTGATGGATATAAATTATATATTATATATAAGTTGTGATAGATGTGGGCATTTATTTTATTCGTATTATCAGTCATCCTCATATTGTCATATAATTCATCAAGGCATATATATATCCCATATAAATTTGTATGGGGTCCATAATTGTAATAAGATAAGTTAACATTAGATAATTTTTTAATATTTTAATTTTTATAAAAAATATAGTTAAATATAATATTAGTAAATAAGTTATTTTTAATAATTTTAATATTTATTTAAAATTATTTATTTAACTTTTATATAATATATTTACTTCTTTGTCGATATTACATAACAAAAATCATTTTTTTTTCTAAAAAGATGAATCATGTTAATAAATTATAACAATTAGCTTAATAGTAGATTTTGACAAATATAATAGATACTTACATATTTGTTAGTAGTAAAATAATTTTTTTAAAAAAATATTTAATCATTTCAATAATTTTCTAATCAATATATGTAATCATCTTGACTTTTGAAATATTTTTATTGTGCAAGATGGTTAAAATATAATAAAAAAAGATATGCCATTTTTAACCTTTAAGATGTTGAGTTTCACCTTATTGAATGATCGATATTTATATTCCTGTAACTCAACTTGTTTTGTCTGTACAATATTTTAAATTATTGTTGTATCTTAAACATGAGCCCGTAATAAATAATAATAATAATAATAAATCTAAATAATAATTATTAAATAATTAAAATTTTTAAATAATCATAAAATTAGGTTGGACACACAAAACCTAAAAGCTAAAAGTAAAATAACCTGAAATCACATTGGATATAAGATTTGATTGAATTAAATTCCATCCAGCCTTTAACAATAATAATATAACCTACTCAACCTAAAATCATTTGTAAGAAAAAAAAAAACAAATATTTAGTCAATCATAATATAAATTATATTAAAATCTACCCGCTATTAAAATTTTCAAATTATATAAATTTTGATAAATAAAAATATACAATAATCTCAAATATTATCAAAATATAAATACAAAACTAAATATAACTAAATAAAATCTTTAATTAAATATTACGTGTATATATATATATATATGAAACAAAATAAAAGAACGAAAAATAGTAAAGCACGTGTAAAACCTAATGTATCCAAATTCTAAATATATTGTTCAAATATTAAATATTTAAATATTAAATATTTAATTATGATTTTATATGTAAAATTCATAATATATATAAAAATACCAAATAATTCAAACTATGTGAAATCGTCCAAAGTCCATGTTGTATGTTTTTTAGAGGCTCAGATGTCCAAAATTATATCAAAACTTGTAAATTTCAATATCAAATATTTTCAAATATTAAATACGATACATGAAAAATTTTAAAAATTTAAAATATAAAAAAATTGAGAATTAAGGACTAAAATGCCAAACTTTACAAAATAGTTGTACGTACTACCAATATTATTAAGCTAAAATATTATTATTTAGATTTATAGGCAAGCCATTTATAAATACACCTATAAACGGGATTAATTACCACTTTCTTTTACTACCCATGAAAATAGATATCGTCTTCCAGTGTATTTAATATATTAGATGTTTGAATATATAGTTTCATCAATTTTTTATAATTATTCTCAATAAAATGCCAAATGGTAGATTATATGATAAATATATAAATATTTTTTCTCCGTAAGAAAAGTACAAATGTCCAACGCTTTTCACACTGTGAAAAAGTTCAAATGTCCAACACTTTTTACAATATGTAAAAGTATACATATTAAAACTGTTCTTTTTAAAAAAAGTATAAATATTAAGACAAATATCAAAATAGAATTTGATTCAAAATATTTATATAAACTATTAACATGTAAGGTCAAATATATAAGTTTTATGATTTTTTCTCAAATATTTATATATATAAATATATTATATCAAAATATTCACTTATTTTGTAAAAAATAAACATATATTTTAAGTTTTTGATCAAATCTAATAAAACTTTAAAATAATTGGTAAAAATATCATACCTGCACAAATATCTAAAATGAAGTAGTAAATGGTGATATGGTTATATAGTTAAAAACATAAAAATTAAAATTAAAGGATTTTGAGATAAACTTAAGATAAGGTTTCAAAATATTTAACTTAAATATCTGATATAACTAATTTGACTCTAATGATTTTAAAATTTCTTGTTCCTCTTTCTTGCTCTTTTTTTCTTCTTTTTCTTATTCTTCTCCATTTTCTTCGTCTCATTTCTCTTCCTCTCTTCTCTAACTTTTCCTATGAAAATGATCAAAGCAGTCTATACAGGGCCTTACAAATATGATCGGCACATGAACACTAGATAAGTGCACCTGTGGTACTCTATTTTGCCTCATTTGCTCATGCTTCAGGCACATGTCTAATGCCAATATTCTACTACAAATGTACATGAACATTCTAGAGGCATGCATCAAATGCATGACTATTGCCTCAAATACATACAAGCATGGAGATAGGTGCCCATCCAGTGCCAAGTCTAATTGTGGGTAATCTAATTTTTTTAATCTTTATTATATAATTATTTTTTAATTAATTTAAAATAATAATAATATTATTATAAATTATTAATGAAAGTAGGATATTATAATTGTTACTATGAAAGGAAGATATTTTAGCAAATAGAAAACATTCTTTTTTTTTTTCACAAAAGAAAAAATAAATTATAAAATATTCTTAATATAAAAGTTAATAATATAATATATCATATATGAAATATTTTACCATTAAAAATTAAAAAAATTATAATTTTGAAAAAATTATATAATTATTATTTAAAATATTATTAAAGTAATATAAAATATTATTAAATATTTTAAATTTATTTATAATAACACTAATTGTTTTAAAAATTATAAAAATAGTATGTAGGTACTTAAAAATTTTAAAACTAATAATTTTTTTATAATTCATAATTTTTTAAAATTTAATGTGCTGTAATACAAATATAAGTAAATCATTCCATGATGACTATATAATATTAGTTAAAGAAATATTAAATTTTACGTGTATTAATTTAAAAAATAATTTTTGTTTAAGTACTAAAAAATACGAATAATCTCACCCTTAAAAATTCATCAAAATATTTTTATATGTATGGGTTGTAAGCACTTCTGTACATATTTTTTAAACTTATTATTTTTTTTATCATGAGAGAAAAGTTCTGCTACTAAGTTATATATTCTATCAGTTCGTCCTTAATCCTAAAAGCATATTTTATCTTATATTAATCTAATTATTTATCTTGATTTATTTTTATCTTAAAAACTCAAAAATTTGTTAATAAAATTTTAAATTTTTAAATAGACATCAGACACTAACTTGTATCAAATATCAACACCTGCATGAGCAGATATATCCATACTAAAATCACAATAAGAAAATTTATAAATTTGACATCCAATTGAACAAATCAAAAATCTATCAAAACTACAAACGAGCGTCTCTCAAGTATATATTGGGCATAAATAATCTATCGAAAGTACATTTGTGAGCCCTAGAGGCGTCCCTTAGGCATGACCATTCTACCCAAAATACGTGTGTATATATATTAGGAATCGGTTAGGTATCATTGAAACTCACTGTGACCCGATCAAAAATTAACTTTGATACAATTCTTTATTTGACCTCAAATTTTTTTTTTTTTTAACTTAATTAATCTTGATCAAAATTATAAATTGAAACTCAGATCTTATAAGTTCTTTCCGATTTAATTGCCGGTCATACTGAAAAATTTCTAACCCTACACTACTCAAAAATGTTAGTTCAGTCTTAATTGAAGATAATTACTGCGTCTCATATATTTTCATGTGTTTATTTAAGTATCCTGTATCCTTAAAATTTTTAGACATATAATCTTTTTTTATATTTTTTACGAGTGACTCGTTTTCACTATTAACTAACTTAATCTTAAAAGTTATTGCACATTTTTAAAATGGATTTTAGGAGTTGCCAGAAATAGATAAAACAGAAATAGTATATGCACCAAACTAGATTGTGATTTTTATATTTCAAAACCACTATCAATGTATACATATGATTTAACCTGTATAAAATATTGAAATTATTTTCTTATTTTTCTTCACTATCAAAATTTTTTTTAAAAAAAATTATACTTCATAATTGATAAAAAACTTATAAAATAATAATATTAATATATAAATTATGAATAAAATTAATATAAATATATCTATAAATATTACACTAATATCATGTATTATATTATAAGAAAGTAGATAGTAGATAATAGAGTGTGTGTTGAGTGCATGTATGTGTGGAGAATAGGATATAAATAGATTTTTTTAAATTTAATTTTTTTAATTTGAGGCTCGCTCCCCCATCTCCCCCTCCCCCAAAGGTCCACCAAACATGTGATCATTCAATGATCATGTGACTATTAGCGCACATATATATATATATATATATATATAATTGAGGTTGTCCTTGGCACGTTTCATAACAGGTTAGACCATACCATGTCACAGGTAACACAATCCATTTAACACCTATATCGATTGTCATTCTATTTTTCTCAATAATATGGCTTATGTTTTATCTAATATGTTTTTATTTTTTTATGTATATAATTTAAGATTTTTGCTATTTTTTTTAAAAAAATTATTATTATAAGGTTACTTTTTTATGACTTATAAATTATAAATATAAATCATAGGAATAATTCCCCACACTATAACAATAAAACTCCACATATTTCATCCTAGTCTATTTATTTGGCCCTTTTTTTTTGTTATTTCGTACGTCTAATTTTTCCAAATTTTTCTATAATTGTGAATGATTACGTGAGAGGTGGGATTGAATGACTAGTGGGGCTTCCTTGACAAGTTTACATTGTGTTTTTGCTACCTGTCAGCTACTATTTAAAGGAAGGAGGGGAGAAAATTATGTTTATCAATTGCCTGGTGAGGGGAGATAAGAAGACAGGTTGGTTTGAGAATGGAAGAAGATGACTCTATCTTCATATCCTCGAAAGAGCAACATCATTCTCATCCTCTTCGTCTTCATAACTCTCTGTTACGAACACAAGGTGCTGTGATATTAGTCTTTGTGGTTTCAGTATTACAAGGGGGAGTGTGGAATTCGGCCATGGCCGACGACGATCCTGGATGCCCTTTGTGGTTCGGATACAACCTGCAATCGGTAGAAGTCGATTCCTCCGGTAGATCATTAACTGCTTTTCTCAGCCTTAAAAAAGAGTCATCTATTTATGGACCAGACATTCAGCTTCTCAGTCTCATTGTCAGGTGTTCCATTCTTACTAAGACTAATATCTAAGCATATGAGACTTCTACTCCAATCTTATCTGATATGCAAAACTCTCTTACAATATGGAGAAGTTATTTCGATACTATTCCTGCTATATATTCATTTATTGACTATTTTTTTTTAATGATGAGTGGTTTATGATTTGATCATAATATTTTTTTTCTAGTCAATGAACTGGGTGGCACCGCGCCTCATTTCCAATGTGCAGCCTCGATGGCTCAATTCCAAGACCATTAAATATAAATTCAACAACAAATATACATATTTTTAAATTTTTTTCAATCATAAAATATATGGGTCTTTGAATTTATATCAATGGTCCTCAGAGCTGAGGCATATGAGTGGCACTGCAGAGGAGAGGTGTAGTCCCCGACACCTTAATTTAGACTGAAAGTTATAGCTATGAAGTCTATTTTGTATCCACAATTAAGCTGAAGCATATCCCTTTAGAATATTTAAGCACCCAACTTGTCATTTTTCATGTCTATTCTTTATCAATATATTGTATGACTGGGATAAAACTATTAGATATATTTTGTCAATACTCTATTTGGTTATAAAAAAATTATTATTTTTTTGTTTGAATGTTGAAAAGTTACATGAAAAGCAAAATATGTTTCTAATAATAATGTTTTACGTGTATGCTTTTCAAAGAATATTGAAGAGAAAAAAAATGTGGTTTTTTTGCATAAAATACAGTAATTATATATGCCAAGTATTCATTAATATAAAATGTTTTTATATTGAGTTTAAATTCTAAGTGTATGAACCATCAAATAAAATGTTCTTATCAATTATATCATGAGAAAAAAATTACCACCCAATTTTCTTTCTTTTTTTATCGTAATTAAAATTAGGTCTGATCAAAATTAATTTTAAATAAAATATAAATTAAACTTAAATAAAAATTTATAATAAATAAATCAAATCAAACTTGACAAGGCCTATTCACTTGGGCTAAAAACCCTAACAATTGGGTTGGTCCGGCTCAGACCAGTTCATGAGTACTTTTTTATTATTAGTGTATTTATTTTGATAATTATGTTAGAATAAAAATATCTAAAATATATAGTATTTTGAAATTATAATATTTAGAATAAATATTACATAAGTATATATTTTAATAAATAATCTTTATATAAAAAGTTATTAATTATACAAAATTATAATATATTGAAATAATGTTTTTAAAACTTGATATTTATTTAAAAATAAAAAATATATTTATAAAAAAATTATAATTTAGGTTGGATCGGACTGATCTGAACACTTTTATCGATAACCGTCCAAATCTAAAAAATTAATCATGACTAATTTTGTAACTGTACCCATTTATAGTATTTTTATATATTAATCAAACCCTATAAAATTCTAGATCGGTTGAATTGAGTCGGATGAATGATCTGATTTTAATAAGGTTTACTTGAAATGGAAAAAAATATAATATTTCGATAAGCTAGTTCCGTTTCAGTGAGTTGAGGGTAGGACCGATAGATTGGTTCGCTAGCTGTGACGATAAGAATCCATGGTGAAAATCAATCCTTCCATGGGCCTGCCCCTCGGTGTGGTCAGTACTCTATACTGTCGGGTAGCAGCCGCTTAGTTTACGGAACAAGGAGTTAACCTAGGTCCAGGAATATGAATATCTTCCTTATAGAGACTCTCTATCTCTAGAGCCGCTTATCCACAATTTTATATTTCCTTTGGTGTTGAGTTTATATATGTAAAAACCACAATAGACGAGGTCTTCTGAGCTCCCTTTGAAGCGCTTATCTACAATTCCATCGGGTTATGACTTTTTGCTTTTTGATAGGGTTGTGCACTCTTTGCTCATAGAATAGGGTCGGCTTTTGTTTTATTTAGAGCTTTCTGAGAAGGCCTATAGGTACCTACTTTCGGGCTCTTATTGGGAATGGCAAGTCAACTAGTCGCAATAAGAAGGGCAAGTTCTTTCTCCTTTACCTACGACGGTCTTGCTTTACTATTACAGAAGAAATCCACTCCCTTTATCAAGCGATTGATGGAAGTGAGAAAAAGACCGAAAAGGTAGGCAAGCACTTATAGTGGCTCCATCGAAGGCTCACGGTTCCATTGAAGACCACAAAGAAAAGCCAACACTAAGAAAAGTGGCCTCAAAAAAGGTTGTGAAAGTGACCCTTGAAGAGAGAGTTGACCCAAGCGTTGGAGTATCCTAGCGAAACTTGTCTTGTTCGCAAAAAAACTCAACGTCAGGAAATAAAAGATGCCCCCAAAGCACCATGCCTGTTTTGACCATTGTTCCCCTTCTGCGCTATCCAATATCACACTTTAGTGCTTCTTCCACCAAAATGCACAAAAGCCTTCACAAATTACTATTACTCTTTCAGAAATGAAATAGTCTACTTTGAAACGACTAGCTAGTTACAAAAAGATAAGAATTAAGTCACTCCTATGTTTTGTAGAGGATGGAGCTTAGTATAGCTCGACTGAAAGGATAGAGTTACATACCTTACGGGAGCCCTTGAGCCTAACCCGAGAGGTATGCAATGGCTCGACTATTTGGAGAGGGAAATGCTCTACTGACAAGTAGAAAAACGTAGTTACTCAACCTTTAGGAGAGGATGAGCTTTTGCTTACGAGTCCACTAAGAAAATAAGAATTCCGAAATCGTCTATTGTGTTAATTACCAAATCAGCTGTGACGATAGGAATCTAGGGTGGAAATTAATCCTTTCCAGGGCTTGCCCCTCGGTGTGGTCAGTACCCTATACTGTCGGGCAGCGACTGCTTGGTTTACGGAACAAGGAGTCAACCTAGGTCCAGGAATACGAATATCTTCCTTGTAAAGACTCTCTATCTCTAGAGCCGCTTATCCACAATTCTATATTCCTTTTGGTGTTGAGTTTATATATGTAAAAACCACGATAGGCAAGGTCTTCTGAGCTTCCTTTGATGCACTTATCCACAATTCCATTGGGTTACGACCTTTTGCTTTCTGATAGGGTTGCGCACTCTCTCCTCATATAATAGGGTCAGGCTTTTGTTTTATTTAGAGCTTTCTGAGAAGGCCTATAGGTACCTACCTTCGGGCTCTTATCGGGAATGGCAAGTCAACTAGTCGCAATAAGAAGGGCGAGTTCTTTCTCCTTTTCTCTCCAATATCACACTTTAGTGCTTCTTCCACCAAAATGCACAAAAGCCTTCACAAATTACTATTACTCTTTCAGAAATGAAATAGTCTACTTTGAAACGACTAGCTAGTTACAAAAAGATAAGAATTAAGTCACTCCTATGTTTTGTAGAGGATGGAGCTTAGTATAGCTCGACTGAAAGGATAGAGTTACATACATAGAAGCCTAGGAATATGCAATGGCTTATTTGGAGAGGGAAATGCTCCTTGACAAGTAGAAAAGATTACTCAACCTTTAGAAAAGCTTTATCCACTAAGAAAATAAGCATTCGAGAGGGAAATTGTGTTAATTACCAAATCATTGTTGTTATATCCAAAAACCTATCTTAGACGAGAACTCTAGAGCCGCTTATCCATAATTTTATATTTCCTTTGGTGTTGAGTTTATATATGTAAAAACCACAATAGACGAGGTTTTCTGAGCTCTCTTTGAGGCGCTTATCCACAATTCCATCGGGTTATGACTTTTTGCTTTTTGATAGGGTTGTGCACTCTCTCCACATAGAATAGGGTTGGGCTTTTGTTTTATTTAGAGCTTTCTAAGAAGGCCTATAGGTACCTACTTTCAGGCTCTTATCGAGTTGGCAAGTCAACTAGTCGCAATAAGAAGGGCGAGTTCTTTCTCCTTTACCTACGACGATCTTGCTTTATTGTTAAAGAAGGAATCCACTCCCTTTATCAAGCGATTGATGGAAGTGAGAAAAAGACTAAAATGGTAGGCAAGTACCTAGAGTGGCTCCATCTAAGGCTCACGGTTCCATTGAAGACCACAAAGACAAGCCAATACTAAGAAAAGTGGCCTCAGAAAAGGTTGTCAAAGTGACCCTTGAAGAGAGAGTTGACCCAAGCGTTGGAGTATCCTAGCGAAACTTGTCTTGTTCGCAAAAGAACTCAATGTCAGGAAATGAAAGATGCCCCCAAAGCACCATGCCTGTTTTGACCATCGTTCCCCTTCCGCGCTATCCAATATCATACTTTAGTGCTTCTTCCACCATAATGCACAAAAGCCTTCACAAATTACTATTACTCTTTCAAGAATGAAATAGTCTGCTTCGAAAGGACCAGCTGGTTATAAAAAGATAAGAATTAAGTCACTCCTATGTTTTGTAGAGGATGGAGCTTAGTACAATTCGATTGAAAGGATAGAGTTACATACCTTATAGGAGCCCTTGAGCCTAACCCGAGAGGTATGCAATGACTTGACTGTTTGAAAAGGGAAATGCTCTACTGACAAGTAGAAAAACGTAGTTACTCGACCTTTAGGAGAGGATGAGCTTTTGCTTACGAGTCCACTATGAAAAGAAGAATTCTGAAATCGTTTGTTATGTTAATTACCAAATCAGCTGTGACGATAGGAATCTAGGGTGGAAATCAATCCTTTCCAAGGCCTGCCCCTCGGTGTGGCCAATACTCTACACTATCGGGCAGCAACCGCTTGATTTACGGAACAAGGAGTTAACCTAGGTCCAGGAATACGAATATCTTCCTTGCAAAGACTCTCTATTTCTAGAGCCGCTTATCCACAATTCTATATTCCTTTTGGTGTTGAGTTTATATATGTAAAAACCACGATAGGCGAGGTCTTCTGAGCTCCCTTTGAGGCGCTTATCCACAATTCCATTGGGTTATGACTTTTTGCTTTCTGATAGGGTTGCGCACTCTCTCCTCATATAATAGGGTCAGGCTTTTGTTTTATTTAGTGCTTTCTGAGAAGGCCTATAGGTACCTACCTTCGGGCTCTTATCGGGAATGGCAAGTCAACTAGTCGCAATAAGAAGGGCGACTTCTTTCTCCTTTACCTACGACTGTCTTACTTTACTGTTACAGAAGGGATCCTTAAAGCTATAGGTGTCATGGCCCATTTATTCAGACAATTGAATGTAAACATGCCGTGCTCGAAACAGTATATGACTTATATAACGAGACTCAACATGAGACGTGGCTCGAGTTATGCTAAGCTAGTTGTGCCATGTCACGGTTTAGCATAAAACAACTCATATTTAAAAATAAGATCAAAATCTAAAAATGGGTAGGCAAATTCTAATTGAAAATATACTCACACACACGTCTCATACGCAAGTAAAGTACGGATATTCCTAATAAATATAAAATATTCCTAACAAAAAAAATATCTATTTTATCCGGTGATAAAATATATCAATGCAAAATATTCTTAATAAAAAATAAAAAATATTAAAAAATAAAATTATAAAAAATATATATATATTTTATTTATTCTATAAAATATTTTTGATATTATAATTTCAAAAAGTAAAATAAATATATTTAATAATAATTTAGTTATTTTTAGGCATCATTTATATTTTTATTACCATAACTTTTAAAGTCATTCTCTTCTCTAGAATTAAAAATAATTAAATTTCTGATATAATTTTTTTATGTTCAACTAATTCTTAAAAAGAATATTTATTTTCTATGGTCTTTAATATCATCCTATTTTTTTGTTAATTACCATACCCTAATACTAAAAATTAACTTCGATGATATTGTACTTGTTAGTAAGGCAAGATATCCCTTACTATTAATGCGAGTATGAAAAATATATACTTGTTAGTTTTCTACTAATATAAAATTTTGAACTCTAAATTGTTACTTGTAATATTGAAAAGATGGTTTATCTATAAGTAAGAAAAAGTTTAATCGGTGTTATATTTTTATTAATCAACTGTATTTTATATCGAACCTGTACCAATAAAAATAAATCACATTAGTCATATTTACCACTTCCTTGCTTTTAATGTTAGGGTAGATGGTCATGGTATTGATAGTGGTATATATAAGTTGTACATTATATATAAATTATTATAGATATAGACCTTTATTTTTTTATATTGTTGGTCATCCCCTTATTGTTGTAAAATTATTGAAGATATAGGTATACCTCATGTAAATTTAAATGAGAGTTCATAATTGTAACGAGATAAATTAGCATCGGAGAATTTCTTTAATATTTTATAAACTTTTCTTAAAAAATATAATTAAATGTTATATTAGTAATATATTATTTTAAATAATTTTAATATTTATCTAAAATTATTTATTTAAATTTTATATAATATATTTATTTTGATTGGTATTATTTGACAAAAATCATAATTATTCCAAAAAAAAAAACATAATGATACTAGTAAATATCAATAATTGAAAATGTTTAATCATTTCAACTATATTTTAATCAATATTTATAATTAACTGAACAGTTGGGATATTTTTATTGTAAAAGATAGTTAAAATAGAATAAAAAAATATATGTGATCTCTAATATTTGTTACGTTGAGTTTTATCTTGTTGGACAGTTGATATTTATCCTTTTTTATAACTCAACATATTTTATTTGTACAATATTTTAAGTTATTACTCTAAATAAGAAGATCTAATAAATAGAACAATATTATTTATTTTCTATTTATAAAGATAAATACATACAAAACATTCTTAATATAAAAAGTTAATCATATGATATTTACATCTTTTGTAAATAATTTACCATTCGTAATTAAAAATATATAATTTAAATGAAAAATAAAAAATTATTATTTAAATTATTATCAAAAAATAGATAAAATCTTATTAAATATTTAATTGTATTTATAATTATATTAATTATTTCAAAAATTAGGAAAGTAATGTATGAATATTTAAAAATTTTAAAACAAATAATTTATTTTTGTAATTATCAATTTATAGAAATTTAATATGTTGTAATACAAATATAAAATAAATTATTACATAATGACTATATATTACTAGTTAAATAAATATTAGATTTTATATGTATTAATTCAAAAATTAATTGTTATTTAAGTTATGAAAAAAGATGAATAACTTCACATTTAATAATTTATCGGGATATTTTTATATATTTAGACAGTAATTATTTTTATACGTATCATTTAATCTTATAATCTTCTATCATAAGAAAAGGGCCCTATAATTAAATTATATATTCTGCTAATCTCTTTCAATTTAGATATTACTTGTACTGAAAATTTTATGATCTTATATTACCAGAAAATATTAGTTTAATTTGATTCAATAATAATTATTATCTCATATATTTTTTATATGTTATTTTATGTTTCATATACTTTTAAAATTTTCAAATTTATATTTCTTTTATATTTTTTACAAGTAATTTATTTTAATCATTAACTAATTTAATCTTAAAAATTACTATACATTATTAGAATATTTTTTAGGGAATGGTCAAAATTAGAAAAAAAAATATAAGTAATATTGTGGCTAGAATTAGGTTATAATTTTGGTATTTTAAAATAACTATTAATTTGTATATGTGATTTAAATGTGTGAGAATATCGAAATAATTTTTTAATATTGATTAACTATCAAAACTAGAAAATTTCTGTTCCATGATTAATATTTAATTTCTAAAATAATAAATTAATAATATTAATATATAATTTATATACAAAATGTAATAAAATTAATATAAATATATTAGTAAGTATCAGTTAACATTATTTTATATTATAAAAGAATAGATAGTAGAGAATGAGAGTACTATGCGTATTGTACAGGTAAGCAGATATACGAGAGAAAATAATTATACTTTTTAAGCTATAATTATTGAAAAATATAGGTGCCTAAAAAATATATTTGATAAATAAAATAACAAGTTAAAGAAAAACTTTAAAAGCATATTATAATATTAGAAAATATTAGATTGTCCTTATTTCATACTAACAAAAAACTAAACTCATAACTATAATAAAATTAAGATTATCTTATAATAATAAATTATTTTCTATAGCAAATAATTTCTTGGAAGAACTAATTTAATATTATATTTGATTATTCTATCATCCTTTATAAGAGATGATAAATAACTATTTATAGTCAAATATTACATCAGAAAAACAAGTCTAGTTGATTCAAAATTATTGTTGAAGGCTAGTTACGCCATGAAAAAAATCACAAAAATCACTTTTATATTTAAAATAAATAAATAACATATATTTAAAATATTTTAAAAATAATCAAGATATATATTTTAAATATTCTATAAATAACTATATATATATATATATCTTCAAAACCATTTTACTTATGAATCACATTTTTTTATTAATTTTGATTATAAGATTATTATGTCCAAATGTTATTTAAATTGTTGTGTCCCTGAGTTTGGATTTTCTGACAAATTAGAGAGTTTTCAAATTTTACATCTGGGTTGGATCACAATCGGATCTGGTTTCGCGCTCCTTAACTTGGCCATACATAACACAATCTACAAACAATAAGTCAGAGGTTGTCGAGATATTCTCCCATCGAAAACACTCCGATACTCAAGTTAGATATATTTCGTAATAAATGGAGAGATGCAGGAATGAATGTAAGATGTAGTGGGGGAATATGATGATGCGAGAATGCAAGGTTTGTTGAGCGATTTCGGAAGACTAGGTTCCGCTAGATGCACTGCAGAAAGTGGCTCACTAAGGTTGCTCGATAGAGACTTTCTTCAAAAAATAGGATTCTGATCCTTATCTCGTTGAGGGAAAGGATATTTATAAGCTCAACGGTGGAGAAATTTGGGTGTGGGAATCCCTAGCATGTGGCAAGTTGGGATTCGATGGTCGCTGACCACTGACGACAAGTAGTGGTATCAATTGTCGCCTTGTGGTGGTGTGGAGATCGTTGTCGGGTATTAGCCACGCTTAGTTTAGTGCCCACGCGCAGATTGGATGAGTGGTTAGGGGAATCGGCGTATGCTACGGGCTGCAGCGTTGACTTTCACCTTAATAGCTAATAGGCTATAGGCAGGCTCCTGCCGCCTACAGCTGTTTTAGTAGGCTACAATGACGTGTTGATTGGCTGTTGATCTAAGATGGCACGTGAGCTGTATCCTTGGACTTGTTGGGCTTCAGAGGGATTCTAAACTTGCTGCTTCGACTGGGCTAGTGTCCCTCGGACTAGGCCTTGCTTCTCATGGTCTGCCTCCGGGTTTGACCCCAAATAAAAGGGTGTAATTGTTATTATTAAATTTTTAGTTTTGAAGTAATATATATATATTTTAAAAAATAAATTAAGAAGTAAAATTATAATTTTTACACTTATTTAAACCAAATAATTAAAAATATTTTATCCAATGAATTTACTTTTCTATAATCTTATCATATATAATTAACAGATAATTATTAATTTTAAAATTATAATTTTTTATTATATCTATAAAATTATAAACAATTATAAAAAATTATTTTTAAATTTAATAAATTATCATATAAAATTAAAACTTTAATTTTATTTGGTGCTAAATAATAAAATTAAAGTTAGGCTTAGAATTTAAAAACTCAATTTAAAATTCGAGTGAGAATGAATGAAACGAGGGATCGAGGAGGTTTTTAACTCTTAAAAAATAAAAAAATTATTTTTTAAAATTGAATAATTATAATTTAATATCTAATTTTAACATATTTTTTAATAATGTTTTTTTAACTGTTCATAACCATCCATTAATTCGACTATGCATTCGCAGCTTGGAAACAGACGACCGTCTGCGAATCCGGATCACAGACGCCGAGCAGCCACGATGGGAAATCCCTCCAGAAGTCCTCCCCTTTTCCGTCCCTCCCAACGCCGACGTCAACACCACCTCATCCTCCCAGCAGTTTCTGCCGGTAAATCCTGTCGAAGACGCCCAAACACCGGCGGCCACTCATTTCATCGTTTCCGACCAAAACTCTGACCTTGTCTTCGCCCTCCACAACACTACTCCCTTCGGCTTCACCGTCACCCGCCGCTCCTCCGGAGATGTCCTCTTCAACGCCTCAGCAGAGCCGCCTCGTGCCGCCACCTTTCTCGTCTTCAAAGACCAGTACATCCAGCTCTCCTCCTCCCTCCCGGCCGGCCGGTCTAATCTCTACGGCCTCGGAGAGCATACGAATCCCACTTTCCGTCTGGAAGAAAACCGAACCCAAACCCTATGGAATGCGGACATTTTAAGCAGTAATTACTACCTTAACTTGTATGGGTCCCAACCGTTCTATATGGATGTCAGATCGGCGGAGAACAATGTTCCGGCGACGGCGCCATCCGGTAACGCTCACGGCGTGTTGTTGCTGAATAGCAATGGGATGGATATTGAGTATACTGGCGATAGGGTTACTTATAAGGTGATCGGTGGGATAATTGATTTGTACTTCTTCGCGGGACCTCATCCGGAGCAGGTTATGGAACAGTACACGGACTTTGTCGGCCGTCCTGCCCCAATGCCTTACTGGTCCTTTGGTCAGTACACGTACTACTTATATTAATTCACTTGCTTCATTCCTGTCCTTATTGGTTTTCTTATTTGGCTTGTTGGAATTTAGAACGTGTAGTTTATTGAGGGTCTATTTGGACTGTGAAAAATCTGATGGAACTGAAGGGGAAAAAGGAGAGAAATATACATGGTTGTTCACAAGATTATTTACGTGATTATTTTCTTCAAATACTCTAAAGTGGTTTTTTTTTTTTTTTTTGGGGGAGAGATGGGGAAGCAGTATACAAGTGTCATATGCATCTTACAACTGTATTGTGGAAAGATTATTTGCGTGATTTCAACCCCTAAATACTAGGCCAGGGGAGATAAACTTTATTATTGATTTAAGAATCAAACTCTAATACCAAATAAAGATTTGTTTGAGAGTTCCACTTCAGTGGGTAGGATTTCGATGGAAAGTGATAGGATGAATTGTTTCTTTTTGTAAATGTTCTCAAGTCAAATTACATATCATATCTTATTTGTTTTTTCATTTAATTCTCGTGCTGGGGTTCAAATTAACTTTTTTTTTTTTTTTGGGGGGGTGGAGAAAATGGACAAGTATACAACTGAGGCGATCTGTAATTCTAATTTCTCTCTCCTTTTGGTTTTCCTCTTTCTTAGGAAGATTGTAGGCAAAAGATATTTCAGTTAATGTGATTTTATATTCCTTTCTGTTATGTAATAAATTGTATTACTGCCCAATGTACATTCTGCTCATTTAAGGGAAACCGAATAACTTAATGTACACGGCAATCATTTAGCTATAGCCACTTTGCCTTAAAGTATCATCCACAACAGCATGTTCTTTTGGTACATTTTGCTTGTATCACACTATCTTCTACCAAATAACCTTATGCTTATCTGTTCTCCATTGTTCCTGTCATGGGCTTAGAACGGGAATGGTACTCTATGAGATCAAATGTCCCTAAGTAGGATTCGAACCTATGAATGTCCAATTAGTTAGCAGCTGGCCGCTCTACCACTGAGCTATTGAGAATTTAATTGGCGATCTTTGAGCTCGTGCAATGTGTATGCCAATACTTCTATAAGAGAACAGTTTACTCCTTCTGCGTGAACAAATTTATTTACTTTTTGTGTTTTGATCTAGGAAGGTCATAGGCATGAACCTATTCAATCCTCAAGCTGCTACCTTTTTGAACAACTGCCTGCAAAGTCTTGAGCATGGCCTCTGGTTCCCCTAGCTTAGCACGTAATACCTAAACCATCTTCATCATATGCCTTACAAGAATACAAGCACCATCACAAGTAGTTGAATACTAATTTTTAGATCGCTGCCAAATTACAAATGAGCCCTACACCAGTTTTCCGTTTATGTCACCTTTTTGACTGACAATTCTATAGAGCTCCAATACACTTTGAACTACAAAAGGACTTGCTTTGCCAATTGAAACCTTCCAACATTGGGAAGGAACTCTGATGTCCAAGGTCAGACTAAGACTCTATCTAACGTCTTTAGCAATATTGACATTCATCGATTCCTACTTAAGATGAAACATTAAGTGATTCTTGGTTCTTAACTAGAAGTGTAAGCCTAGGAAAGCCTGATGATAACACCAGCATCGCCGTTTAAAACCCTGCCAGACCAAAGAGCACATCACAGTTGATTTTATTTGCTTAGGCTTGAAGCCATAAAGAAGTTATGAAACTGTTCCATTGGCAGCTCAAGCAACTTAACACCTCCCTACTAGAATGTATGAAATCAGGAAAAAGCATAGCCTGAATAGCTATCAGACTCAGCTGTCTTACAGTCCAATATTTAAAAAAAAAAAAAAATTCCACTGCAGTAGCATCCACTGGCCTACAGAGACTGAAAGAGAGTCTCATTTCTTTAGTGATGTTATTGCTTTTGTTCAGAGTCCTAGTCAATGTCTAGGACTGTAGGAATAGTTACCAAGCCAGCCTTTTAACTAGTTACCTCATCAACAATCTTCTGTGTTGTTGTTTGGAATATACAGCTTAATTGGTCCGTAGAGAAATAATATTTGTTGTACTATCTTATGGCAGTCATGTAGGCTTGAAAATAGTACCTAGTGAGTCACTCATTTCAAGCTAGTCAATCTAGTTTCTACATGAAAATTTCTTTCTTAGCAGTGGCTATACTTAAATTTACTGCCTTTTAATGTGCTCCTTAGCTACAAGCAAATTATCAAGAGGATTTAGTTGTAGTGTCTACTGTCTATTAGCTGATTCAACGCTTTTTCTCATGCCTTCTCCACATAATTAGAAATCTAAAATGCTTCTTACCCTCAAAACTGCATTTTGAATTTAATTAGCGTTGGGGAGAGTGCAAAACTCTTAGTGGAATTGCACAGACTATGCATTGCCCATGGCTTTATCTATCTTACTGTAGATCTTGTCAGTTGAAGAAATCCACCCTTCCTGCTGTTAGATCATGGCTTAGAATTGTTTGTACAATCATTAAAATTATTTACATCTGATGTGCTCAATTTCTTCTGTCAAAGCTTCTCATGATCTTGTCAGAATTCATCACCACATTGAAATACCAAAGCATAATCCAAGGTTCTTGGCTAGTCATACTAATATTGTCTTGTCTTTTATCACAAGGAAATGAGTCATTTGACTTGAATAAGTTTTATTGAAATACCAAATTATTGGCATCTGCTGTCAGCAGAACTACCATACAAGCATAGTACTGGTTGTTGGCCTAACTACACAATTTGCAACATTTTCTAAAAATACTAACGATATTGGAGCCTTTACTCTAATTTCATGCAGACCATAGAAAACAAGTTTTTTAGTATGAAACTGTGATGTTTTGACATTTTGGAGGCCTTGTTTAAGCTGCTTAATTTGAAAAGGAAGTACTTATTAGCTCAATAGTAATGTCTTTAGGAGACCTTTTGGTAATTGCTGTTCTTTTATATCAATCATTCCTTCATTTAGCCCTCCCTTTATCTAACTGTAGCTAAAATGCTGTCTATTTGGTTAGACCCGTTTGTTCTGGAATACCAAAGTCCATCTTTCTTGGTTTAAGGAACCACAAGCCAAAAATCCTTGTTCTTTTTTTTTTTCTTCTCTTTTTTTTGGGAATCACTAGCCATTAGCTCACTTTTGGCTTCCACTCTTTACTTTTTATTGGTTGAGCTTAGCAATTGGGCTACTTGTTACCCTACTTTTCACATTTGAGGCATTTGCATGGTCTCCTGTCACAGACCCATTTCGTTTGCGATTTTGAGTATCAATCCCTCCTCTTGAACCAGTTCTTTAGAATGACCAACCTCTACAAGCAGTCTGCATAAGAAATTGTGTCCAACTAAACTACCAATCTTGCAATAATAGCATTTATCCATTTGTGAAGAGGCAAATACGTTTGACTCAAACAGGAAACATTGTGCAGGCCAGCATACTAAATTCAAAATTAGGAGAGCATTTCCTCTTCTACGATGAATAGCAATATAAGAACAACAAAGATTACTGTACCAAGTAATATATTTTAGGATCAAATACAATGAGTTCCCTGTTCAACTTTATCTGGCTTATTATTGTCCTGGAACTAATTTCACATCTCAAAAAATTAGAGGAGCATAGTATGGGTCAAAGGAGCAAAACCATCTTCAATGTGTTTAGTAGAGATCTGGGCCACATGTAGCACAGTTCCCAACATTGGAGTTCATCCTGTCTTTCTTTAAATGTCTCATTCCATGCTTTTTCTTTGGTCCTTGCAACCATAGTTTTAAATGATTATCAAAGACTAAAAAGGCCACTATAAGTCATGAAAGTGTGGAAATTTGAGTAACAGACAATAATCTAAGACATTTGAAAGAACTTTGGTGATATGCTTATAATTTAAATCTATATTGTCATTGATTCTTACTTTCAAGTATTGATACTGAATATGGAAATTTATGACATAGATAAATCTTCTCTCTTAATATTAATTTATTATGCATGAAAATGTCACATAAATTGTTATAAATAATAAAAGTCACATGTCATGCAAATAAATAACATGAGCATATATGAAGAAAATATTTAATAATTATAACAAATAAAAATTATATGAATAATGCCTTTGGCCTTTTTGTATTGATCTGCACTCACATGTATCAGTTGTATTGGTCTATACTGGCTAATGTACATGTAATATGCATTCGTAGGGGTGTATTGATTTAATACCATATCAGACATCTATTAACCCAATTCGTACTGTTGTGGTCAATATGATACGTGTTGGCCAATACCTGACTCTATGCATAGAAAATTTATTTCTGCCTTATGGTCTGATTTATCTTGGTTTATTATATTCCTTTTTTTAGATTTCTGTCTCATCAGCAAAGGACTTACATCTTAGAAAGAGGTATCAGCAGACATACTAGGTCCATTCTTTGAATAACTGCTTGATTGCCTCAAAGATGTAGGTCTATTCATCTGTGCTTCCTCTCTAATATTGTGTGCATTGGGTTCAAATAGTGGATTTGGGGGTAAACCAACTTTTTATCTGCCGAAGATCAACAACAGTCATTGATTTAACAAATTCAATTGCTGATTTCCTTGTGCTTTATTACTCAATCTGCCACCACTTCTTGCATCTTTATTAGACCTCACCAATTATTCGCTTGTTCTTAGGAGTCATTCTATTTGGCTTCATTTGCAGTTTAATTAAACTGCTTCTTAAATATTGAATTAGTCTTCTTTGACATTTTGAGCTGTCACACGTTATCCGTTCCAAGGTTGGCTAAAGTATATCTAGAAAATCCTCATTATTTCTACATTTGGGCATTCCCTTGCAATTAATGAATGTAAGGATCAAATTTTGTTCTTATTATTTGTTTTCTTCAATTTTTAGTTCCAGTTTTAGGGGTTGAACATACTAATACTCTTTTAAGTTTTGTGTAAATTAGACACAGGTCATGCTGATTGTTCATAATAGGACATACATTGGATTGTGCAAATATTATACATCGATCCCCAGATGTTTGGGTAATTCTTCTTGCTGATATAGGTGTAAATTTTCTCAACAGTTGTAGGCACAAGGAACCTCTCATGGTACTCATCGACGTCTTTGTTTGTGATCCATAACACGGGAAGTTTTTTATATTATACAACAAATCAGCACCATTTGGTAGCAAAAATGATTTGTTCTATGTATTGTAATATGTGTAGACCTGAGTACTTTCAGCTTCTTTAGTTGTGTTATAGTTGTTTGATTTGCATTTATTAGAATTGCCGGTTCTGTAGTTAATGTGATTTTACAGAATTTAATGCCTGATTGGTTTTGTCATTTGGTTTGTGTCTTCCTTGAATACATCATATTTAACCTCTACAGTGATTGTCACATATGCTGTCTTTTTGCCTAAAGGTTTTCATCAATGTCGATATAATTACCATAATGTTCATGAACTGGAGGCTGTGGTTGCCGGTTATTCACAAGCCAAAATCCCTCTAGAGGTAATATGGTCAGACATTGATTACATGGACAGACATGAAGATTTCTCTCTTGATCCTGTTCAATTTCCTTTGGACAAGATGAGACAATTTATTGGACAGCTTCACAAAAATGGTCAGAGATATGGGGTTATTGTGGAGCCTGGTAAGCTGCACCACATTTCTCTCAGTTTAGTCCTTAACATTTTCTTTATATTCTTCACATTATTTTGAATAAATTTTCTATTAACGCCCTGAGGTATCTGAATATTATGTGATAGTATGTCAAAGTTGAAAAAATATTGGACAAAAATCAGTTCGTGGTTAGAACTGGTATCATCGTCTCTTTGTTATACAACATATGCAGTTCCATTCTTATATTAAAGCTTGATTAGATCCCTGCTGCTCTCTTCGTCTATTGGGATGGTTTCCAAAAGTACGTTATTTGCTTCCACTAGAAGAAAACTCATAGAGGCTATCCCACGGTTTTAGTATGGTGATACTTAAGACTTGATATCATTTGTAGAAGGTTTTATTTTTCCATTCATTTATTTTACATCAAATATAAGGATTTTTATTCTTTTTACTCGTACCAAGCATTTGAAAAGCAAACTGCTCTCTTTAGTTGGTAAAACAAAAAACTGTTTTCCTCTTTCAGTTTTCCTTTTTTTAACTTTCTGCATTTTCACAATTTTACTAGAAAATGCACTCGTTTGCTTTTATTAAAAGCACAAACTTTTTAACAATTTTCTGTTCAATAATAGTTGTTTGCAAATTTTCAATTATCCGGCATATTATAAAAATTGTTAGTTAACAAATTACTTAATAAATCTACTCAATATATTCATAAATGGTAAACTAACTAATCAAATTCAATTTGTGATAGTTTAGTTCATAGTAACATAAATTTGTAAAAATTACTATATATCTCATAATATCAAATTGTATACTAAGTGATGTTCTTAAGTATAATCTATTATATAAAATGATGCTTGTTTACTAATCTTATAATGTACTACATGTACTTAATATTAAACTATTAACTATGACTATGTTAGAAGCTTGGACTTAGTTCGTTTGAGCTAAATTTATTAAACTACTGAACTTGAATTTAATTTTATCTTCACCAACTTAATAATCACTTGAGTATAAGTCTACCAATATATAATTTTTTTATGGTTCTGCCTATTTATTTAATTATTAATAAGTCAAAAATAAATTACTTATGGCACATTATTTTTAATGAGATGATTCTTTAAATTATTATAATATAGTTAGTTTAATTTTTTTCATCAAATTAATAATGAAAATGTTTTATTAAATCATAGAAAATGTTGAACAGTAACATAAGTATTGTCATTATCAAGAAATATAAATATTGATTAATAGATCATACTTTTAGTATTTTTCATATTAGTAAATATAATGGTATAGTGAAATGTGTTTAGTATAATTCATATTAATCTAATATTTTATATACAAATGTTAAAAATTTAAAAATATAGCTAAATTTGGTTATCAAAGTGTTATTATTTATTATATGCATGTTTCTATATCTAAAAACTTAGAGGCAATTACAGGAGAATGAATACAGTTTGCATTTGTTAATACCCAAAGTTGCAAATGTTGGGACTTGGGATTTAGTTGTATAGTGGTGTGCCAGCAGTAAATTTTTGCCCAATTATTGAAGCTAAAATAATATTGCTATCATTTGAATATCTTCACCTGAGCTATTTTGACATGTTTTAGAACGTTTAATTTCAATTCCATGAATGACTTATTATTTTTCAATCCTTATTAATAGGTATCACTTGGGATGTAGTTATGTAGTAGTGTGCCGGCAGTAAATTTTTACCTAATAATGAAGCTGAAACAATATTGTTTTTGTTTGAATGTATTCACCTGATCTATTTGGACATGTTTTAGAAGGTTTAATTTTATATCCATGAATAATTTATTATTTTTCGATCTTTGTCGACAGCAATTGGTGTCAATAAGACATATGGAACCTTCATTAGAGGCATGCAAGAAGATATCTTTATCAAACGCGACGGTGTTCCATATATGGGTGTAGTTTGGCCTGGACCGTCTTACTTCCTGATTTTTTAAATCCGCCACCACAAACTTTTGGAGTGATGAGATTGGAAGATTTAGAAGTCTCATTCCTGTTGATGGCCTTTGGTTGGACATGAATGAGATATCTAACTTCATTACTTCGCCGCCCACGCCATATTCTACCCTTGACAATCCGCCTTATAAGGTGAACAACAGTGGGGTTCAACGACCCATCAATAACAAAACAGTCCCAGCAACAGCTATGCATTTTGGTAATGTTACCGAGTACAATGTCCATAATCTTTATGGGTATTTGGAAACTAGAGCTACGCACGCTGCATTGGTCAAGGGAACTAAGAAAAGGCCTTTTGTGCTTGCTAGATCAACTTTTATAGGCTCAGGAAAGTACGCTGCACATTGGACCGGAGATATTGGTGCACGATGGGAAGACATGGCATACTCCATCCCTTCTAACCTTAATTTTGGGCTTTTTGGAATCCCAATGATTGGAACAGATGTTTGTGGTTTTAGAGGAAACACTACTGAAGAACTTTGTCGACGTTGGGTCCAGGTTAGTAGCTGTAATCAATGATGTTAATTTGCTTTTGGGTTGAGCATTAATTTGCTTATTTGTTGTTCCCATAATACTGTCTTTTTATTTACTATTGCTTTTTTTTTTTCAGCTCTTCTGGCTTTTATGTAGCTTGTCAGCAATGATTCAACTTCACTTATTCTCTTTTGAAAACTGAATTTGAAGACTCTTACAAATGATGAATAATCCTGTCAAAACATAATTGCTAGGAAAAGTTACATCTAATATAAGATAAAATCAGACACCCAGTTGTTTTTCAGCATTTCTATGACAATCACTTTACTATATTCTAAACATGAAATCTTGATTTTCGATATCTTATGTCATCTGTAGCTTATCATTGCTTGTCAAAAATTGAAATAAGCTCTAAAAGTTGTCCTTACGTATTTTTTTTCCTTTGTTTTTTTTGGATTGTATGCAGCTTGGGGCCTTCTATCCCTTTTCAAGAGACCATGCAGACAATAACACTATTCACCATGAACTGTATGTTTGGAAATCAGTTGCTGAATCGTCTCGAAAAGTGTTGGGACTTCGCTATCGTCTGCTTCCCTACTTCTACACACTACTGTATAACGCACACATGACTGGAGTCCCAATCTTACGCCCTCTCTTCTTTTCATTTCCTGAAGACATCAACACTTACAGAATCGACTCGCAGTTTCTTCTTGGTAGAGGTTTAATGGTGTCCCCTATTCTTAAACCCGGAGTCGCATCAGTTAATGCTTACTTCCCAGCAGGATATTGGTTTGATCTCTTCAACTATGCCCGCAGTCCTGTACATGGAGGTGGATTTGTTACCCTTGATGCTCCCCCAGATCATCCCTACGTTCATGTTCGGGAAGGTAATATTTTGGCCATGCAGGGTGAAGCCCTGACAACAGTGGCTGCTCGAAGGACACCATTTGAGCTCTTGGTGGTCATGAGCCAAAGCCATGGAAACAGCACTGGGCAAGTTTTCTTGGACGATGATGAGCAAATAAAGATGGGTGACAAGGGAGGAAACTGGAGCTTGGTTAAATTTTATGGTGAAATGATGGACAATAATAGGGCAATTGTTGAGTCAGATGTCGTAAATAGAGAATATGCACTGAGTCGGAAACTGGTTGTGGATAAGGTCACTATTTTGGGGTTGAAGAAAGGAAAGAAGATCAAGGGGTATGACATACAGGCTACGGCTGCAAGGACAAGAGGTGATATGCTTGTGATGACAAGTTACTCTTGCGATGGGCCGTTCATGGTGGTGGAAATTTCCGGGCTCAAGCTTCTGATCGGAGAGGACTTTAAGTTGAAGTTGGAACTCGGCTAGTGAGCCCATGACTCAGTTTGCCCTGTGCCAATAACTCGTATTGTTTAGGCCAAATCAGTTGAAGTCATCCATTTTGTAGTAGTTAATCTAAACCAAGTGTAAGTTTGGAGTCCCCCGAACGATGTGAATTGCATTCACATGATGAATAATTGGTTCTCATTTATCTCTGTATCGAAAGTCCAAAGGACACGTTCAATATGTACTAAAAACCCTTTCTATAAAGGAAAGAAAAAAATAAATAAATTGGGTCGATCTTTGAGGCTTGGTATTCATTCATTTTTGCGATTAGATCGTTAGCCATTTAACTATTGGTATTTAATATATTAAAATAATATAATATATAAATATTTTTATTAAATTTTTTTAAAAAATATTAAAATATCTAAATATTAGTATAATAAAAAAATGACAACAAAAAATACACTATTTTTATATTGTCTAATATTTATTTGTATTCATTGGATCTTAATCTAACGGGTAAAAGAAAACTGCAGGGACTGCAATGCTTATATACATCACAACCCTTTCACCCATAAAAGCAAAACGAGAAAAACAAAATCTATTACTTAATATAATTTTTTATAATTAGTGACTACTCACGTAAGGAGGTTACACGAGGCTTGATTTTCAATGAATCATATGTTATAAGTCAAAGTACATATCTTAATATATTATGGGACAACATTACATATAGTTTTAGATAATCTAAGACCATTTTAGTATTAGTAGCCATTATTACTTGTGTTTAAGTATTAACTGCAAATAAAATAGTAGAAAAAAATAAAAAATAATTGAAATTTGTATATGATCGGACTGAAGAGTGACTGATTGAGGTAGAATTGATGATTGTTTCATTGTAGTTGAGAGGAGAAGTGTAAGATCATGAGTGCTCGAGCTTGATCTATATAGAAATGTTGAATTGAGGAAAAGTTGGGACATGTCATATAGCCTAACATTGCTAAAGCAAAAAAATATAAATATATAAACATTTTAAAGGAACATTAGGGAGTTATAATGGTATATATAGTTGATATAATTGAATAAGTATAGAATAGAATATATATTTAATTTATAAGAGAAATGATTATTCCATCTAAAAATAAAGTATTGATATTGTGGGAATTGAAATTGTAGGTGTTTGATGTGATGGTTAGTAATACTAGGAGGTGGTGCCGACAGGGATGAGTGTCACTGTTGGTGGGGTGGCTAGTGCTAAGAGAGCGGGTGCACAGGTTGGTGCTAGTAGTTGGTTGTAATTGGGTATAGTCGGCATGGTATGGCTTTAGGGTGGTCAACTTAAGATTGTAACTTTTCAGCATGTCAATAACCTCCTACTCTTTCACATCTTAATGATTTTTTTACATATTTTTATATTGAGAAAATATGTGTATATGCATCCCATGTCATAGAATGTAAATTTTACTAGTTAAAAAGGATTTTATTTATATTGAGGACCAATTTGAGTATTTAGAAGATAGGATTGTATTTTACATACCAAAGTGACTCTTTGAGTTGAAGTGGTAGAGAGAAGCATCCACATTTGCTTAAAACTTGACATTAGAAATCTCAGGATGAAAGTTTTTAATGAAATGTGATCTATAAGAAATTTTGGCATATATTATTTTTTTTATTTTTCTGTAATATTGTATGAAATTTTTATCTATGTCTATATATATTATATTATTCAGCTAATTTCTATATTTTTTATTCGTACATATTTTAAATTTTGATATAATACACTTTTATGTTTAATTTTTGTATATAGTGTTTTAGCATGTCTAAAATCCATGAGTTTATGCCCTACATGTCCTGACATTTCATCATGTTCCCCCAGCATGCTTGGTATTTGAAAAAAGATGTTAGTATGACAAGATTTTATTGATCCACACCTTAAACTTTTGCTGTTATATGAACATCTACTTGTAAATTTTAGAATGTAACTTTTGTGCATTTTAAATTTTACATATTTAAGTTTTTATACTAATTTTATGCAATGCATGATAAGAAATTGATGAATTTGTCAGAAAGCTCTATATTTTGTAAAAGAAATAAGAATGATTTTTTTTGGAATGAAAAAATACAATAATTATTATAATTGTGTAGAGTTTTTATTTTATTTATGTATCGGATCATTGTAAGAAATTTAACGGTAATATATTATTGCATGTCTTAGTATATAATAGTAGTGATTGAGGTTTGAATATATTATCTGTAGGTGGAAGCTGCATTCAACTCTATTTATAAGATGATATGTATAACAGTCAATCTAGGATCTTGAATAGTAGTGTAAGAAATTTGGTTGTGTAAAAATAAATAAAATTTAAATTTTAATTATCCGTTCATTTAGTTGGTAAAACCCTACTGGCCCTTGATCTATAAAACTAGCATATTTGAATATAAGTTATGTGGTATGCTTTGATTAAGAATCAAAAATAAAAATTTAAAAGTTATGCATATTTGTTATGAAAAATTTATGACAGTACAATTGAATTTGATTTATTATCATTTTGACATATTTTAATATAAATTCTATATTAAATTATGTAATTATATACCTTACTAAATTTTTGACTTATTGTTACTTTTATTTTTCACTAACCTCTATCAAATTAGCAAGTTCAGACACTTACAGGTGAGGATTTTGGTCAAGGAAATGTTTCAAGAAAAATTTAGACTTAGAATTTTGATGGAACCAACTATTGTATTTTGTTTTGAAACAATATTTTTAGAACATTTACTTTTACCTTGATTGAATAATTTTGTATTAATTTAGTTTTTCGATGTTATGATCAGCGGTTTAGTGGGATATTGGATTGTCTAGTAGCAGTTAATCGCGGTTGTTGTTTACTCTAATTTTGTTTATATATATCTCTTTACTTATGATTTAACGTTATATCATAGTCAGTATGCAGAATCACTTTTAGATGTGGCAAATTTTGGATCCTTTATTTTGACTAGTTATTGTATATATTTTGGGTCGATTGTTGTTATTGACTTATAGTTCATGTTCAAAATTAATTTGAGATTTTGGATTAGCCTAATAATATGAGTAACTAAGATAAATTTTTCTTATCCTCTAATAATATTATTAATATATATAATAATATTAACCTAATAATATTATTTACTCTAATAATAACGATTAAATTTAAAAATTTAATAATATGCTCTTAAGTTCATCATGATGATAGGCTTGTTGATGATTGTCAATTTATGGACATTTGTGGTTGTGATGTTATTTAAGTAGGGATAAGTTGCTTGACAATATTTCTTATAAATGGTGCCATTGATGCTTATCTAGAATTTAGATTCAAAAAAATTTGAATCTACTTCTCGCATTGTTTAATCTCAAACATGCACATTACAATAACAAATAAAAACTCAGAAGAAATCAGGATTTAACCTCTAAAATAACCTCTAATATTTAAACCAGTATATTTTTTAAAAATCAGAATATGAGAGAGATTAAAAGAGAAGAAAGAATAAATGGAGGGCTTGGCTCCGTATAATTGTGGAAGAACAAGTTATAAGGGCAATGTTTTGTATTCCTTGTTTTTCAGGTTCCATCTACCTTTTAAGGAAAAAGATGCATATTTATAACAATAATGCAAATTATTTTTGGTTTCATGAATAGAAATAATTTGTTGCGATTTAGGTGGTTAGATCAATTGGTAACTGATTAAATCAATTTCCAATTTGAACATTTTGATCGTAGAATTGACTGTAACTAGTCAATATCTAAAGATTGAATTATCGTTGACAGTTCATATTTATCAATCTGAAGACCCTTACTTAGGCTAACCATAGAGACAATGAACCATTTGGCTGGATCAACTACTAGGATAGACACTTGGTAGCATCTAACTTGGATTGAATTATATTCTGTTTAGTTATCACCCGACTACCTGTTGTATCTTAATATATTCTACTTACAATTGGGTTACAATTGAACGCCTTATTCGTTAGAGTTTGGCCTAATATGCGAGATGTTACTCACTTATTTCTTGTTATCTTGAGCCTATCAACCATGATTGTAGGGTTGATGAATTAGGCCAACCCAATCAATACCGTACTCAACAAGTTGAGTTTGTTGTTATAGTCACTTGCAAAAAATCCCATGATTCACATTTTACTAGAAAGTCCTTGCCCTAATACTCCAAAATTTGCGGAGTCATGAGGAAATATCTCCTATAATTATCTCATTAATTTTCCACTCTCTCAAATTGCTAATTTTTCTAGTATTTCTTTACTAATTCCACTATATTTTGTAGCAAAATTGACCTTGAACCATCTAAATTAATCACTTGATTGAATTTTTAGCCCACTAAGCCTTATATACTATGGTCCATCTAGTTATGAATTTTTAGCCCACTAAGCCTAATATGGTAAGGTTCTAGTTAGATTATGCCCAAAATTAATTTAGCACAACAAGGTTCATTAATTAATTCCAATACAATTCTAAAATCCAAGCCCAAAATAATGATCCAAACACTTCAAGCCCGTGAGGCCCAACTCTAATAATTTACTAACTAAATTAGGTTTCTAAATTTAATAATTCAACCGTTATTATATAATTCATATGTAAAGAAAATTATTATATCAAAAATATTTGAAATATTATAAAATCTTTCCCAAGAGTTTTGTCCGTGTCTCGCACAAGTTGGTGCAACAATGTACTTTATGTGAGCTTCACAAGATATTTAGCTCTAGTGATTGTAGACTTTCTTATGATATTTTTCATGTCATTTTTGGTAACCAATGGGGTGATTGTATCAATAAAGTTGGACCCACTTGAAACTAGAAAATTGACTCATGCTCGAGACATCACATGCACAAGAAGGTTCAAGGAGGCGCTTGAGTTGTTTGTAGTGTATGTGTATTTGAGGTACTTTCTCTATCATTTTTGTTCATTTTTTAGAGGTCTTTCAAAGGGTAAGAAGGAAAGCAAGTTTGATAAGATATCTAGGGCACTGAATTCAATGTGCACATATAAGATCACGGTCTGAATTAATGGGATTATCTCAGACAACTAAAGCCACATTGTAAAATTGGCTAAGTCAGACCTGCAAGACTAATGATTACTAAAATAAGCTGACATGACATATTAGTATCAGTCAAAATCAAAAGATCTAAAATAGTTACCCAAATAGTGGTTAATCCTGCTACCCCAAGATAGTATACTGATCGTAATCAATAAAAATGGCACTTAAGGAACAACAATTATAGAGATTTTTTAGACATTTCACTAGACATGAGAAAAAAAATCACAAAATCATTATATTTGTCATCATTGCAAGCAATTTCTCAGTGACAAGGCAACATTGAATCACTAGGATAATCCCAATATCTCAATGAGTACGAAATCTTTCAACTAAGAAAAGGGGCACTTGCAAATTGGCATACTGGAGGCTCAACGGAGATAATTATTGTATCTCGAAAGAAATTTCTACAGCCATTCTCTCCTATAAAAAGAAACCCAGGGCACTCGTGGCCTTCACAACATCATTTACAAAGAACCACCTGAGATGCTGTACGGACGCCGTAGCTCCTGTGGCATCTAGCAAAGCTATTAAATTTGAAATCTAATAGTCCATATTTTTCTTATAAAAAATAATAAAAATAAAAAAATAAATATATATTTTTTATATCAAAATCGCAGGCTGTTGGATCTCAAATTTAACGGTGCCACTAGCGTCGGGGACACTGTGACATCCGTACGCATCACACCAACCCGTGTTCACCTCCATAGAACTTTGCATACATTTCCACTTAACCTGGATCATGACATTCAACCCACTGTTCCAAAGCAGAAGCGGTACTATTTCTCCTAATACACATTTAACTTGTATAGAGTATTACTAACTTGAGTATCAGAGAGCACCAATGGAAGATATATCAATCTACGGTCTCATTTTCTATTTTTGGCATATAAGATTTATGATTCATTGATCAGCAACTTACTCTTTGGATCAAATCCTTTTTCCGTGTACACATTAAATAATCATATTGAATGTTTAGCTTATAATTCTTTTTGCACGCCCCTGTTGGCCTTTAAGATCAATGGTTTGAGGTCTTCAATCATTTGGCATATCATAGAGGTTGAATAATGCTTTGGCTTTAGAGCAATTGCGGCTAACACTAGCATATGGACACTTCTTTGGCAAATGTAATTATTTCTCATAAATAGTTAATTTTGGTACTACGGTTTGCTTCAATAAAATGGAAGATATTGTCAATAAGGCCTAGGCGTTGAGGCCAAATTGTCCATGTTGATTTGCAAAGGTTGGCTCGATGAGGCAGAGTTATCAAGGATGACTCATCAGGATTGAGCAGTGTAGGCTGCCATAGATTTGCATTTCTAGCCATGTCTTGCAATTTTTTTTTCAACTTTTGTCGTCACTGCACTCTATTAAACTTTTAACCAATCTATAAAACCTTTTTCATGGTTGGACTTAGTGATAATTTCCTTTAAATAGTGAAAGAATCAATCAATTGAAATTTATTTCCCTAAGGAGGTTGTATATGTTCATTTGTGGCACTTGTACAGAAAATGACCCATCCATTGATATTTATTTTCCAAAATGAGATGCATATGTCCATATCTAATATTTGTAGATATGGTTCCATTTTAATAACTAAAAATGGGCAATCCATTGATAATGAACAGAAAATAATTTTGTGTCCCAAGCGTTAAGGCCAAATTCTTGTGGTTGTTTGACTTGTTTAATTTTAATGGTGGAGAAGGTAATGATATTATCTTTGGGATTGTGATAGTGTTTGATTTCAACAGAATCAGAATCAATTAATATTAACTCATAAAATTATTGAGTTTTGAAAATGTCAGCAGTTTGGTATAAGCAATTAAGATAGACCATCCTGTTGGTCAAAGCAACAAGATCATTGAGTAAAGGTTTTTGATAATAAGAGGTGAGGGCCACATGAATTTTGAGTTGTTTGGTAATATACTGAGTATCATGGGAGGTGGAGGCATATTGAGTAGAAAAAGAGACTAGTAAACAGTTTCTTTAAAGCTTGACAGTGAAAATTCTCGTAGGATTGTATACTTGTTAGAGGTTGGTATAATCTGTGGTTTAGGCATTACATAGTCTTGGACAGACTGTTTTGGAGGTTTCTTTGTTGGTGTGAAAGGGGGTTGAATATCATTCTCTTTTCCTTTAGATGGTATAATTTTCTATAAAAATTTTTTTATTAAAATATCTAAAATAAATATTTCAATAAATTGTTCAATATCAGAATAAGTTTCCTATCGTACAAAAGTAAAATCCTTTATATATTTGCATAAAATAGCAAAATAAGTTAGGCCATCCTCGGCCGGCATTTGTCTAGCTGGTACTCTATTTTGCCACCAAGTCGTCTTTCGACTACTTGTCATGTGCGCGAAGTGCATATGAATATAACAATACTCCGTTTCGTACCTATGTGAGTTTTTGGCCAAATCTCTGATCAGTCTATTCACCGGCTATGGGCTAACACTAGAGTAACCCATATCCCAATAATTACAAGCGGCTGAAAAATGCTCCAGCTTGAGAGCAATTGAGGCAAATACTGAGATTTAGTCATCATGAATAATTTGGCATGACCAAAATTTGGATATTTTAGCCAAGTCTGCCTCCTGGATTTGGGGTGTGAGATTGGCGTGCCTCCTTTTCTACTTTTTCCATGTCCCTTTCTGCATGGATTTTAACTGATCCCATCACGTTTATCCGACCAAATTGATGCATATTGATGGAGCAGTGTCCTTCCATTGTTGAAAGATGACTCCCTTTGAATGTTGCAAACGAACAATCAATTGCTAATTGTTCCTTTAGATGAGGTTGCATATGGTCATTTGAAGGCTTTTCCTGTACTCTTATTTTATCAGCCCCTCCCACGTTTATTTTATCATGGGGGTTACATTACATTTGATGCTTGCAGTCCCCTAACTCATGCTTATTATTAATTCTTATGATAAGCTTGCTTTGGTGAGATGTAAAAGTCATAAATATAGTCCACGGAAACGGCCTCTTTATATTACAATTAAATAGTTTTATACATCTAATCATTTCTAAACCTACAACGTGTTGGGGCAAACGGGCGCTCGGACAGAATGCTCCCCAAAGCGCAGTGACCGAGGGGACAAATCGCTCGGACACGGAGGGACAGCACTCGGACGGACGGTCAACAAGGAAAGAGAAACACACCAAATTTAACGTGGAAACCCTTTTGGAACCGAAGGAAAAAACGGGAGCGAGAGCAAAAGAAATCCACTTATGTAAAATAGGTTACAAACCTCCAAGAGGAGTATATCCGCTACACATTTAAGATGAAAACACTCTTGAGCAAACCGAGAAAAGCACACTCGTTTTCTCTTCACTCTATTTTTTCTCTTTCTCCCTTCTCTCACCGATGGTGCACTCCTCTTTTCCTTTCACAAAGTCCTTTTGCCTTTACATGCACTCACACTTGCTTTCTAAGCTTTCACACACTCCTCTCAATCTCACGTAGCCTATTTATAATACATGGCTAATGGCTATGTCCCCTTAGGCTTGCCATGGCCCGTCCGCACGCTCCCGTGTGTCGAATGGCGAGGCTAAAGTTGAAGCCACCCAAATGTCCAATCGGAGTGGGTCAACCTCCGTCCACATCTGCAACCTATTAACGCCTAGACTCCGAGCGTTCTCGTCCATGTCCACCTCCCGGACATGATACCTTTGTAATTCATCCAAATGCCCCGAGGATTCCTCGTCCATGTCATCCTCTCGGACATGAACCTCGAAGGGGTCCGAGACCCACTGGTCCCCGGACATTTGTGTCCACTGGTCCCCGGACATAAACACCACAAGAGAGTGACCCCAACACAACGTTACAAACCTATAACCTCTACTTTATATATAATATGGTTAAAATTTGTGCGTGAGGTTTGCTGAGACTGTGCCCCTAGAAAGTTAGAGTGGGGCTGGCATTGGAAGTATATGGTTTGTATTTTTATTGGCATTTGGGGGGACTATTAAAGTGAGGCTGAGGAGGCCTTCTCTATACAAGTTCCGGTATAGAAGGAGAGTGTTGAGAATGAAAGAAGGCCACGACTGTATCTTCATATCTTCAAAAGAATTCCATTCTTATCATCATCATCATCTTCATAATTTCTTGTTTCAAACACAAGGAGCAGCGCGGCTGCTGTGTGTAGTCTTAGTTTTTGGAGTATGGAACTTGGTAGCGGCAGAGGATGCTCCTGCATCTCCAGTGGGGTTCGGTTACAGCATCCAGTGGGCTGGGGTTGATTCCTCCGGCACATCGCTGTCTGCTTTGCTCAGCCTTATCAAGGAGTCGCCTGTTTATGGACCCGATATTTCACTTCTCAGCCTTACCGTCAGGTACTTAAATTTTATTCAAAGTGATGGCTAAATACATGAGATAGTTTACATCACGAAATCATGGCTATATTTATGGATTGTTTCATGAATTATATCTCCCTTTACATAATTAATAATCATCCTGGTAAGTTTTTTTTTTGTGACTGAATTTCTTTTGGATTTTCAAAAGGGTAGATTGCCTTTTTGTTGGAACTGTAAATTGAAGCCTCTCTTAATAGATCATCATCAAATATAAGGATGATGTATGTCATAATCCATTTGGTATAAGAACTCTACATATTTGATTATCTTATAGTATATTGGGTTCACTGTAATATGTGGATTGATGTGTCTTTCATAATTGTTATTTCTCAACAAACACAATATGCTCTGCAACTCCGGGACTCATATAGACCAGTGCCAGTGGCCGGCAACAATGGGGTTGGGTGATTGGCACCGATAGGGATGGGGTGGTCAATGGTGGCTGGTTACTGGTTGGAGGGCAATGCCGACTGATTAAAAGTTATAACGCTGTAAAAGTCTTGATATAATAAGTATTAATACCTGTTATCAGTTTTTTTTGTTATTTTTTTAGTAACTACAATTTTAGGGAATATTTTTTTTTTTTTGGGCTAAAGTCTCAACCAAACAAAAAAATAATTTTAGAATAAAATTAAAATTTCATCCAGTCAAATAATATATTTTTTATCATATTATTTTTGGTGGTTAGGCTTTTAGGCATTGTTGGTTCAAGTGTTAGCATCCACCTTTTTGACTCCATGTTTCGAGATAGACTTTGTCATTTCAATATGGTCCACAACAACATTTTGGTCCTCCACTCCCTCCTCCTTGTTGGCCCACGACAGTCAAACACTGTGGATGAATAATTATGGCTGAATTATACGCATATGAGTCGTGAATATTCTAAAGTTGACAAATTATATATGACATAATAAATTAATACTAGGCGTATAGTTTTGTTACGTATATAAAAGCAAATTCGTTTGACTACTGTTATAAAATTGCTTATCAATAAAAAAAAAGCTAATAAAAATCTTACTAAATAGTAATTTGACTCATAGAATTATAATCGTGTTATCTGATAATATTAGATAGTATTTTTTAACTGATAATGAAAGATTGTAATTTTATGTTTTAAATTAGGACTTTTTCTCTCTTTGATTCGAAAATTCAAGGGGTGGAGCCACAAACAAACTCGTTCTCCTTTTATTGATGAGGTTGGTTGTTGTGGAGTCCTGTGCGTCGACATTGATTCTAAATGAAGAGATTCATGTCTTTTTTCTAGGCCTTGGTCGGCAACCATCAATAGTATTGTTAACTCTCTTGAACCTTGTGTTATTTTTAAGAATTTGTCCGATGTGGTCAATATTGAGCCCTCCTATTTGTGAGCTCCTTAGGCATTATGGACAAAAAGTTGTTCAATCGGTTTCAAATTTCATTAATACTCACTGGTGTTTCTTTCCCTCTGCACTTTCATCCGACCCTGTTTAGAAATGGCTTAGAAAAGAGATAAACTTTGTAAAACCACTCTGATTATGTATTTTATTAAGAAGAAATTGTCATTGCTTTAGAACAAATAGGTTATAAAATAATATTAAAATAAAATACAACTAAAATCAAGATCCAAATAAAAATTCGGGTCAAACACTATAAACTAAATCATACAAGAATAATTGAAAGTATAATGATTGATCTAGATGGCCAAACTATGCCCATTTAGTCCAAATATGATGTTTCTGTTTAATCTAAAATTTGCTGTAAGAAAAAGTATCAATCAAAAATCTAAATACATAAACAAAAACTTAAATTGGAATATTAACGGATAATATCCAAATCTGATAAAAGTCCAAAGAAAAACATAAACAAAACATTCTAAATTATTCTTCTCAAATTGTCCATTGTCCAATTTTATAATATATTCAAGCCCATTAATTTAATAGGGGTTATAAAATATTTTAAATATAATCCTAATGTTCAATAAAACATATGTAGAATATATAAATATATATGAGTAAAATGGGTATAAAGGATAGCAAATTATAATCACATATGAAAATTTGAGACTTTTAATTGTTGATAAATATGTTCAAAAATATGATAGTTTATAAATTATCCAATATAAATGAATATATGAAAACATATGGAGCACGTGAAAAATATAGAAAGACTAAATAAACATGTAAAAATATATCATAGAATAAAAAAACTAAAAGATCATATTAAAAATATATGAAATCTTACAAACTAATGATCAATGACTTACACATCGACTATATTGAAAGATAAACTCTGAATATTAGGTTATGCATATATCTTGATAATATAACACTGATATATTACTATTTAAGACTTGTGAAGTAGGTTGTGTAAATTTAGATTTTATAAACGAGGTTAAATATCACTTTTATCACTCATGGATGGTAGGTTTAATCTTCAAATTGTATATAGGATATTAGGATATATCCAAATATAATTTGTCAATTCTCTTCTTATTGACTTAAAAACAAAAAAATTCTATATTATATAATAAATATTCAAAATATTTTTAAATTAGGAGAAAAGTAAAATTTCTATTCCATTTTATAAGATAAAGTTCTAATGAAATATTTGTAGAAAAATAACATATAAAGTCAAATAGTTAAAAGATGTTATAATTTGAACCAATACCTCAAAAGTAAATATAAACCTTTAGAATGTTTGAATATTTGATAAAAATAAATATTTATGCAATAATATTCAAAAATGACAAAAAAATATAACACACACACATATATATATAATAATTGAACAAAAAAAATTTAATAACAAATAAAAAAAAATGACTTAAATATACTTACTTTAAATTAAATATTTATCCATTCTAACACAAAAATAGCACTCTAATAACTTTTATTCACATTCTCTCTCCTCATCTCCTCTTTCTTCCTCTTCCTTTACATAAATGTCAAAAAAGTCAAGCCAATGCCCTTAAATAGGTAGACTAGCTTGTTGGGACAAAAAGAGCCGGTTAGACAGAATGATACAACGTTACATATAGTGAAAGAGAAGAAAAAAAAGAAACACATGTAAATTTTACGTAAAAAATCCTTCACAAATCGAAGGAAAAAACTACGGAACACAGAATCCACGGCAAGTCCATTATATGAAAAATTGATTACAAAACCCTCAGAGATGGAGTATCCGCGACACACCCGAAAATAACAAAGAAAAACCTTTTCAGAGTAAACAGGAAATACTCCTCCCTTTTCACTCTCTATTTTTCTTTCTTCTTCCTCACTGGTGGTGCACTCTTCTCCTTTTTTTTTCACACTTGGATTCTTTTTTCTACCGTTTACTATGTGTATATATATTGTTGATCTGCTAAATATTCTATTCAAAATAAAATCTGTCCCTATCAATAATATGAAGATACTCTACATAAATAGTGTCTTGAGATCACGCATGCTCTTAAAATCTTTTGAGTTGGGACCCATGGCTTTTTGGCCATCCGCGAGCCTTCAGTCGTCCACGTGCCATTCCTCCTTGGCTGTTCGCACACTCTGCCAATGTGTATCAAACCGGGCAAAATGCCCATTCCGCTATTTTGTCCATTCCAGTACTTTGCTGCATACGGGGCTAAATTGTCAAACCAGTCATCCATATTGGTAAAAGTATATCAGTAATTCCTTTCACAGACAGCCAGTTTTCATCCCAAGCAAAATGCCCATTCCGGCATTTTGTCTTCAAACCACCAAAATGCTCCAAATGCTAACTTTGAGCAAACTAGCAAAAATGTCATTCCGGCATTCTACTCCATACCGCCCAAAATGGGCATCCCGGGCCAAATGGCCAACCTGCCATTTTGTCATTCTTCCATTTTGGCCACCGTGTCATTTTGGCCATCACAGCCGATCAACCCATTGACAGGGAAACTTGCCTCAAAGCTTCTTACCAACCAGCCAAGTTTGCACACCTTCTCCGTTGACTACCTCCATCAGCCTTCTTGGCCGGTCAATGAGTTGACCGGCCATTTTAATACTAAAGAACTTCCGCAGCCTTTTAGCTTCAGTCGGTCAACTTTGTTGACTAGCAGACTTCTCCGACTTTTCTTCCAACAAATGTATTCCCGTCATTTGCTCTTCAAAAATCCTCCGATGATGAATTAGTTTGTTGGATTACCCAAAAAGGAGTAACCAAACCCAACATAGCTCATAGGCTCCAGCTGTGCGCCCATCAAGCATGAAAGTCCAAATGCGTGCGCGCACAAGTGCACCCACAATGCACACGAGTATGACCCATTCTATTCAATCCATACATGAGTATTTTTCTTGCGCACGAGCACAACCCACTATCAAATCAACGTATAAGTGCTCATCATGTACATATCAGGTCCAGAGATTTTACCTCAAATATGCTCATACATGTTTTTTGCATCCGTCAAATATTGACTCTCAAACCTTTAATACTCAATTTTAATTTCTAAACATATCTTGGTACATATGACCCTCCCAAAATGGGTTAATTTCCACGGTATCTCTCAAGAACACTTAGGCCTGGAGGATTTGAGTTTTGTTGTTGCCTTTATTGGGAAACATTTGCATGCAAATTGGCTAACCGGCAAGTATGAGAGGGTTGATTATTCTTAAATTTATATTGAAAACGATGCGGTCGCCTGGCTTACGGATTTTGTCTCTCTAGTGGTTGGTTCCAACCAATGTACGTACAAGGGAGGATCTTACAGCTAAAATAGATGTGTAGCATCAACAGTAATCTTTAATTGCACTCTGCGCAAGGCTTTCGGTTATGGTGTTGATTCATGCCATTGAAAAAGCCTAATCTAGTCTACAAATCTACGGTGGAAGATCCTTGAGCACCAGAATGCGTTGAAGATGTCAGACAAGAACTTGCAGAAGGTCAATCGGCCAAAGGAAGTTGTGATTCAGGGTGGCGCTCAGAATCCTTGCATTTTGGCTTCTTTTCCCATCAACAGGTCTTTTTGAGTCTTTACGACATTAGAAGTAGGGGGCAGCTGGAGTTTTTTGCCGAAGCCGCTGTTGTTTCTCGGAATTCTATGTTCGATTTGAATGTAACAGAAGACGCAAGAAGAATACTTGGGTACAAGTCGATCAAGTCGAGGTCGTTTATCGGACAATTGTGGAAAACCAGAGGAGTTTGGTTTAAGAAAATGAGGATAAAAATACTCAAAATTAAGCTGATAAGAAAAAGAATCAGCAGTCTAAAAAGACAAAGCTGTTGGAAGTATGTCCCACGTGACGATATATATGAATTATTGATCTATTGAATTGATTAAATAAATACAATCCTATTAGTTTATATATATTAAAGAAAAATTTTTTAAAAGACACGCTCATTTAAGATATATCCTTTGATGGAAAGGATATGTTAATTCCCAATAGATATATTTTTTAGTAAATAAATATGTCTTTTAAAATATATTTATTGAGCAAAAGGATATTACTTCTAAACGATTATATTTATTTAAGATACATCTTTTGAGTGAAAGGCGTTTAAGTAATTTGGGAATAGTCCTCTCTCCATCTATTAAAAGGCATTTTTGGCCATCATTTTGAGATGTATAAGTTTAGATAAGTTTCTATAAAATAAAAATAGAAGAGAAAGAAATCATTTTCTGATTCTTTGAGGTAAGAACAGTTATGATGTTACACAATGATTGTCGATAATGTATTCGATAACGTATATATATATATATATATATATATATATATATATTATAGTTAATTAGTAAAAAAATATGATAATAAAAATTTTAAAAATTAAAATTTTTATCTCATTAAATAACTTACAAAAATGCCTTCCGCGGTGATTGAATGGCTTTTGTTTGTGGCTTTAGAAGGCCAATTTTGACGGAAGCTTTGGGTTGGTGGTATTTGTGCTTTATTATGAGATGAAATTGATGGAAGAGTTGGGGCTCCTTTGTCCTCTAGCGCCGCCAGCTTGAGGGATTCACGTTTGGGATTTTTCCGTTTGCTTTTATATCGGTTTTTTTATCGTTTGATAGAGGTTTTTAATTTTTTTTTTTGTTGGAGTTGTTTATAGATTGACAATATTTGAGAAGTTGGCCAGAATTTTGGGATATTTGTTTTAATAAATATTTTAATATAATATAATTAATTACTTATAAAAGACAATGTACTTCGTAAAATTAAATATGCAAATTTCCTTAAATAATATAAATATGCCTTTTAAATAATTCAATTCTTACCTTAGATAAATGTCCAAGATTCTTAAAGAAAGAGATAAATATCTAACCTTATGTTTGATTGGAGAAAATAATATGGGAATACAATTTTTATTTTTAAAGAATAAAAATTTTTCTGTTTGGTTAAAAAATTAATTAAAAATAAATATTTCTTATAAATTGTTATTTTCACAAATGTGAGAAAAATTATTTTCACATATTATTATTATTATTATTATTACTATTTTCATATTATTTTTTATACTATTTTATAAATTAAATAATAGAATACTAATTTTTACCTTATTCTATTTCAACAATCAAATATAAGAATAACAATTTTAATTCTATTTCTATTATATTTTATTTCCTGAAATAATTATTTTATTATCACTTTATTCCATTCCAATAACCAAACGTATCAGTAAAAGTATTTATATTAGACTGACTATATTATTATTTTAAATTTAGACATTTGTTATAAATCATATGATACATTAGATTATTTATATTGATTATTTACATTAATTAAATAATACATTTGGAAGACTACAAAAATAAATGAATATATATTTTTTCAACTAATCCTTTCATAGTTAAATTTTATGTATTATATTATCCATTGATATTTTTACAAAAATTATTTTTTTGGCATGAGAAAGTTGTGATACCGCTTGAATAACGATAATCGGAGTGAAAAGCCTTAAAGAGAAAGCTTTAGCAACGGTAGGTAAGCTCTATGCTTACGCCAGCACCTAACGAGCTTACCAGAACCTTCTCCCGCAACAAGAAGAGTTTGACTTGGACAAGTTCATGATATGAAGAGCCTTTAGATGAAGAACGCCCTACTAATACAAGTCAAGGAGAGGAAAAGACTTAAGATCCCGAGACAACAACGGGTGAAGGTACTACATATCTTACCTCTATTCCGATCTCTCTTTTCTCCTTTGCTTCCTTGTCTCGTCTGTCCTTCTCTTGAATTCTCAAAACTTCTGTCGCTCCATCTCCTCGCTATCTTGGCTATGCTACCAGAGTTGAGATGGAGTTGAGATGAATCACGTCGGCAATTACAAGGAGAATGTTGAATGCCAAATAGAAGAAGAGAAAAAGGAAGGTGCAAATAGAAGGTACAAACAATAATAGAAAAAAGAGAGGGGAGAGAAGAAATTTGGCTCTGTTGAGAATAAATAGATGTTTGAATTTGAAGTATTTAAACTAAGTCATTCTACTTATGAAGTTTATATTTTAGATAATTTTAGAAATTTAGAAAGTCTAATATGACTTTTCTTAGTTTAAGTGTCTATATTTAGTTATAGATACTCAATTAATAATTTTATTAATTTTATAAAAATTTAAAAATTATATTTATAAAAATTACATGAGTGAATAAATTTAAAGTAATTCGAATATTTTAGATGTAAAATAAATGAAGCACCTATATATTCAATAAAGTAATTACATGAGTGAGAAAATTATCTATACTCTCTCTTAGGTTTAGCCAGAACTTAACACAGGAATATGCCCAAGAGGAGGGGAAAAAAGGCTCAAGCACTGTAGGGATATATGCGGACCCAATTAAGATAAATACCTAATCTCTTACGGGATATGAAAACAAAGTCTAATACATCACAAAACTTAAGGACATAGATCAATATAAATGATCGCCACGTATCGTCTAACTTGTACTTTGTTTTTTAGGCAATTACAAATGAACTATTCACAACCAATGTGATTAACCACGATTTTATTACGAAGACAAAACACATGTAATGTGGTAATCAACTTAAATAGTTGGTAATCAATTTACCACTAAGGTCATATGAGAGAAACACCCAAACCAAAAATCGTATTTAAAGACTACTATAAATAGTGATCCCCTCTTCTTAAAAAAGATAAGATTTGATTCAAGAGAAAATAGGGGGAATCAGTTTATTTTTTGAAAAAGAAACAAATGCTTTGGAGCTTAGTTTTTCTATTAACACTCCTTCTCATTCTCATTCTAACACTCTTTCTCATTCTCTTAGAAAGAGAAACACTCTTTCTTTTTCTAAAAAAGAAACAAATGCTTCATGAAATAGCTTTCTTTTTGTTTTTATAACTTTAATTGCTGAATTTAGAAGTTGACTTAAATTTCAGATAATATCTTAACAAGTAAGTCACGTATTCTTTGAAATTATTATTCTTGTTATGATATATAAAATCCGGTTAAAATAATTTAAAAGTTTTAGCCAAATTTCATTAAGTCAAACTTAAATTTAAAGTATGTATATACGATATCATCTGTAAAACTATCTTGATTGAACTTATTTATCACAAACATACCTACAAAGATCAGCAAATCATTTGTCATAGTAAACACTCATACATATGGCTAATCCAGTTAGCATATTAAGAACATTTATTTGCTTGACGTCTTTGCCAACAATAATAGCCAATTAAGCACTCACTCTTTAAAGAGCACCAAACATTGGGTTGAGGGTTGCCTAACTTCAAGATATGCCATGCATGCTTAAATTTTTTTGGGTTAATTTAGAGATGAACTCTATCAGATTCAGGTTTCCTTACCTCAAGCATCGAACTCAAAAAGGTCAAAGAATAAGAAAGATCACCACTTTTTCAACGAGGAGAAAAGGGGGTGAATGAGAATGATAGAAAGTTTGTCCAGAAACAATATATTTTAGATAACAAATCAAAATAGTTATTACATAGAATAAATGCATCAACTTTTTGCCATTATTGTCGGTCAATATGTTGTAGCTGAATGACGAATTGGAATGACATGAAGATTTGATGGGATTAAGTTTATTAAAAAGGAATACCCTACATATACAAATTCATAATAAGAATTAGGCCAAATATACATCCTTAAAGCATAATTTTGAACTATAAGATTGGGGGATGAGTGTTAGGTCTAGCTGAAATTTAATACAAAAGCAACTCTTAGCAAGTCTAATAGGAGGAAGAAAGTCTAAGCACAAATGGAACAATTGTGGACCCAACTAAAACAAAGGCTCAACGCCTCCGGTGCCATGAAAATAAAGTTCAAGACATTATTAAATTGAATGGAACAAACTAAAACAAGTGGTTGTCGTACGTTTCCCAATCTATTGTTTATTTTCTAAGCAATCGTTGATGAACTACTTATAACTAACATAGTTAATTATGATTATGTTATTAAGATTAGAAATGTGTAATATAATAATCGACTCAAATGGTTGGTAATTAACTCGTCATTCGAATCATACAAGAAATCATCCAAATGAGAAATTGTTTTTAAAAACTGTCTTTAAAGACTATTATAAATAACAATTTCATCTCCCTGAAAAAAATGGAATCAGATTCAAGAGAAAATAGAGAAAAGCAGTTGAATTCTTAGAAAAAAAAAATAAATATTTCAGAGGTTAATATTTTAACACTTTCTTTTTTATTTTCTCACACTCTCTTTCTTTTACTATTTATAATTTTGATTATTAAATTTAGAAGACTGAATTGACTGTTAGACAATATCTCAAAGAGTGAGTCTCATCTCCTTTAATGTTTTTATTTTTGTTATAGTTTAAATGACCTAGATTGATAAATTTAAAAATTTTAATTATTTTTTTAATTAAACTTAAATTTAAGATGTATATTATTTTTAAATAATATTATATTAAATTAAGTAAAATTATGAAAATTTAATTTTATATAACTAGGTTTTAGTAGGAGATAATTTTTATTATTATTGTTGATTAATCCTTTTACCAATAAGTTGTGTGTGTAGATCTTCCCTTTTACTAGGTTTTAACATCTTTCTTTCCCAAATATTTTATTAAAATTAACTGAGACGATTCTGGTTTCACAGCTTGGAGACTGACAACCGTCTGCGAATCCGGATCACAGACGCGCACCACCCGCGATGGGAAATCCCACAAGAAATCCTCCGCCGGTCCACCTCTTTCCAGCCCCACGCCACCAAGTCCTCCCGCCGTTTCCGGCAGGAAAACTCCGTCAAACCCTCCCAAATACCACAGGCCACCAATCCCGTCGTTTCCCACCCCAATTCCGACCTTATCTTCTCCCTCCACAACACCACTCCCTTCGGCTTCACGGTAACCCGCCGCTTCTCCGGAGATGTCCTCTTCAATGCCTCGCCAGAGCCGTCTCACCCCGCCACCTTTTTCACTTTCAAAAACCAGTACATCCAGCTCTCCTCCTCTCTTCCAGCCGGCCGATCTAACCTCTACGGCCTCGGAGAGCACACGAATCCTACTTTCCGACTCGAAGAAAATCAAACCCTAACCCTATGGAATGCCGACATTGCCAGCAGTAATTTGCACGTTAACTTGTATGGGTCCCACCCGTTCTATATGGATGTTAGATCACCGGAACACGGTGTCCAGGAGCCAGCTGCGGCCGGGAGCTCTCACGGTGTGTTGCTGCTGAATAGTAATGGAATGGATATCGAGTATGATGGCAATCGGATTACTTATAAAGTCGTCGGTGGGATAATTGATATGTACATATTCGCTGGACCTCGGCCGGATCAGGTTATAGAGCAGTACACGGAGCTCATCGGCCGCCCTACCCCAATGCCTTACTGGTCCTTTGGTCGGTTGCCTTTTCTTCCCTATCCTTCCCTATTTTGGAATTCGTTTGTTTCATTTTTTTTTTTCGTTTATTGTTTTTGCTATTTGGTTTGTTGCGAATCTGGTCCGATTTGTTTATTAGGCTCTATTTGGACTGTGCTAAGTCTGATGTAATTGAATTTGGAATTGAAAAAATTAGCTAACTTCTTAGCGAATTTCCATGCACTCATTATTTTCAAATATTCCAATAAAACGGCGACATAATTGATGACGCCCTCACTTCATGAAAGCAACTAATTCCAAAGTTTGATATATGAATTATGTGTCACAAGTGATCAACCTTACTACATCATCAGTCTCTCCGTCTAACATTTTTGGTCCAAAATAATATTTGTTTGAGAGTTCCATGTCTGTGGGGTGGATGTCGATGGAAAGTGGTGGGGTGAATAGTTTTTTTCAGGATATGTCAAGTTTTATTACATAATAGATCCTAATTGTGTGTTTTTTAAGTTTCCATGTCGTAGTCGAATTAAGAATTTTGGAAAAAGAACGTGGACAAAATGGACAAGTGAGGCGACCCGTAACTCTAGTTTCTCACCCTTCTTGTTTTCCTTTTGCTTGCTTAGAATAATTGTAGGAAAATGATTTTTTGATTGATGTGATTTTATATTTCTCTTTGGTAATTAGTCATTGTTTATTACCTCCCCATGAGAGAAAAAGATCAATAAGGGGCATACCGTGGAGTACATTCAATTCATTTACGTGAAAGAAAGAACATGATGTATGCGTCAATCGTTTCTTTGTTATGCTTTCTCCTATACTTCAACATGTCCAGATTCTAGCAACATCACGTTTTGTCTGAATGAAAATACTGGCCAATATAAATCTATGTAAGTCTTTAGATATTGATATTTCTCGATACCATGGTAAAATTGTGATATGCTATTATATTGACAATACATTATGACATGTCAACTTATATTTAAAATGCTAGCTGATACACTTGATATTTGCTTGATATTTTGATCAATATTTGCTTACGAACTTACGATTTTTAGAAATTTATTTCTTCCGTTATATTCAATACCGATTCGTATTGTCCTATATGCCCGATATGTCTGATATTAATATGGCTGCGATCAATATTAATATCGATATTTTTATCTGTGGTTTGGAGGTTCACATGAACAATTTCCAACCTAATGCATTGTTTGGGTAAATATAATTTGTTCCAAAATCTTTTCTATCAAGTGACCTTAGGCTTTTGGATTCTCAATTGTTCAGGAGCCTTATGTTTAGCAAAATTTCATTATGGATATCTTTGCTCTTTCAGCGTGCGTGCCAAAACTTCATTATGGTAACAATTTACTCCTTTCCCAAGAACTAAAAAGAAAAAAAAATCTGTTTCCCCTTGTGTTCTGATCTAGGAAGGTCATAGGCAAGAACCTATTCAATCCACAAGCTATGATCTTCTAGAACAGTAGCCTTTAAAATCTTGAGCATGGTCTCTTGGTTCCAAGTATCTTAACACTTGATGCCTAAACTGTCCTCATCATATGACTTACGAGCATCATCACAAGTAATTTGATTGTAAGTCATATGACTTACACTGGGCTTCAGTTAGTCACCTTTTTGGCTAGAAAATTTATAGAACTCCAGTAGACCTTGAGGTATTAAAGGACTTATTTCACCAATTGGAGTCTTCCAGCAATTGGAAGGAATTTTGATGTCTAAGGTCTGACTATGACTGTATCTAATATTTTCTTTATCAAGATAGATGATCACTGATTCTTACTTATGATGAAACATGGTGAGATTCTAGATTCTTAACTAGAAGTGCAAGCCTAGGAAAGCCTGCTGCTTAAAGCATAGCAGCAGTGCCGCCATTTAAGACCTACCCAGACCAAAGCTCACATTACACTTGATTTAGGCCTGAAGCTGTAGAGAAGTTATGAAACTGTTCCATTAGCAGCTTAATTGCCTCAATATCTTCATTATTAGAATGTATAAAATCAGAGAAAGCAATATAATGAATCCCCAAATTTCACATTTATGATGAAAATTAAAATTGGGATGAGATTTCAACTGTTATTCATCTAGCGTGATCATCCATTGCGAGCAGAAAATAGAGATGTTTATGGTGGATCCCATTGCATCAAGTCTGTCTACCATGAAAAAAAACTTTATGAACCCCTTTGATAAGCATTGAATAGCTTGGCGTAAATAGTATGCATACCATATTTGAAGCTACTACAATATTAGGAAACCCATAAGTCACTAAAAGATGATGGAATAACTTCCATTCTACCTTAACGTAGAGTTGTAGAAGATTTATTTTCATTAGAGCTCTATGTGAGATGTCTTGCCTATGATAATTCCTATCAAGCTAATGGAACCTCGGTTGTTCTGATGATAGCTCCTTCAATTTACAAAAGTTACTTGACTTCTATTGATGGATTATGGCATAACATAACACCCTCTAGTTTAGCAGTAAAAACTTTGAAATAGGGTAAAGCAGAACATTTCAGTGCTGAAGTATCCCACAGTGTACAATTTAAAGTGGATCAAATGTAGGCAACCTCACCTATGTATTGCTAAGATGCCTCCATGGTTTATCACCGTAACTTTCAGCTCACAATAAAACGATCTTATTATTAATCCAAGGCTAACCCTCAGACTTTGCAATGCAATATAGGTCTAATATATGGAAAACTTCATGGATGACAAAAACCTCAACCATGATATGGCTGTATTTATTTTAAAAAAATTAAGAATAATAATAACAATAAAGGTCATTCGCAAAACATCATCACCAAATAATAATAAATACAATGCAAAAAATAAATCAACATAAGTTTTATAATTTAGGAAAACCTCAAGAACCAAACATTTCTTGAGTAAAATTATCAGGCTTTCTCCATCTAGTAAAAGCAAATTTAATAGTGAAAGTCATCTTACAACCTATGTGGTACAGGCATACTAAATATTATTAGACTTACTTGACTCGTGATCCCTACCAAGTAACTTCTCAATTTGCTCCAAGCAACAAAACTAGACACCTTATGGCCTTTTTACAAACTTTGCTTCGTCAACCAATGAATCACTGACACTACAGAAACTCTAGATCTTTTGAAGTTTTGGGAATGAGAAAACCAAGGCAAATCAATCTCATATATAGAATGAGGTTTCTCCTTCAAGAAGCACTTCTCAAACCAACGAATACACTTTCGGGCTCCTCCAATATCTGTGCTGGCAACTAGGTCAAGAATAAAAGTATTTGTAGTCTGGTGGAAAAACAAAAAGCGTTACAAACGTGCTAGGAGGGATAATTAGAAAATCAATGCATGTGTACAAGTCATGCGCACATTAGGCGCAAGTTCTTTTCTAAACAGTGCAAGTGCGCCCTTCAGATATATATTAGGCGTGGAGCCATTGTCTTAACATGCACATGTGCAACAGGTGTGATGCGACTATCTTGTAGCACACAAGTAGGCACCGGGCTTGCATTGGCCATGATGCCATTGCCCTGCATTGCACAAGCGACCATCATGCTTCCATTAGGCTTGAGGCTACTGTCTTGCTGTGCCATAAGGCATGCACAGTTCAAATCACACAATTCTGCATGTATAAATATTCCTAACAATCTCCCATTTTGACGATTTCATGACAAAACACTCTTAGCCACTAGAAAAATAAATGAATCATAGGCTAAGATACCACTAAGATAGAACTTATGTACATGAAATCTTACACCTAGGACGTGAGAATGAACCCTAGACGATTAAGGTAAAGTTTGCTCAAAGTAGTTCCACATGGTTTTCCTATTTAGTCATGAGTAGCACAAGCACCACAATTAGTGCGGCAACTATATGTGATAAGTGGATAAACAATGAGATATACAGGTTAAGAACACATATTAGCCTGACAAGATAAATCCCTAAATCAAAATAAACATCATAACTTAATTAGAGTATCAACATGTAAACTGATAATATAATAAGCATATCCAACAATAATGCTCCACAAATGAATGTCTCTTGACCCACACTCCCCCTTTGTCACGGAGATGAGGGTAAATGATTTGTCATCTAAATGATCAGAATAGGGCCACTGATCACGAATGGTCTATAGATCACTAATAGACGATCAAAACTCCCCTAGACATAGGTATTTTGTTCCTCATGCCTGCTCTCTAGACGGCTAACTCTTGCTATGATGCGGGATCACCCAGCTTATAGAGTGGAGAGTTGATCAAATATTTGCAAGAGTTTGCCCATAATTGCTGAAGGAGTAGGAGTAGATAAGGGAGATTTAGAGGGTCTAGGTGGAAAGGTCGGCAGATGGTCGACAGGCATAGGGCAGGCTAAGGGATCTCGCTTCTTTGGCGAATGATGAGGAGCATGAGTGAGGCTTTGCTCAAAAGGGTCCTATCAATGGGTTTCCCTACAAAAATGCGAGCAAAATTAGGGAACACAATGCTTAACTCAATAAAAAAGCTCTGAATAAGACAATTATGAGGAACGTTGTGAGCAGAGAGGTTAATAGGATCACCCAAGAGAAGAGCATACAAAAAGCATGTTTTATCGAGTGGAAGAGTAGCAAAGTGCTTGACATGGAAAATATTTGTAAGCATAATCTAGCAAACAACAAGGCATCGAGCATAAAGAAGTTTGATTTTATGCGATTTTCCATGCCATCAAATAGGAGCACCATGTAAAAAGGATGTAATGTAATCGTACAATGGGATGGACCATGCAATGTATGGATAAACCGAAGAATTCAATGCCAGAAGATGCAAGGTGCTAGATAACGGCTAGTATAATCTTGAGAGCACTTACATTCGTCTATCTAAATGAGTGTTTATGTCTAAATATAGACACTCAAAGAAAAAATTATGCCATATTAAATTGTCTAAAATTTTTTATATTGTCTAAAATTTAGATTTGATGAGTAGAGGGGCTTAATTTGGATACTTTAAATTCGGACGTCTATCTATCCTCATCGTTGACAAATTTCTTTTCTTTCATATCTTCTTTTCTCTTCTCGCTGGGGCCTTCTTTTCATGCTCTCATTGTTCTCCTTTTCTTTTCAATGCTCGTCATTCTCTTTGCAGTTGTTATTGTTTTTCATCTCAATTTTGATTTATATCCTCATCACCCCAAAAAAACGTTTTTTTTTTAAATTACTTTTTTAAAAAATATTGTTGGATGATATGACAAATAGAATTCTACCATTTAGGTTTAGGTTGAAAAAAACATATTCCATAATTTTGAAATCTCCCTAAAAACGTTATTTAATTAATATAGATGGTGAGTATATATAGTCTAATGTGCTACAGGAACGGTAACAGATATCTAAATTTAGAAAGGTAGTATAGACATTCTAATTTGGACATTTTGGAGAAACAATTCAATGTGAGTGCTCTAAGAGACTGGCCCCTGAGTTATGTCGTGAAGCATTAGGTTTTTGGACCAACATCATGGGTGTTGGCATAGAATTCTTGAACTAATAGGAGCTATGGGGCAATCAAATTTAAGAGTATAAATGAAGGAGATTGAAGTATCGAGAAAAGTGAGATCCACCGCTCTCTCAAGGGTCAACTGATAATGGATCATACGTTTAAGGAAAAGATCCTCCATAGAGGACTCGACAAATTTTTTTGCATCACAAGCTTTGCCAACATGGGGTTTCTTACCGACATGCTTAGTGCCAGCCTTCTGAAAACAATTAAATGCGCTATGTAGCGAAGCATATAGGAGTTATACATTGAAAAAGAAGTGAATAAGTAACATTATTATGTGACAAATAGGGTGGGAAGTTCCAAACAAAAACTCATGGGAGGATTACACACAAAGTGGAGGGGCCATGTGGGTTGGCTCAAATGTGATAATACGTTGGACTTAACCTACACCACCAACAAACTCCACCACAAAACAACACCTTAGCTTCTAAAGACTCCTATTCTGAACAAATTTCACATCAAACATGTGAAATTCCTCAAAAAGGAGAGAAAAAGACCAATAAACCCTAAGTGAGGCAGGCAAGAAAAGGAAAAGGGAAGATAGAGTAGAAGGATTTTATCAAATCTCCCCTAGGATGCAGGAAGATGATGCAAGATGAGCAATAATCGAGAACCAAATGAAGAAAAGCAAAGAAAATGGAGAGAAATGAAGGTGAGAGGACCCATGCACACTTCACACAAGAAGAAAAAGGGAAATTGAGTCGGGCACACAAGTGTGCATCATGAGCACATTAGGCATAGTAGGCAGAAAAAGTCAGCCCATGAGCGCAATTCATGTGCTCTTTAGGCGTGATATATTATTCCTGACACATGAGCGTATTGCATGCTTGGGTTAGGTGAGAGGCAACTAAAAACGAATAGGAGCTCCTGACAGGCATGGATCATGCAAAATTTAATGACCCCAAATGGAAAATATAATATAAATTAATGTAGAAACAAAATAAATGATGGGTGATTTCAGTGAAATTCATTCTTCTAATCAAAATTTCCTTAAGTTTGATGATCAATGAGATAAATTTAACCACTCATTTTTGAACAAAACTAAAGGAATGAGCCATAAAAGATGTTGTATGCGAGGTGAAGCACTATGCACAGTTTAGAAACCTCAGAACCTTAAATTATAAGAAAAGACCAGCTATAAATATGAAATTTCCAGTGTGTTTTCAGCTCCAGTTCCTAACCCTTCCCCCCTAGTTTGGGCCCTAACATTGAGTTGCTCAACATTGTTCAAAATCAAATTTTCCTTTGAATTTTTGTGCACTGAACATTTACTTTGATCATTTTCTTTTTTTTTTCCTGAGTCCAAAATGACACTCAGTTTTCATGAATTTTTCTGGGGGGTTCTAAACTGTGATATGGCTAGTTCGAGGTTAATTCAACTTCAAGGTCAACCTCACACATCTCAAATTGCTGTCTTGAAACTCACAAAAGAGGGTCAAGATCTTAATCAACAGAGTATAGTATGTGCAGTGGACATGTGTACAGTACAAAATATAACATACCCTTTTTATGAATAAGCAAAATGAGTTGGTTGGACAAACACTTCTTATTAAACGCATGGTAAAACTGTTCATGTCTGCAGAAATTTCAAATCAATCACAAAAAGCTCAAACAATTTTTGAATTTTGAATTTTCTTAAAAACAATTTACAACATTAAATGATGAATGCATGTATTAAACTAAGTATGAATGCATCCTATGCTACATGCAAGGTAAACAAAACTATTAATGGGGGTAGCACAGATGCTATGTTCCTTGCGAAGGTCCTCAGCCTATCCAAAAGCTTGGTTAAAAGATTGACTAATTGATCTTTGACGGGGACATAGTCCAAGGCACAAAATGAGCCTCAACCATCTCTCAGTGAAAATGTTAATGAATATCAGTGTGTTTGGTTTGAGAGTGCTGAGTAGGGTTCTTAGATATACTAATGGAACTAGTGTTATCACAATACACTATCATGGTATACTATTCAAAGCCAAAGTCACTCAGCATCTATTTCATCCACAACAATTGAGTGCAGCAACTACTGGCTGCAATGTACTCAAATTTGACCGTAGACAAGGAAATGGAATTTTGCTTGTTCATCCAAGCCATTGTGTTAGTACCCACATAAAAGCAGCCCCCAAGGTGCTTTTCCGATGATCTGCGTAGCCTACACAGTCTGCATTAGAATATCATGCTAAATTGAGATTAGAATCACAAAAATACCAATGTCTGAAATCTGACATACCTAATGATGCATTTCATAGCACTCATGTAAGATTCTTTTGAGTCAACTTAGAATCACACCCAGACATGGCGCTAAAGGCTTGTTTGTGTTGACTGGCAACAAGGTCGAGAAGGCTACCTACTTATCATACTCGAGTAAAGTATTTGGTCAACACTCTGGCCAGGGAAGTCGCAACCCACCTTGATTCTAGCACTAATGGGAGTCCTATTTTGTTTCTTGTTATCCAGTCTAAAACATTGAACCTAGTCTTTTGCATGTTCATATTCTGAGATGAAAATCCGATTATCAAGTTGTTTGATTTGAGGACTCAGAGACATGTCCAACTCACTCATTATACTCATTTCAAATTCAATTTTCCTATTATCTGTGAACTCACGAGCAAGAGAGGGAAAAGGGGATCCAAAAACAATTCCGTACACACACTTGAGCAACAAGCAAGCAATACTTTTCATGACAAATTAATAGGGCATTGTCAGCTCCTCCAAGAAATTCATGTTTGAGAAGACACGAGGTTGATCTGTAGCACCATGCACCCCGGGCTTGCTCCAACCCATATAAGACTTTTTTAAACATGTACACATGATGTGGGAATTTAGAATCAGTGCACCTCGGGTTGCTCAACAGAAGTTTCTTCTCAAAGAAACCCATTCACGAAGTCACTCTTGACATCCATTTGATGTAGAAATAGGCTATCGCTTGAAGCAAGTGCTAGTGAATTCAATGCTATGTTTGCAATAGATGTTGCTGCTGTTGAATCAGATGTAGCACTTGAGAGATCAATTACTTTATGACTGCTGGCCTTCACTATTTTGATATACCAGAAGAATATTATTAAATGCTTTCATATGTGCTTGCTTTAACGTGATAAGCAAAGTATTTTACTTACACTTGCTTGATTTCCTCCTTTATATTTGACAGCCATGAACCTAATAGTGCAGGCAAAATCTAAGAGAAGTCGAATGGACTACTGGTGAGATACCAAGAAGAGTCTCATCAAAATGAATCCCTTCAACCTGAGTGAACCTTTGAGCTACCAGTCTAGCCTTGTTTCTCGTGATGGCACCAATTTCATTTGATTTGTTTTTAAATATCTATTTGGTGCCAATGACCTTACAATCTTTAGGCCTTGGTACCAATTCCCATATAATATTTCTTGTGAACTGATTTAGTTTCTCCCATAGTGCATTAACCTAGAATTCATAAGCCCAGTTGATTCAACACTCTTCCTCTGAAATGCATTCCTCTGGTCAAGTCCCCAATGATATGATATTTGGGGTGATTCAATTTAGCCCTAATTAAGATTTCCACACAATTTGAGATTTAGAAGACCCATTAGGTTCAACAAAGGACTGCAATTGTGGTTTATTACTTTTGTCATCCTCTAGACTATACAAAGGACTACGATCCTGGTTTATCACTTTTCTCATCCTCTAGGCTATCTATATCAACATTGAGTGATTCAATACTAAGGTCTCCACAATCACATTAGTTGATTCCATTACACTTTGTATTACTATTGTCAAAGGAATTTCGGGTGCTTATCTTCACATCTGGGCAAGGAAAGGCAAGGCATGGGCACCTGGTCCATGTCTAGGCAAGGCAAAATAGTAAGGCGCTCAACTAAGCACTTAATCGCCTTTTTATTTTTTAAAAATAATTTTTTGTTAGTTTTTCCAAAAATATCCATAACCTTCTAAAAGGTTTATAATTTTGTATTTCTTTTGAATGCATTTGCCCTTTCATTGTCGTGAATTACATGACACAACTCCTTTCTCTCTTTGTCATTTTATTCTCACCACAAGATTGCTATCTTTTCATTTTTACTGTTCGTTGAAGTCACAAGCAACACATTTTGAGCGAAAGAAAAAGTTTCGTGTTCTAGAAAGCAAGTGCGAAGCCTTTGATTCTAGAGCAATAGGAGTAGAGGAGGAAGAGGCTGATTCAAAGGAAACAACGGAGAATGATGGCTACAAATCTTATGATGAATTTGATAAGGACTTGTTTGATGATGATAATGGTAATGAGCATAATGTGAAGGGTTTTAATAATGATTAGAATTAGAGTATCTTAGAACTATGTATGTGTTAGAAGATGCATATTGCATACTAGTGTTTTTGTTGATTCTATTTTGCGTGACGACGTAATACTTATTTTATCTACACATATTCTTTGTTGCTTTCAATTGTTTGGGCTAGATTTATATATTTTTTTTATCTATGGCTTAAAGACATATTTATATTCCAATTAGTGTCTCACTTATCTTAGGTGAGCGTCTTGGATAATATTGAGTCTTAACACCTTAGCTTGTCTAGTACTTTTGACAATGTTGGTTTGTATATGCAAATTATACACCTTGTGGGCCTTGCTAGACTGAGAGTAACTTGAGAAAATTCCTTCATCACTCTTAGCATCAAACTTAAGTTATCCCAAATACTCCAAATGAAACAGTTTCCTCTGAAACATGAAGATACTTGACCGTGGGCTTCTTCTCTTACTTCAGTTCATTAGGGGTCATTTTAGTTCCAGGACGCTGGCACACTCAATTAGAACTCTTACAAGCAATGTTAACAGCCTTTCCCAAAAAGTGCAAAGCAACATTTTAATTTTTTGCTATGAATCATAGCTCGAGTCATTTCCTACATGACACATTTTTTCTTCCAATGGCCCTATTCTGTTTAGTAATGGCTGCCAAATACTTCTGACTTATCCCATGCTCAACACAGAGATCTTCAAAGACAAAATTCTCAATTTCTATTCCATGATCACTTCTAATTCTAGCAATAGTGCATTCCTTCTCATTTTGTAGTCTCCTAAATAAGGCTAAGACAACTTCAAAAGTGAGATTTTTCTCTCAAAAGTTCTATCTAGGAATCTCTTGTGAAATCATCTACTACCACCAAGATGTAACATCTTCCTCCTAAGCACTCAGTCCTAGAGGGTCCCATAAAGTCCATGTGTAAGAGTTTAAGAGTTCTCTTGGTAGTAATTTCTGTTGTCTTTTTGTGAGCTGTTTTGTTATGCTTGCAATGTTAGCAAGGATCATACACAATGTTTTCACTTTTCTCTATCATAGGAAGCCTAATGGCATGCTACTTTTGGAGATATTTAACAAGTTCTTGCAATTACCTTGACCAAATCATTGATTCCGAAATTTAGAAACTCTTGCACTATGACATCCACAGCTAGATTTAGGAATCACTTCATAGCAATTATTTGGAATCATTCCCCCTTTTGATAATCAGCACACCATTTTGATCTACCATTGTGTATTTGTTTTTGACAATTTGACTTTCAAATTTTTATCACAAAATTGACAGACTTAGCAAGTTTGATTTAAGACCCTCTACAAAAAGCGCATCTTCATGAGTGGATGAGTCAGAAATCTCAATTCTGCTTTTCCCAGGAATAGGACACTTGGTACCATCACCAAAAGTCCCAAATCCTGCACTACACTCTTCAAGAGTGTAAAACATGGCTCTATTCTCGAACATATGGTGGGAACAGCCACTATCAAAATACCGCATTGAGAACTTGAGAGTAACGTGGGCATCGTTGAAAGTTAGCTTATTCTTTCTCACCCACACCTTTTTCATAGAGTGTACCTTAGCCAAATTTGACACAGTATTGCTATGATATCGGACAAGATTTGAAACTAGACTGAAATGGTTAACGAAATTCCTAGACTTGAGTTTAAAGCAATTTGGTCATATGTGACCTCATAGTCCACAATGATGGTGCACGGGAATGGATCTCGCAATAGAATGTTTATCATGCTTTTTGATTTTCAGAGGTCATGATTAGGCAGGGCCATAGAGCAATGAGGACAAATGTGCTCAACCATCCCGCAAGCATGAAAAGTTGGAACAACCTTCTCTAAGCAACAAAGATGTGAAGAGATTGCAACTTGGGTTGGACTTTAAAGGTCACACAAGTAGGCTTTCTCACTTGGTTTCCCTGACTCAAAGGAGCGCCCACAACCTTTTCTAAGCAACAACGACATGTTTTGAGAGGTGGGTCGCCTGAGAGTTGTTTTTTTTAAAACCAAGACTCTTCTTATTAACGACTGCTTTGTCAATACCTACATATGGTCGAGATTTTTGTGCTTTCAGAAAGCATGAATAATTGTGCTTGAGATTTTAGATCTCTTTCTAGGGATTTGATTTTGTCTTAAGGAGTCTGTCCACTGATTTCAAAGCATTAACATTTTCTTCCGACTTAGCAAGATGATTTGAGTTTTTCTTTTCACTTTCCATCCCATCCAACCTTTTTAGAAGAGTCTTGTTTAAACGTTTTATTTCGAGACTCTCATAAAACAGTCTGTAGAAAGCCTCTTAGATGCCATCGAAATCATTATCCAATCATTAGACTCCTTATCATTTGCTAAGACAACCCCATCATCATTCTCAATGCCAGAGCCAAACACCATACAAGTCAAGCGACTCCCAGTATTGGAGGGCTTCCTTCCACTTTCCTCTGTCTCCTCATCGGATAGAAAGGCATTCATGTCGTTGTCTTAGTTGCATTTGAAGTTAGGACACTCTGTCCTAATGTGTCCAAAGTATTAGCATTCATGACATTGAATGCCTTGGGAATTTTTTTTCTCCTCATACTCCTTTTACATTTTTATTTCTCTTGTGATGGGATGATTCATCGGATTTTTCTTGAAATTTTTTGTTCTTCAAGAATTGTTTAAATTGTTTGGCAAAGAGAGAAATGTCCTTGTCATCCACAGGCTCATCCCTCGAGTCATTGCAAGATGTCCTTTTCACCGGTTTAAGGGCAATGGATTTGTTCTTTTTCAGTTGTGGGAGAGAGTTCGTAGGCTTGGATTGATCCAACTAATGCTTTAATTTTAATCCTATCAAGGTCCTTGCTCTCCTATATAGGCATGACTTTCTATCAAAATGCTCAGATAATGATCAGAACATTTTGTACGGATTCTTTTTTGGAAAATTTTTTCCCTTAGGTTGAAGGTTGAATTAGCTATGTCATTCAGTAGAGCATATAACTTATCAAATATTTCAACATTTCTCATTCTAAGCTCTTTAGACCTAGTAGCTGATATTTGGAATTTGGAGTTCTTGACAAACTTTGTGCTTTCATGTGATTTATAAAATATCCCATGCTTCCTTAACAAGTTCACACATAGACATATGTCTGAAATAATAGGGATTAATGGCCATAAAGATTTCAAGAATCCCTTTGCTATACCAGCTATTGCCACTTAGCTCCTTGTTTGACCAAGTGGCTGGGTATTTAAGAGATGTGATTCCATTTGCGATTTTGGTGGGTGGATACTACCCTCTCTTAACACAAGGCAAACATGTTTGTCCAACAATTTAATTAACACTCTCATATGAACCTTCTAGTATATATAATTATTTTCATCAAAATACAGAGGAATCCACAGCAATGACTTGACATCATCTAGATACAGGAGGGTCACGGATTGGAGTTGGGCTCTGATACCACTTGATAGAAATCGATATACCCTAATCAATAAAGTTCAGACTCTATGAAAAACAAGCAGGCGAAAACTATCCAAATATTCACCATACATAATGAATAAATTGTCCTAGATGCTACAATAGAGAAATAAAAGTCGATCGCAAAATATCATGACCAATAATAATAATAAACATAATGCAAAAAATAAATTGACACATGTATTGGTAACAAAGAAAAACCTCAGAAACCAAATAGTTTTTGAATAAAACCCTCAAGTCTTCTGTATCCAGTAAAAGAAAATCTGATAGTGAATACTAACTTACAACCCAGATGGTAAGATGTACTAAATAATAAGCGACTTACTGATGACTCATGATCCTTATCGAAAAGGTCTTCAAATTTGCTTGCAGCCGCCAAACTGAACACCTTTCATTCTTTTTTACAAACTTTTTTCCACTAACTAGTAAATCTCTAGCACTACTAGAACTTTTGTGTCCACAAACAATGGCATAACGTAATGCCCCCTAGTCTAGCTGTACAAAACATTGAAATAGGATAAAACAGAGTGCCTCAGTGCTGAAGGATCCCACATTGCTCAAATTAGGGTGGATCAAATGTAGGCAACCTTGACTTTTCATTGCTAAGATGTTGTTTCCGTGGCTTGTCCTTGAGACTTTTGGCTTACAATAAAACAATGTTGTTATTAATCAAGGCTGGCCCAAGTTTTCAATGCAATTTGAGTCCACTTTATTGATCAAGGCTGACTGTCAGACCCGTGACTTAATGAATGACAAAAATCTCTACCCCAATATGGCTGCATTTATTTTTCAAAAAATTAACAATGGCTGAATCTTGATCAAGCCTTGCGGTCTTACTGTTAACTGCATGTAAAAAAGAACTTTTTATTTCATTTCTTCAGTGATCTTATTGCTTTTGGTAACAAGATTAACAATATTAGTTGTATTGAAGTTATATGGGTTTGATAATAGGCAACAAATTGGTTGTATTATCTACTAGCAGCCATTTTGAGATGGAATACATTAGCAGTTGAACAGTTGGCTAATGTGCACCCCTGCAGAATCCTCATCCTTCTCTCTATCTGCACATTCCCTTAGCAATTAATGCATCTATAAATTGTGTTCTTATTATTTGTTCACTGTAGTTTTTAGTTCCATTTTTCTCTGGGGTGCTCTGCTGTTTTGGTAATTTGCACACAAATCATACTGTTTATCATATTAGGCCTTACCCTGTATTGTGCAGATATTGTGTTCCAATTTGGATGTTTGGATAATGCTTTTCATTGGTTTAGGTGTAAAATTTCTCAGCTGTTACAACTATCATGGACATATTGTGGTACTCAACTCTATCTGTTCCCATTCCAAACACGAAAGGATTCTAGAGCATGTAATAAATTAGCAGAAATTGGTACCAAAGAGAGTTGTTCTATTATAGTAACATATGTAGACCTAATTTCTTTGTTTGTGTCGAGGTGCCATTTGATTTATTATTTATTAGAATTGTTCGTTCTGCATTTAATGCAATTATTTACTTTAATGCCTCAGTAGTTTCCTAGTAATTGTTTGGGGGCAGTATAATATTTGTTCATTTTATTGTTCCTTGCATACATCATATATAACCTCTACAATAACATTGGACTATACTGCCTTTTGTTTTAAGGTTTTCATCAATGTCGATATGGCTACCATGATGTTTTTGAACTGGAGGCTGTTGTTGCTGGCTATGCGAAAGCCAACATCCCTCTAGATGTAATGTGGACAGACATTGATTACATGGATGCTTATAAAGATTTCACTCTTGATCCAGTCCACTTTCCTTTGGACAAGATGAGACAATTGGTTGGACAGCTTCATAGAAATGGTCAGAGATATGTGGTTATTTTGGACCCTGGTAAGCTACGATAGAACCAAAATTCTCTTAATTTTGTTCTTATGTTTTCTTTTATTCCTCACAACACTTATTAATAAATTATCTATAGTAATAAATTATCTAATAATTCCCTGAGGTTTCTGCAAATTACATGCTAGTACTTTACAATTGAAAAATGTAGGATGTGAATCCAATCATGGTTAGAGTACTGGCTCGTATTTTTATCTTTATTGTTATCCAAATTTGGCAATGCCACTCTCATATGAAACTTGATTAGATGATGACTACTATGCTTTTGGCTATTGGGCTAGTTTCCCTAAGTACATTTTTCTCTCTCACAAGTCACAAGGGTAGGATGCATAGTGGTTACTCAATGTTATAGGACAGTTTTATTTAGAAAATCTTGATATTAGTTGTTTTATTTAACATAAAATGTACGAGCTTTAGTTTTTTTTCTATATTGTGTAGTTCAAGCAGCTGGAAGGCGTTAATTTTCTTCACCTGAATTTGTCAACTTGTCATATTGCATTACCATGATGTAACTATTTCATTCTTACATTTGGTGGTTAGGATTATCAACTACGTATTTTGGTGGTGTCAATATTTCGGTTTTTATCTGCAGGCATCAATGTAAATAAGACATACGGAACCTTTATTAGAGGGATGCAGGATGATATCTACATCAAACGTGATGGTGCTCCATATTTGGGTGTAGTTTGGCCAGGGCCGGTTTACTTCCCTGATTTTGTAAATCCAGCAGCTGAGAACTTTTGGAGTGATGAGATCAGAAGATTTAGAGGTCTCATTCCTGTTGATGGCCTCTGGATTGACATGAATGAGATATCTAACTTCAATACTTCGTCCCCCACTCCATATTCTACTCTTGATAATCCGCCTTATAAGATCAACAATAGTGGGGTACGGCGACCCATTAATAACAAAACAGTTCCAGCAACAGCCTTACACTTCGGTAACATTACTGAGTACAATGTCCATAACCTTTATGGATATTTGGAAGCTAAAGCTACAAATGCTGCATTGATCAAGGCAACTAAGGAAAGACCTTTTGTGCTTTCTAGATCAACTTTTGTAGGCTCTGGAAAATTCACTGCACATTGGACTGGAGATAATGCTGCAACATGGGAAGACTTAGCGTACTCTATTCCTTCTATCCTAAGTTTTGGGCTGTTTGGAATTCCAATGGTTGGAGCAGATATCTGTGGTTTTAATGGAAACACTACTGAAGAGCTTTGTCGACGATGGATCCAGGTACTACAATCACTAATATTAATGTCCGTTTGGATTTAACATTAATGTACTCCTTTGAGGTTACAATAATATTGTCATTTTGTTTACTTTTTCAACAGTTATAGCCTATAAGTGACTTGTCAATAATGTGTGTCAACTTCACTTTTCTTTGAAAACTAAATTTTAAGAGCTTTACACATGGCAATTTGGAATTTGTCGGAAAAGCTATCACTAATTTAAGATAAAATCAAACGCCCTGTTGCTTTTCAACATTATTTAAACATGACAAGTCCAGTTTCAGTAACCTACTTCATCTCTGTAGCTTATGATTACTTGTCAGCAAATTCTTGATAAGTTCTAAAACATCTTGTTGAGATATATATTTTAATGGATGCAGCTAGGGGCCTTTTATCCCTTTTCAAGAAACCATGCTGACAAAGAGTATTCCCCATGAACTGTATTTATGGGAATCTGTTGCTGCATCTTCCAGGAAAGTCTTGGGACTCCGCTATCGTCTGCTCCCGTACTTTTACACATTAATGTATGAGGCGCACACTACAGGAGTCCCAATTGCACGTCCTCCCTTCTTTTCATTTCCAGAAGACGTCAACACTTACAGAATCAACACACAGTTTCTTCTTGGAAGAGGTGTGATGGTGTCCCCTATCCTTAAACCAGGGGCAGCATCAGTTACTGTTTACTTTCCAGCAGGATATTGGTTTGATCTCTTCAACTATACCCATCGTCCTGTATATGGAGGAGTATTCATTACGCTTGATGCTCCCCAGATCGTCCCTATGTGCATGTTGGGGAAGGTAATATTGTGGCCATGCAGAGTGAAGCCTTGACAACCGTAGCTGCTCGAAGGACACCATTTGAGCTCTTGGTGGTCATGAGCCAAAATGGTGGAAAAAGCACTGGGCAAGTTTTCTTGGATGATGGTGTCCAAGTAGAGATGGGCAAAGGGGGCCAGAAATGGAGCTTGGTTAAATTTTATGGTGAAGTCATGCAAAATAATAGGGCAATTATTAGATCAGGTGTCATAAATAAAGGATATGCACTGGGACAGAAGTGGGTTATAGAAAAGATTACTATTTTGGGGCTGGAGCAAGGAAAGAAGGTCAGGGTTTATGATATACAGAGTATGTCTGCAAGGGGAACAGCTGATATGTTTGTGATGGCAACTTACATTTGTGATGGGCCATTCATGGTGGTTGAAATTTCTGGGCTCAAGCTTCTTATTGGAGAAGACTTCAAGTTGGAGTTGGAACTCACCGAGTGATCTCATGAATCAGTTTGCCAAATGCCAGTACCTCCATTTTCTAATTCTGAAATAATTGCAAGTCGTCTATTTATAATTCTCGTTATCTAACCCAATGCAATTAGACTCAGCCCACCCAAGCAGTGTGGGTTGTAATCGCATTATGAATAATTGTCATGTTCTTCCTGATCTGGTACCCCCAGCAACTTATTGTGGAAGTAATATTCTTAATCCATGGTTGTAAAATAGGCACCGAAAATCTCTCATGGCAATACATGCACTGATGTCCTAACGGGCAATTTTTCCCTGATGCCCATGACAGCAGAAAGCTGTACTCTCAGTTCTAGAAACAACCACCTGAAAGATGTTGCTCTAGTTAAGCCGTACGGTCAAGATGATGCGGTTTTGAGTCTTCCTTTGATTATTAGCCTTTGTAAGCCAAAAAAAGGCCCCTCTATCCTCTGCAAAAATGCTTAAGAATACCCGTGCAGCATATTAAGAGAAGCAACATCTGTAGTGCCCTAACAACCAAAGCAACTGAACCATAAGGTTTTTCGGACACCGATGTTGATTAGACAACCTGGGTATGTTGGTTTGCATTATTACCACTATGGCCATGCATGGTTCATAATACACTTGCATTCTGTCAGGTCCCCAGAGTAGCCAGCCTAATAATGGTCTGCAATACTTATTCCCATCACAAAGGCTGGTCAGGCACAATCAATTAAGCTTTTTGGAACAACCGGCTTCAGCCTCTTTATGAGAATAATTTTAGTTATGGCCTTGTGGTTCACATTTCAACAAGCAATGGCTCTGTATGTATTTGCCCACTTAGCAAGCATTCTTCACTTCTTCATGGACCATGTTTACCTTAACAGCTTTTCCCACCAACCTGCCGGCCAGTGCCAAGATTTCTTGAGAAAAATAAGTAGTGCCATATTCCATTATAATCCAGAGGCTTTAGGTTTAAACTAGGAAAACGCACACAGTATTGCAGGATGATGCTGCATATACTGACTGAATATTGAACACTCATGTGCTATGTCACTTTTTCGTGTGTGAAGAAAGCCTTATGCTATTCAGGTGCCTCCAATCTGTTGATATTTCATTGCTGAGATAGATAATAAGACCACTGTTAGCAATTCTAGGATCTACCTTGAACTTCTGATCGTAAATCAGTTTACAACCTAAATATCTCGGCATTAATATCTTGTTTTGCAGTTGATCTGTCGCCTTCCTCGTTAGAACATGCTTAAAATCTCAGCTCTTCATCTTGTTTGTATTATGGGTGCTTTGAAAAATATACATATAGTTTTGGATCTCTACTTTGCCACCAAGCTGCCTTAGGTCTCTGATCATGCTCAAAATTACTAATATCTCTATAAACTTATACAGAGGCCCCAATGCGTAAGTTATATAAACTGAGGCTTTCAGTCTTACAAGATTATTTTTATATGTTTCAAATATATCTTATTTATTTTATTGATATGAAATTTCCAAGATGAACAATTTTTGCACGATTGTGTATCCCCAATTGATAATATGTTGAGTTCTTTATTAATGGGTGGCACGACATGGAAAAGGTACTATACCTAAAAACCAACACAAATGCTTTGTTGAAAGGTACAATAGGTTCTGTAAGTGTGAAAGAACTGTATGCTCGTATTTGCTGTGTGTCGAAATATAAATTTTTGTCAAGTATGGGAGGGTTACAGATTTAGAAACTGGGATCATTTCACCGTGAAGCCTTTGATACAAGTCAAGGATTTACCTAATTTACTCAAAGGCTTACACAGCTATATAATGGTGGATAAATCGTGCTATGTACAAAGTCACTGCATCTAAATTTCACGTAGAGCAGCTATGCATTTGCACACCTATCAAGATCATTCACAATGTAAGTTTTCTCCATTGGATGAATCAAGTAGCCTAAGCCACGCCAACTTTACCCTTTTTCATTGACTTAATCCTGCAATAAGGTCACTCAAGGTCATATTTTTAGATATAAAATGTTCAAATTCTCATCCCGAGATCCTAGCCGAATGCCGCCTCTTGATCGTCTCTACCCAACTCATCTCAACCGGGTCTACTCTGTTCAATCACTTCTGCACTCGACATGGTTAGCTTCCGCTTGATTGGCACTAATCGATTTTGTTACAACATGATTCTGGTGTGCCTCAATTACATTATTGAATTGACCACTTAAAAATGTATTTATGAATCTCAAACCTTCCTCAGTAAACTATTTCTACACTGCTATGTACACAGAAGCCATGTTCAATGGATTATACTGCAGGTTTGATATATTCTACAATCACTGAGCTAGCTAGGAGTCCGTCGTATGGGGTACTAACTGATTTATCGCTCTCTTCACTTCTACAATGCATGCCTTCTTCCCATTCACGTTCTCCTTCACCTGAAATACAATTTGGAAGATGAGACAAAACTGGCTCATTTATGCATCTTTGCATACAAACAAAGGAAAATACTGATAAAAAAACGAGCAGTCTAACGTACGAGATTCTATATCGTGCGAAATGAGGAAGATAGTAGGCAACCAGTATTTCTATATCATAGAGAGAGTGCTTTCGAGGTCTAAACTAATGATTTCTTAATTATTTAGGTTATCATTAACAAAGAGGGAATTGACTTACGAGAGAGAGAGAGAGAAGAAAGACATATGATAGACTTGTCTGTGTTTCTTTGCTGGTTATTTTATATATTATTTCATTCTGTAAAATACAGAAAAGCCAAATAAATGGAGTATGACGGAGGTTGGAGGAAGGTGCGCACCTTGGCCCTCAACTCGGCCATAAAGAAGCCATTATTCAAGGACGACTGTAGCGCAGTGACCTCCACTCGCATCTCCCTGAGCGTGAGCATAACATCCAAAAGCAATCCTTCCTTGTATGGACAATGCAGCTCTATCAGTGCATCGTTCTCAATTATTGACACCTGTAACGTGTCCACCGGAGGAGGTGATGGCGGCAGATCGATTGCCTTATACTTATGAGCACCATTGCTCCCTTCCACAACCCTAATTTTTCTCTTATCCGTCCAAGAAGTGGCCCCGGTTTTCGCACTTCTCCGATAAATCGCGGTGACCCCGCCGCCCGTATGCAGATCTTTTACCCTCTGTGTCTCTCTTGATCTGGTTTCCATGAGACGCGCGCGCGCCTCGAGATCTCGTATCCTTTTATGCAACTGTTTGACGTACTCAATTGTGTCGCCGAGGATGGACGCCTTGTCCATCTTGGTCACAAATGGGACGAGTGATCTCAGTACGACGAACCTCTCGTTCAGCTTCTCTCGCCGCCGGCGCTCGGCGAGAACGTGGTTAGCGTTAAGCTCATCGTGCGGCGCGCCTTTGCTGTGGAATCGAGCGGTCGGATCGTCGGGATCCCTGAACTTGGATGGAGATTCATCACGGTGCTTGCTGTGGAGGAGAGGAACGTCAAGTAAGACGTACTTAAGGAGCCATTGCGATACGCCGCCGGTAGTTAAGTGCAAATGCAGGTCGGATCGGGTGGTCCATTTTGAGAAGGCGGCTGAGTGTGCGGAGGAGCAGAAATATCCGGTGGCTGGGTTGGTTTCGGCCCACCGCGTGGGGTGTTGGAGTACGGCTGAGACTGTTTTAGAGTAGTGAGTGTCTTCTCGTGCGAGTTCTTCTAACATAGGGCCACAATCAGCATAATAAGTAATAATTTAGAGCTACTTATCAAATGCCAAGCGGTGGAGTTACTTATTTTGGATGATTAAATTTAAAATCAAACGGTCCACGTTATATTATTTATTCAAAACATGTGGGCCGTCGAATTTTACATCTGACGATTAAGATGAGGAGAAGGACGATTTTTTTTCACAAGGGAGAAGGACGGTCCTTCTTCACAAGAGAAAAGGACGCCTCCCGAATCCCCATTATCGAAAGAGGTTAATAGGTAGAATTAACTCCTCTCTTTATTAGCTGTTTAATTTTAATTAAATGACTAAATATTTTAATTTTTTTAAAATAAAAATTTATTTAAAATAAATTTAAAACTATAAACCAAATGATTAAAATTGAACTAATAATAAAAAAAGGGATATACTCGACCCCTTTCACAAGGCGTTGACCCACCAAATCCATCAAATGTAAGACATGTACATACAATTTATAAGTAATTTCTAATTAAAATTTTTTTAAAGTCTCTTTTTAAAAAAATAAAATAAAATTAAGACGATTAAAAAGAAAAACATGCAATCGCTTTTACAGGTTAGATTTTGACAAATCACGTCTCTCGGAGGGCAATTTGTCAACAACAGGGTTTGAAACTTTGGCAGAGTGGTTGGAATTTGGGGCCATGAATATGATATTAAAATATTATTTTTATAATTTATTTTTTGAATGTTTTGGTAAATTATTACTTTAAAATCAATCACATTTTAAAACTATATATATATATATATATATATATATATTAAATAAAAAGAAAAAATAACTCTTTCCAGATTAATTTAGATTAGCTAGGATATGTATTAAAATCATTATCCCGTTATTGCTTATGTGAGAAGGCACTAACGAAAAGGCATTGGGTGCCTTTTAGGTAGGTACGTTTTTTCTTTTGGGAAAGTTTCCGTCGACGTGCATGGACCAACAGCTCAATTAAAGTTAAGTAAAATTGTTCAACATATTTGTATATCATTATTAATACTCATATTTATATACCTACTTATATTAAGTTATTAAAAATAAATATAAATTTTATCTTATTTTTATAATTATAATTATAATTATAATTATAATATATGCTGTAATTTTCATAGCGATAGACATGCAGGGCATTAAATCTCCCTGCCGGGTGTCAGAAGTCAGTAACTTATATCATTCCGATTTATTCTTTCCATCCTCTAATATTTAATTCTCCTCCCTAATCTATTTACTACTATTTAAAAATAAATTAAAATATTATTTTAGAATTGTAAAATCATTTATTTATAAAGAAATAATTGTTAAAATTTATTCTATTTTTCTGATGATATTGAATAAAAAAATACGTTTTAAAAAATATTTTACTGAATTTTATTTGTTAGTGTTTATTACCTGATGGTGGTGCAGCTGCTTGTGGACCGTTGCTCAAGGGGGCTTGCATGGCTGCCCATGTCTGAGTCGAATCGGCACTCAACATTTCAACTCGGCGAGCCAGACTAACCCCGCCCGTAGGGAAATCGGGTTCCAACTCGTCGGACACGTCGTCGGGCGAGCCGAGCCGGATATCCTCGGACATCTCCAGCTGCATGGGCTCGCTCACCTCGGTTGCTGTCCCATGGGCCGACGGCACGAGTGGTTGGTTCTGAATCGACTCGTTGAGACTGTTATGGCCGGTTTCGGCCTCCGAGTCTGACTCGCCTTCTCCATCTTCGGCCGTGCCTTGGTGGTCGGTATTGGCCTCTGGGTCACCGGCGGCATGCATGGTTGTGACCACCTGAGAACGGAAGCGGGCCTGATGGTCGGATGACATGGCAGGAGGGTGATCAGAGGTGGAGTGCTCAGAGGGGGCAGGTTTTGGTGGTTGCTGGTGGTGAAGTTGGAGTTGGTGGACGACGAAGAAGGTCTTTATATGTTGGACGAATGAGCTGTCCTCTTTAACCTGCCACCCGTTGATAAAGGCTTTTATAATTTTGGCGTAGGTGTTCCAAGACATGATTTATACAGTGATCTAGAATCTTGCATCGTTAAATTACTCAATAAGAAATTGAATTAATGAAATGGGCGTAAGTGGAAGATTAGTTGGCCGTACCCTTTTGGTGGTGCCGAGCTCCACGACGCCATCAATGAGAGGAATGCACACGACGGTCTGCACAAGTGGCAGGATTTCAATGGTGAGATTTTAATCAGCAGATTTATCGACGACAAATGTTGAATGAAGGAAGACAACTCCACGATTCTGGAATGAGGAGGAAGAAGATGGTTACCAGAATACCAGCGCTCTGATGCAGTTTCGACGAAATACACACGTCGAGGAGAGTGAAGGGAAAGGCAAAAAGAAATAAATAAATTAGTGAAATACAGTAAGAGATAATCCCAAAGCGTAATACACAATGCAATGGTTTGCTTAGGGCCGGCCGGAGACACGCCGGCCTAATACTTAATTTGATAAAAGGTTTAAATATTAATAATTTAATAAAAAATATTACAAAGTCGATGAGATAACAGCATATGAACACCTAAACTAAAAAGATAAAGTTTGAACATCCAAACATCAAAGGACAATACTAAACAATTAAAATGACGTTTTATCTAAAAATTAAGATGTCTTATTACTAAATAAAGACAGTTGTTACATACTATTGGCAGCTCTTTTTATTATTGATTTGAAATAGTATCATACACACATATTGATTACATCGATCTTAGGTATTGTTTAGCCAGACAATATCTTTTACTATAAATAAAATCCATTCTGAAAGGAAAAGAGAGAGAGAAAAAGACTATTCAATAGGCTGTGTATACAAAAATGAGTATTACCATCCAAATATACACCCATTTTCATCATCTTCATTTCCTACATTTTCTTCCTCAACATCTTTCCTAATTTGTTAGAAAGAATCCTAATTTGAACGTTGAAAGATATACCAGAAAACGAGTTTTATAAATATCTTACCTCTCGTTTGTTTTATTGTGATGTATAAGATTTTGATTTATTATTACAAAAATCAAACTTGTTTACATTTGGATATCCAAACGAAGTAGCTTACTCTCTAATTCGTATGAAAATCTAAATTCTTAAGACGCACCACATATGATTTAATTTTATTTTAGTTCAATATTTTCTTTTATTTTTCAAATTTAATATTAGTGTTTATACATTTAAGTTGCAGTTTAATTTTATGTGAATCAACAATTCAAATCGACCATATTTTGAATCACGTAAAATAAATCTACAGTAAAAAAATCATAAAGAATAATACAAATTCCAAAATCAAGGTCAATTCTAGAGTTTTAATATGAAAAGTTGGGTAAAATCTTATATATTGAATAGAAGTAATATTAATATATAGGGTAAGAGTAGAATTATTTTAAAAAAATAAAAGTTTTAATTAAAATTAGAATAAAGTTTTAAAAATTTGAGAATAATTTGGTAATTTTAACATATTTTAATAAACAACAATTTTGATAATTTTTGTTTTAAATTTTCATAACCAATTAAATTCAGTAGATGTTTTCAAATTAACTGTCTGCCTCTAATAGTTGATGGCACCATTAAAATAATTTGACACTCACATTTATTATATAATTGATTTCTCCTACCTTACATGAATGTGACATACTCTGTGCATATATAAATAAAATCTAGATCGAGGAAGGTTTTATTTTTTAAAAAAATAAATAATTTTTTTAAAAAATTAAATTATTTATTTTTAAATAAATAATTATAATTTAATTACTTTTAAAAAATTAAAAATTAGTTAAAATTAATTATTAATTATAATTATTCATTTAAAAATAGATAGTTCACATTTTAAAAAAATATTATTTATTTATTTAAAAGATGAAACCCCATAATTCCCATAAAATCCATAAGAAATTATCAAAGTCACTTAGTTTTTCATTCCACCACCTAATCTATGATCATCATCATCATCAATTGGATTAAAAAACTATTTTTTATAAAAATTTGTGGAGTAAACATAAACAATGAGGATTGTACCTTTGCAAGAATGGCTCGAGAGAACACTTTGCTATCCACCTCGTTTGCACCAGCTTGCCATACATGTTGCCGTGCTTCATATGCCCTTCCAGGCAACCTAAACATGTTTAGAATTTGATCATTTAGAGTGTTAAAATGATGATATATGTCAAATAATTAATATGTTATAGTAGTTACGTATCTAAAAATTATTATATCTAGTAAATTTGTATCAAAAATTAAGTCTTACTAAATACATAGAACAAAATATATATAAGATACTTATAACTTTTACTTGAGTGTGTGACCAAATGTGACAGGTTTTATGTAAGGTTCACAAAAAAATTGATGGGTGCTACTTTATATATATATATATAACTATACATCTTTCTCCTAACTTGTAAGCTTTTTATTATTTTTTTTTCTTTGGCAGTGAATGTCCTTCAATTACTGCCACATATATATGATTTGGGTTCATGGGTTGCCATATATCTGTACTTATCTGATGTATGATTTTTTTAGATCAGGTCTCGTAATCATAATTTGATCTAAACCCACGAAGTAGAAGGATCTTTACCTGTCACATATACATGATTTGAGTTCATAGGTTGTCACATATCTATATTTATTTGATATATAATTTTTATAAATTAGATCTTATAATTATAATATGGTCCAAAACTACGAAGCAGGAGTGAGGATGATGGCTAAAAAAAAGAGAAATAATATTCATATAATTTATATGTAATCACTTTACAACCATCTTGTTATGTATAGATAAAAAGAGTAAACCCTTTTAATTTTCTCTCTTTCTTTCTTTTTTTTTTTTAAAAATATATTTATTTATATATATATAAAAGAGTTATATAAATGATGTAAAAAGGTTATTCATGGGGAAGGGCTCTTAAAAAATATTGGGCAAATAATCTCATATATAAAGACAATAAATAAGGTAATTTCAGTATAGAATAGTAAAAATTAATCTCATAATCATGGAGGTAACTAAATTACCCTAAATAGCCTTTACCACAGTTATGATAATAGGGTGAGTAATAAACAGACTTGTCGAGGTCATATTAGTAATAAACACTTCCTTTATTATTAGTCTACCTTGCTGTCCTTGCATTTCATGCACCAACTACCCAAATTAAGTAGCATCATCTATTGAAAATATAATTTTTTTTTAAATTTAAATTATTTATTTTTAAATAGATAATTAAAAAATTAAAAATTATTTAAAATTAAATATTAAATCATAATTATTTAAAAAATATAATAATAATTACACACACACAAAGAGCCCTCTTACTATACTTCTTCCTTTAACCATGATACATTCAATACATCTTATTTTTTTAATATATATATTTTTTTTAAAAAAAATATGATAATACTTTTATTTTTTATTTTTTATGTAATATTAGTATTTTTATACTTTAATATTCTTAAAAAAATGAGAAAAGACTTATTTTCACATATTTTTTAATAAAATAATATAAAGGCAGTTGAATAATTAAGATTCAATGACTCCCTACCGTGTAGGATGTCCCCATACTCTGCCTGAGAGCACCTCAATCCACGAACCCAGGAGTGCCGCTATGCGAGAGGTACATGGCAGCGCCTTTGATGGCTTATCTTCACCGTTAGATTTAAAAATTCTAACGGATGAGATTTAAATGTTAAGAGTATTATTTAAATAGTTTTTTTTTTAAATTTTTTTATGATAGAGTTGATATTCAATTGATAATATTATAAAAAAAAATTAAAAAATTATCTTTATTATTATTATTTTTAAAAAATTATATTTATTAAAATTTAATTCAATAATTGACAAAACGTAGGTAGAGGCTACTTTTCCAATTCAATAACTTTAATTGGAATTTTGGTGATACCTTATTAACCCAATAGTAATATCTTATGACTTAATCATTTATGACTCAAACCACAAGATAAATTTTCTATAATAAAATATTAATACTTTATGTATTTTAATCCTTGTGAGATATCACAAGTAGACTATACACAATAATTCTTCTCTTATAAAATTTATTTTGAGTGCCTCATTGGAACTTGCAATGATATTTGATTAATGTGGTGGTTGTAATTTGGATCGAAACATGTACTTACCCCACTCCAGGAGCGAAAGAGAAGGAGACACACATGAGGTAGAACCACTCCAACTCGGTCAAATCCTCCGGCGACAAGGAGGCACAGGGGCGGCGAGCTGGCTGGTTAGATTCACCACCGGCCGACAACGACTCATACAGCTCCCGGATCTGCCGGCTTCTCTGCAAGGACGCCTCTTCGGCGCTCAGCTCAACTGGTTGCACCGTCTTCCTCGTTTTTATTGCTCCATTGTAGTACCCATCTCCCCACACTAGGATTCTGAACACGACCCATTTCTCCAATCAATCATAGTAACTAAAATTTGAGAAAATGAGCAATGGGTATTGGGTATTAGTTAATAAGTTACCCTTGTTGTGGACACAATTTCCAGAAGAGACTGTAAGTCCACTGAACTGCCTGCACAGCTGACTGTAACATATGCTGTATTTGTCTACTAGTCGGCCGAGCAGCCATTTCCGCTCACCTCAGTTGTCGTCAAAAGAGAAGAAGAAGAAGAAGACAGGAAAAAGAAAAGATAAAAAAAAGGAAAAGAATAACTATCAATGGTCAGATCATCCAGTGAAATCGAGATCTAATCCTGACCAAACAGCACGATGCCTAGCCAACTTTGAAGAAAATGGTAAGGATGGAAAGAGAAGGTCTGACTTGCAGGTAAGCAAAAAGAGAGATGATCTTGAGCACCAGAGAAATTATTAAGTTAAATAATTACAGATAGATCATAAAAGGGAGATTGGGTATTGGTTGAAGATTTATGAAGGTGAGAGAGAAAGTTTGGAAGGAGAGCAATGAGAGAGAGAGGGGAGAGGAGAGAGAGAGTGTGTGTTTATGTGGGTGTTTTTGATGTTTTGACCGGCCGCTCTACCAGAAAGTTTCATGGGCTGCGCCACCTAGTCAGTCGTATACGTGAGGATTAGATTTTGTTAGTTGTCCACTATTTCTGCTGCCACCACGTGCCTGCACAGGCTTCTGTGTTTTGATTGGGAATAGAACGCTCTCGTTATTCATGTCAATCTGCCTCTGATAAATTAAGTTGACATAGCAAACGATCACGGGGTTTGAAAATAAGTATGCTGACGGTCATGGGGTTTGAAAATAAGTATGCTGTGTAGTGTCATTTATTAATTTGTGGACATTGTCAGGACTTAAATTCAATGTATTACTTATAATTATATGGGTATACTGAAGGTTTATTTGATCAAAAGTCAGGTCAAACAGTCAAGCATCAGTAAAGACTAAGAAATAATTTTAGAGGTAAGTGTCACCAAATGTGGCTAACCTTCAGGCCACACATGTTAAGCTTGGTCGAACCCTCCTACTGCGTTGTCTGAGTCCTAAATAAGGATGATCAACCTTCAAACCAATATATAAACCAACCCAGCTGACCATCAGATAGGGATTCGGGGTGGCTACAACGAGAACAGGAGCCGTTGGATTAAAAAATCCGACGGCTTCCGTTTTATATATAAAAAAAATTATTTTTAGTTATTTTTTTATTTTTATATTTTTTTCTGCTTTTAATTAAAGAAACAAAAATTTTAATATTTTTTTTAAATTTTATAATTATTTTTTTAAAAAAATAGGAGCCGTCAGATTTCAATCCAACGGCTCCCGTTGACATCGTAGAGGCTGCGCGTTGCTGCCCCCATTCCATCAAATAGAAAGTAACTATCTAACAAAAAAAAAAATTATGAGACTAGTCAGGATTCTGTGAAGTGAAAGTTTACATACCTAATTAAATAAAAGTGGTTGGGTGTATGTTCTCAGTCAATTAAAGCAATCAAGTTCAAATTGTTGAGACCCAAACTACTTATTTGAATTGGGAGGAAATAATCAACAATACACACAGCAAGCAACCAATAATCACAATCAATGAAATAAGATACGATTTTTACGTGAAAAATCTTTCTTTAGAATGAAAGAAAAAAATCACGGAACGATACGTTTACAATAACTCTACTATATAATAATTGTTCAATTATAAAAATTCTAACAAAATATAAGGATTAAACACCTTATATCAAATAGATCGAATAATAATTGGTACAAGATGAAAAAGTAAAAAAAATAACCTGTAAAATATTTTTATAAATTTCAAGAATAGCATATCCAAGATCGGTTGATATTGAAATATGGTTCAGGACTCAATCGGATATTTAAATCTTCATATTCTCTATTTTTTCTCTCTTTCTTTTCTTTTTCATTCACTGACGATGCTTTTTAGGTTTGAAAATTGTAAGTGGTTTGACCTTAAAACGTGTTAGTGCGTTTTATGCTGAGCTATGCTCGAGCACTCGTCAAGCGCATCTCGAGCACAGATGCCATAGGAATCGGCACCTCAGGCGCCTCTCGAGTGCGTCTCGAGCACAAGGCCATTATTTTCTGCACTTGAGCGTCTCTCAAACATGCTTTGAGCATAAGGACACTGGATTCGGCACATCAGGCACCTTTCGGTCGCACCTTGAGCACTCTCACTTTGAAATATACAATTTAGGCCTTTGCATCCCCGAAAATTCTAATCCTCTGAATCAGTATAAAGCTCGTGTGTCCTCATTTAAACCACTGAATGACACTTCATATAGGTATGGGCTCATGCAAGAATGACTTATAACCTAACACAAACCACCTAACAAATTTATCAATAGAAAGGACCACCATATCATACAAAATGTAGGGTGGAAAAATGAAAGAGCAAATCTAATCTCCAAAAGGGTGTCTCTTATGTTTCTTACTTTCAATTGCCAAAAGTCGAAAGGTAAAAAATGTAATATCGGTAGCCCACCAATCACAAATTGACCTGGACACAATTATTAGCTTGCGTGCTCCTAAAAAAGACCACTGGCGAAAGGAACACCTTCTCTATGCTATTTCCTGACAAGAAAGTGATAGGAGAAGGCTAAATTTGTACCTTCAAAATACAAAAAGAAGCCCCAAACAATTAGAAACAGTCTTTTTTAGAGAGCCTTTTTAACTGGCGTTTTTGTAGGCTGTTTTTACAATTTTTTGAACATCTTCTCTAAACAAACTAGTACTCTTGACAAGCATTTATTTCTCTAGCCGAAGAGGGAGTAATCATTCCTCGTGTGAGCAAATAATGTTATTAAAGGCTCATAGAGCTTGGCTTCTTCTACATCAAGGAGCACTACAATCAATCAACAATTATTCTCTTTCTTTTCAATTATTTGTCTACCAGAATTTAAGGCTTGCGGCATCCTTGTGAAGGAACAATGGGCTTGTCTTTCGTAAAAAAATAAAAGAAATTATTTTTTAGATTAAGGCTGTTTATTTTTAAAGAGATAATTATGATTTAATAATTAATTTTAATTGAATTAGACTATTTTTTTATTTTAAATTATTTTTTATTCTCCCTATGAGCCGATTCTTTTTCCTCTCTGAGAGATCATACTCGCGGTTGCCTTACCATTAAGTGCCCCTTGGAGCATGCTGAAGGAGACTCTAGGCAGTCCGGGCAATTATTTTTCTAAAATCATTACCTAGTTGTGACAACACAGAGGCCTGCTGCCTGGGTCTCCGTCCCGTTCATTCAACCCTAGGAAATGGGAGGACTTCACCGGCCTTCTTCCTAGTGAGCAATATGCCTCATTGTTTCTATTTATTTCAATATTTTTAGTTATCTTTTACTATAACTTAATTTCATTATATTCTGGCCTTGAACTTAGTTGAGCTTTTGAAGGAAAATCCATGATGGTCCTACTAGGCTTCGATTCTCTTATTGTTGCACTTGGTTCATGTTCAATTATCCGGAGTTTAGATGCATGTAGTTTAAAGTTACTACTAAATACAAAGAAATTTGATATCTGTGGGATTAAATTCCAAGTTATTGCATGAAGGGCTCATACAGTTATGATAGACAGTCTAATATTTTTCTATTAGAGCATTCCATATTCTACTTATCTAACATATATGGCCGGACCAATTGTTGCGCAGGTTGAATTTGAATCTAGAGTTGTATTAAGCTCTCTGTCTTTTTTGTCATAATATACTATAGATCATATTACCTTTAATAGATCATATTACCTTTAAGAGTTGTTAGAAATATAAATTCATATATAATGAAAATTGAAAATACATCAGTATATTTTGCTTCATGGAATTTAATGTCATGGTGACTTGTTTCAAGTGTTACTAAATGTCACTTCCTTAAGTTTTGGTATTACTTTCCTTCCTGGTGTTAAAATGTTTTTTAAGTGGGTCAGCTACAAAATCCACATCATAAATATACAAATAGGAAGATACTAATAAAAAAATTTTTTCTTAAATAATTTTGATGTGTAGCAAACAGTAGAGGTGGAAACAATAAATAGCTCATGGTTTATACTTGGGTATCCAATGACAGTAAATGACATTGTAAGCAGTAAAATGCTTTAGCCAGTTAAAAATAAGCATAGATCTAAGGATTTACGAATAGGCCATCCTCATGTATAGACCCTCCAACTAGCTATGGTTAAATAAGCTTTAAAGCCACATCCATTGAAAAGCATTGAAGTGGCAATTATGCCATTTATTTGTATCTTTTGACTTATTATATCTCTCACTTGCACATAGAGGGCTCAATTTAGTAGTGCATATTTCTTTGCATTCTCATTACCAACTAGTAAGTTGTGTGACTATGAAGCACACATAGAAAATGGTGTGAGTACTATGCTAAATATCTCTACAAATTCCAATGTAGCGGCATTCTTAAATTATCTTTTTATGTTCTAAACGTAATTGAACACATGAGATTAAATAATTCATAACTACTCTAGAGTAATAAGTAAAATTATACTTGATCATTTCATATCATAACGTATTCAAAATTGTATTGCCATATAGCATCATAACCTATTTACTGTGAATGTAATTATTAGGTCATTTTATGTGTTTATATATTCTGTAACCGTGTCGGGTTGTTCATTGACAAAATTGCTTTTATTGATTGGAAGATCTACCTCAACTTATCACTTGAAGATTGTCACCACTTTCCTTGGTATCCACTCCTACCTTTGCCCGAGTTGCGCTCAAACTCTGTATCTAGAAAGTGTGCGCTTGCTGCACGCTTCCATTGGCTCGAGTGGCATTTCTAGAGGGTGTCTGCTCGCTGCATCCCCGCTCTGCGCTCAAGCTCCATTTCTAGAGAGCGTTCACTCGCTGCATGCTCGATCTACGCTCGAGCACCCAGGCACATTCCCAATCTAACCCTAGTTGCGCCTGCCTTGTGCTCGAGCCGCACTGGAGCATCGCGATGCGCATTTCCACAATGGTCATACTTTTGACCTTATTTTCGGCCACTCTATAAATACCTGCATAATTTTTTTTACTCTAATTTTTTTGGAATAATTTTTGAACGGCCATTTCAATGAGAAAGCCCTCATCGTTTGTGATTATATTTGCTCCCTTTGAGAAAACACAGCCTCAACTTTTGTGCTTCTATTACAAGTTTTCTCATCTCATTTTGAAACATCCTATACACCTCTTCCCATCTGGCAAACTTTGTTGGCGATGTCGTTGGTGTGAAAATTGGACTCTAGTGGTATGCAGTGATTCGATGGCTCAAAAAGAAAGATTAATTAGAATATTGAAAGGTATTTGATTCTATTGTTACAAGTAAATTAAAGAAGTTAATTGGTAGGGATCACAAGAATGGAGTAAGTTGTCTAGGTTAGCGCGTTTGTACTACAGGATTTGTAAGTTAATTTTCTTAATGCATTCTTTCTTAACTGTTGAAATTCGAAGGATTTTATTCAATAGTAATGATTATTGAGATTTTTTTTCGTTACCAAAAATCTTGTCTTGATTGTTACTACTTTCATTATTTACTATTTATATCTAAATTAGAATATATTTTATGTGAATTATATATTTTGTGATTTGTATTTCGTAAATTTTTTAAGAGGTAGAAACATGTTTGTGCTTTGGACGTCTAATCCTTTTTAATTGGTATCAGAGACTCACATCGATTTGCGACCCCTGGTCTATACGTATACGAGCGGATCTCTATCCGTTCCTCACTTCTTTAATGAGAGCAATTACATTTATTGGAAGATTCGTATGAGAGCCTTCCTCAAATCTATGGATGAGTATGTGTGGGCCATTATTCAATCTGGGTGGACTTCACCCAAAAGTACTACGGACGATGAACCGAAAGTTCTATTCTTGTGAATAAAAGAAAAACTCGTTGCATGTAACTGGTATAGTAAGGGGTTGCATACTATTTTTTGGCTATATCCTCTGAGTAATTTAAACGTATTTTCACGTGTAAGACTTCAAAAGAATAGGCACATAGCTGCCTTGCTCAGGCCACGAAAGCTCAGTAGGGTGTGGAAGTAGTCTAGGTGATCTATCAGATAAATGCTTCCATCATGGGACTCTAGGGCCGGCATCTTAAACTTCTGAGAGAGTGTTTGCATTTGAATCTCCATTGTGAAAGACGTTTGTCTCAGGTCTGCAGAGCATTCGGTAGCATCTCCCTTATATACGTGCTGCCATATCTTTACCACTCACTCCTCTACTCGAGGGGAGATTGTAGACTATTTTGCATTGAGGTAGGTTCTCAACTCTGAATGGTTTGGCAAGCGGAGTGAGGTCGGTCGGCTATTACTGATGGTCGGTTGGATGTTGCTTGAGGCCCCTTCTCGGGTTGTTGGCCTCCACTCGTCACGTGAGTAATTAGGATTTCACCGCTCTAGGCTCTTGTCCGGTGTCTTGTGGCCAAGTTAGCCCTCCAAACAAGATCGGACATTGTCGGTCAAAGCCGCCTGGGTTATGAGGTCGTCCGAGGGTCTTGCCTTTCGGCCGATCATTTCTTTCTCTAGCTTCTACTTTTTGACGCTGAAGTGCGGGTGGTGGAGGAAGGATCCCCTAGCCCATGCTGGCGCACACAAAGGGCCTAGAGCATCTCGGATATGTTATCCACCCGATCGACGAACGCTTGCATGAAGGGTGCTGGTCGCTCCTCCACATGGCTACTCGCAGATGGATCGTCACCTTGGGGAATGACGTCCTTGGCTAGACCTTTGGTGTGGGCTCTAGTGTTAACCATGTCTACTTCTGTGTAGATGATGGTTAGGCTTTTCATTCGTTTTTCTACAGACGGTACCAATGATACATCCTAGATCTTTGTTGTTGACAGATTAGGGGGCGCTTCTTCTTCTGGTTGAATTGAAATGAGTTCGGTCTCCGTACTCCTTGTCTTGGATCCTACATACCACAACTCAAAAGTGAAAAGTTAGAGAATTTGTGGGACTCACTCCCTAATATATCCTCTGACACTTAAATTAATAATTTTTCTTAGGATATGAAAGATGCAGGGTTAAAATTATATTAGTGATAATGCAAAAAAAGTAGGTCTTTTTGTGTCTAACTCAGAGGTTGTGCTCGACATGGAGCGGTTTTTGTAGTGGTACCGTTTGTGGGAGCGGCTTTGATGTTAAGGAGGTGACAATTGTGAAGGAGTTCTCGGAGGCTCTATGGACAGAGTGTAGTTTCTTAAGAGCTCTTGGGAGTAGCATTTGAGAGCTTGATTGAATGCAAGCCTATTGAGGTTCGTAATAGGGCAAATGTAAGCGTGGGTGCTATTGCCAATGCAAGCATTCCCTTAGAGTCTACCTCAAGTGCCTTTTATAGCCTCTGGCTGGTTTATCTTTGTTTGGGTGCAAAGACTAGTTGTCAGCTGTCTTACGTAAATTTGGTGGGCTAGAATGAGGATGCGGGTGTCAATTAAGGCAACCAAGATTAGTCAAAGAGGATTCATTCCTTTCTTGAGAAAATGTTGTACATGGAAAACATTGGAGTTACTATTATGAGAGATTTGCTAAGTTGGGAGTTACCACTTCTTGGGAGATCGTAATTTGGGACAATATTTAGGGTTTTGGTTAGTTAAAACAGATGATCTTTAGTGTCCAGGAATAGTGTTGTGAGCCGTTTGAATTGCATTGTGATTAGAATGGGCTATTCGGCCAACTGCGGCGCTGTTTGGGCCAACATAGGTGTTAATTGGCATCTGGGCCAGTGGGCCAAATGCCTCCTGGACCTGCCGCCGAGACCATGGGTCTTTGTAATGGGTCAACTCATTTCCACCGTCCCCATCAATAAGTAATATAAATTAGAAGAGACCCTCAAATTTACAAAAAATATAATATCCTAAATTCTTTTGATTTAGGAATAATATAATATTCATAATAAAGAAGGATATTATATCCTTAATACTCCATTAAACTTAAGCCCAACTTAAATTTGGCAACTAAATCAATATGATGGCCCAGCGAATGAACCTTTATAAAGATGTTAGTTAGTTGATTAGCCGAACAAACCAAAAAAGGCAAAGATTGCTATTCTTGAGAGGATGGTATAGGAAATAATAATTAATTTTAATATATTTTATGTATTCATAAAATATATCATTGTGAATAATCTAAATAATACTATGATTGTCATAATATTGGGAAGTGCAATAGCGTTGAGAAACATTGATATCGTGTAAGAGCAAATAAAGTCCGAAAAATCTAAAAATAGTATCAGTAAGAGTATAATATTCAACATCATTGCTAGAATGAGCAACAACTGTAACATTTTGTATATTTTTATAATTTTTTTAATAAATAAAATTATAAATAATTTTGACCGGATAATTCAATGAATTTAGTGGGTTCAAGCATTATAAGGCTAATAAATTATAGTCTTAAATACACCATCATATAGGGGTTCATCCACTACATGTTAGATTAGAACAGAAATTCTTCCCTTGAGCCTATTACCAATTAGGATTATCTACTAAATTTTAGAAAGTCTTATTAAATTATCTAAAATTTTTAAACTAATATTATGAATAGATAATATTATAAACTTTAATGAAGATTTTTTTTTTCTAGAAACATGGATCCCTAATTGTTCCTATGTAGTAAACAAGAGTTGATATGTTAGCCAAAATTTTGGTAATGGAAGTTAAAGTCTATCATAGTTAAATTTATGGTAATTATTTCGAGAGAAAAAATAGGATTTGGTTAAATAGTTTCATGCTAATATATGGTGACTGAAATTAAGGTAATTATATAAGTAGTTAGTAATATATGTGGTGATGGATTATGATATTAAAAATAGTCAATGAGTTAGTTATATTTTAGGAGGTTGATAACATAGAGACAAAAAGGTTCAACCGCCTCTAATCAAGAAATGCTGAGTGAGCCCTTTGAGCTTTATTTTTATAGGTTGTTGGCTATAATTTCTTAAAATTAAAATCATGTTATTATGGATCTTGTCAATGTGGCAATTAGACATGGGTTTAAGGACAATTTGGTTAGAGTCAAAATTTATATGAACAAACTAGATTAGGGGGTTAGCTAAAATTTAGGAATTGGTTGCTATAAATAAGGACATTATCCACCTTTCCTTTTCAAGAGAAATTATAGAAAGACTATCAATGTTAACCATCCCAAATTGTTGGCGAGCAAAATTAGAAATGGGGCTCAGTAGTTAGCACAAATATTTGACTCAAAATACTAACAACTCCTATGTTAATAAAGAAGCTCAACCACTAACATTAGAAAGGGAAGTTGTTGGCTGTTGAGAAAGAAATATTGACTATGATATAAATATCAATAGATAAGGGATAAAGAAGCTAACTACTAGAAATTCAAGATTTTAGGAAGTGATTAAGTATAAGGAAATTGTTGTGTAAGAAGGTTACTCAAACTCAAGATATTTGCAAACATTTGATAGGTCGTTGGCTATATATATGTTAGCCAAAATATAAGGTAGTTAGAGGCTGCTAACAAAGGGTTGTTTGGTTGATGAGTAACAGAGGAAAATCAGCATGTAATTCTAAGTGTTAGGGGAAGAAACACTACCTAGAAACAAATCTTTCATCTCATAAATTAGACCCTTGATAGTCTAACATTTTTTCCTTGTTATTTTGGCTTCTAAAAGGAGAGAGTAGCTGCTCTTGTTAAAGGTGTAGGAACCATGGAGGAGAGGAAGAAAAGAGGAAAGCAAGGAGTATTCAACATTAAAGCAAGTAATTTTGTAACATTCCATGTTTTGATATAAATCTTCTAGAAAGAAATTTTTAATTTCTCTATTAAAATCCATGATTTATAAGCATGTATGGCATGGTCATAGAGAAATACTTTCAAGGGATCAACTTTGATTTGGAAGGAGAATTTAATAAAATGTGGTTAAGAAGTAGTATTCTAAACATTTAAATCTAATACCTTGATTTTGTTCTAATAACATAATTGTTAGACTTAGAAATTAAATTTTAAAATTTGAAAGATTAAAAGTAGTGTTATGGCACTTTATAATAGACCTTTAATGCATAATAATGTAAATTAAAATGGTAAGGGAGTAGAATTTTGATGGATTATAGTGATCGAATTTGTTAGAGATAGAATAAAAGTTTGGACATATGATACAGTAAATCATACTTACACTAAAAATTAATAATAGAAATAGGAAATAAAATAATGTTATCATATTCTTTGGATGTAGGTTTGAGCCTAATAATGTACCTTCAAGTGTATGTTTAAACTATGCTAAGTTTAGTGTGTAAGATTAGTTTCATGTTACTTTTATGATATATATTAAGTAATTTGCCAGAAAAAATAGAAAATTTATGAATGATGTCAAGGCAAGTAGACGTGTACTGTGGAGTGTGATAAAATGTTAATGACTTGTTAATTATAGCTATAAGATGAATTGAGAAAAATCTTGAGGAATTCCATAATTTGGTTTGAAAAATTATAAATTAAGAAAACAAAGTTGGTTTTTCCTTAATAGCCACGTAGAAAGGCTTAGAGTGGGAAAATTATTGATTTGTTAGTAATTTCTTACTCACCTAAAATGCTTTAAGAATAAGTAAAATAGAAGATACTACGGAGATTTGATTAATAGGGACTTTGGGGCCTTAATATAAAGTGACCGTATAAAACACTTAAGTATTCCTACTAGTTTTTGATATTCATGATTTCCTTTTGTATTTTATTTGAATTGCATTAGTGTATTCTTGATATTATATGGCTTAGTAGAAAAGAGTATATAAAACACTGGTGTATCTAGTGGAATAAGAGACTATAGTATCTTAGTATAATATATTTTTTTGATATCGATTCCATATCCAATTGTTGAAGTTGATTTATTTTCAATGTGAAATACTTATAAACTTATAACCATAGAATACAACAATATATAGTATCATTAGAGAGGGATATCATAGGTCGTATCAGTATACTATGAGTACAATTTTTAGGAAGATTGTAAGAATGGTGAAAACACCGTAAATAACGGCTAATCAAGTAGTATTTACCAAACTGTTAGAAGTGTAAATACATGTTTGGTTACAATGGTAGAATAAAATTTATAAAAAATTTGATATCTCATATAATTATTATTTCATATTGAGTTGGAATTTTTGGTAATTTAACAGAGGACTTTAATATTGCAAATACTTTGAAACTCAATACTTCGATTGGATTTGTGGGACCATGTGAATACCCTTTGGGAAATCATTATTTTGTTGATATTGTATTCTTGATTATTTATGTTACTATTAAATTATTTTATTGATAATATCATTTACTGATTATTCAAGGATGATTATTTATTTCTATATATTGTATATTGTTAGAGTTTATTGTTTGACAAATGAGTTTCTTAAATAGTTTAATATTTTTACTATTTTTGATATTATTTAGAGTTATTTATTAAGTATTTGACACACCCTTACTATTTCTTTCTTTCAAAGTAGTAGGATTAGAGAAAATAATTATAGAGTTGGATAGAGTTAAGAATGATAGAGGTTATGGAATCTAGTTGAAGAGGGTGTTTATATTTGTTTTTTAATCTAGAGATATATTGTGGCATTTTATTTTATTTTGTTAGAATTTTAAAATTATATTTTTTTAAATTTTTGATATATAAAGATATTTAGATTATGATACTTATATTTGATCATTTATGGACATGCTAAGATATTGATTTGTGATTTATATTTTTTTGTGTGATCGGACTTGGGCAGATGTTATGGATCGAGTTTGGGCCATCACAACAATAGTTTGCTTTTTACTATACCAAGAGACAAGAGAATTCCCCAGTAGGTAGAATAAATTAGTAGTAGGCATTTGATTAGTCGGATCGCCTACGCAATTTGTATTAGAGCATACTAGTAACTCCTATAAAGAGGGAGTAAAAAAGTATAGGCTATGGAATGTGGTACCCATCACATAAAAGAGGACACGATGAATAGTTACGTAACAAATAGAACGTGGATCCTACATAAACTATTTACAAGTTGCACAATATAGACTATGTCAAGTTTGGTAGTAGTGAGACACAGAGTCCTTCAACTAGCTAATAATAAAAGTTAGCGTTAACAAGCTATTTGTTGTCGGTTTTATAAAGTTTGACATTATACACATGATGACTATTAGCCATCTAAAATCAATTAGCCTAGCATGCAAAGGAGATAGACATTATACTTATGTCAACTAGTAATCATCAGAAGTGGAAAATAATTCAAATTTGAAAAAGTACCGAATAAAATCAAGATCCTTTATTTTAAAGTACTAACTCAAAAGGAGTTTAAATTCAAAATGCTAAAACTATTATACTAGTAATAGTATGTCATTAACATAAAATAGAAAAATAGTGATACTAATAGTAGTATAATGAGTAAAAAGAGTAGAGGTATAAAAATTGGAAGTGAATTCAAGTTATGAAATAGTAAAACTAAACTTGATAAACTAACCACGGGGAGCCAATTTAATACCGTATAATATTCGTCGAATACAATATACGTATCGAAGAATATGAAGATAAATAGGATGAGGTTTCATGTATATTTCCTTAGTCAATTCACCATAGAGAAATGCATTCTTTAAATTCATTTAAAATAAAAGCCATTGATATGCGGTAACTATAGTTAAAAGAGATCAAAAAGATGTGATATGGATAATAGGAGCAAAAGTCTCTTCAAAATCAATATGATAATCCCGATAAAGTCCTTGGTCTTAAGATAAGTTTTATACCATATTTTAAACTATCAAAATTTATTTTTTATTTGTATACACATTTGTTCTTTATGGAAGTCTTACTCGGTGGAAAAGTAACCAAATTTAAAGTGTGAACCTTATAAACAGCATCAAGCTCTTTAGTTATAACTTGGTGCTAAAGAAGAGTAGAAAAATAGTGATTGCCAAAAAAATGGTAGGAGGAGCACATACTTGATTAGAGTAATGAATATTTATAGTGGATGAGAACTCTGAGGGTATGATTGTGTTACTAGGAGATTTGGATGATCTAGACTCATTAGGAGTAGTGAAACTTATAGGACTTGCATTAAAGAAAAAATTCTAGAAAGGAATTGAAGTTTAGGTCAATGAAAATATGAGAGGAAAAGGAAGTGTTCAAAGGAAAGGAAAATATATTAGTGAAATTTTTATTGTCCCAGAACTAAATATTTCTAAAATACAAAAATATTTAATTATAAGATTATAATATCTATAGCATTTATGTTCAACACCATAATTAAAAAAGTAACAAAGTCAATAGCGATATTTAAATTTGGTATGCTAATGAAAAGAGAATAAAATAAAGTCGGCATGGCAAACAACTTTGGAAAGGAAATAATTGGGTATTTTTTTTTATAGGGACGCTCAAATGGAGTTTGATTTGAAATAGTAAAAGAGAAAACTCAACTAATTGTGTAGGCAGTTATGTTACTAATTAGAACCAAAGTAGGTTTAATTAATTATAATTTATAAAAATTAAAATTACAAAATTAATATCACAATCATTAACAAATCCAAAACTCGAGCATAACGAAATAAACATCCACATGACCTAATAGGACAACCATAAAATAATAATCCGTATAGGATCTCATCGGATAACCATACGAATAATATAATATATATGACCCACTTTACAAATATCACAAGGGAGGTGACAACTAACCATAACAACCAAAACTCAATATACATAATTAAACTGTTCTCAATACACAACCATGGGCCTATACTTGGCCAATTCCAATATCCAAAATATTTCTGATTCAAATCTAAACCAAAACGAAGCCAAAACTCACCAAAATGGACTAATGCCATCCAAACCCACTAATTTGAAGGGATAAGAAGTAAAAATATAATCTTAAAGCTTAGTAAATACCTATATCATATAATAAATAACAATGTTCGAAATTAGAATGAGGGTGTATAAACACATTCAAAATGCATAAAAGATATGAATTTGAATAATCCAATATCAAAATTTGATGATAGTCTCGTATTTAAATTATATTTCAAATAGAATGATAGTCCCATCAGGATGTATATTGAATGAAATGAGATCAAGAACGAAATTATATAATCTAAATCATGTCATAATCCTGAAACATATGTTAAACAAAATAGAGTTCGGATCGAAATCATATATAAACGAAATAGAGTCTGGAACGAAATCATATAAAAATCAAATAGGTTTCGAAATAAAATTACATATTAGATGTACGAGACTAACCAAATCCCATCCGTGGGCAAACTTTCGAATCTCAAATTAAAATCCAAATATAAATCAATATAAAAATATAAAATATGTACGAAATTAGATAATTAAAGACTAAGAGACTAATTTGAGAAAGTGTTATATATACTCATAATAACCATAAGCCAGATTATTTGCTATATAGACCCACAGGTTGGGTAATTTATGTACACTGTTTCCCATAGATAAGGAATATATTAACTATGTTTTTGTCAACCGCGACGTTGGGTACAATTCTTAAGTTTAGTTTATATATTGGGATGTTTAAATATATTTATTTTCATTTAATTGACTTACGATAGCTCTTGTTAAAATATAAATGAGGTGTGTCATATACAAATAAAGCATTTTTCTATTGACGAAAAAGGAAGTCAAAAAATTTTTTTTTGGGAACAAAGCTCTCCCCATTAGGAGAGGGTTACATATCATATATCGAATCATATCACAAAAGTAGAAACCTCAATCTTTAGTAGTGATACATGAGTACCAATGCACGGTTCATGTAGGTTTCATGATTTTTTGTGTAAATATATTCTTATATAAGCACATAATCTCAAATATTATCCATTTTTTTCGTAAAATAACAAAACCCTTAAATACTTGTAAAACCAGAATAAAATCCTAAACGATCAGTAAAAATCTCATACATATACAAAGGAGACAAATAAACTAAATAAAAATAGTATGTATAAATATCAAACCTCCAAAATATAAGTAAACTTTATTAGACACGAAAATAAATTAAAGATAGGGCGTAAGAATGCTTACATCAACCTCATACCAAACAAATCTGATAAAATGATACTCCAATATACCCTTTCTCATCTTCCTCTCTTCTCTTTCTCCTCCTCCTCTCTCTCTTCTCTTCCTTTTTCCGCACGAAATGATGACCAGTGACGCTACTCCCCCTTATATGCCCCAAATGGCACTCAAGCAGTACTTAAGTACGCCTTGAGCGCCAACCTCTCGAAAAATGGTGCTCAAACATGGCCTTCGAGCGCGCCTCGGGCACTAGCTCATGGTATTCTGTGCTTCAAGCGCTACTCGAGCACACCTCAAGCACCAATCGCCTATTTCAAGATTTTTTTAAATTTTACAATATATAATTATTTTTAATTCATTTCATATACCCAAAATAACATATAGCACCAAAATAAATCGAAGGAGAATTGGGCATTACAAGTTACAAGGGTAGTTTTAACTTAAAGGAGCTTAGAACAAGAAAAAAGGAGGATAATATGAATAGTGTTAAGGGTGTGACGATATTTATATTTAGCACGACTATTTTATTAGAAAGTATAAGGACATGAACAATAAGACACATCGTTTATTTGTTAAAATTTGTGTAGAAAAGAGGTATGGTATATTCCAAAACATTATTAGAATGGAGGATTTTGATTATATGGTCAAATTAAATTTTTATTGTCTATCAAAAATTACGAAAAAAGTATCAAATAATTCAAATTGATTATTTAGAAAATAAATTCATGTATAATGAAAGTAATAGTCAATAAAGATAATAAAATAGCACGATCTTCATTTAGTAGGAGAAAGGGTAGGATCCTAAATATGATAATGATATTCAAGGGGTGACAAAGCTAAAGAATCACTTTTAGTAAAAGATAATGTTGGTTGTTTTAGTAAAAGAATCAAAGGTGACATTCTCTCAATAACCATTAGAGATTAAGCATGGAACACGAGATAATTAGGGATGACCAAATCGACTATATCAAAGAATAAAAGAGGCAGTAGCAACAAATTAATATAGAAGATGTAAAAATATAAGCGTAAAAAGATCATCAATTTTGTATCTGTTCCCAATGGGCTTGCCTATTTTTTGATCCTAAACATCATAACACTTGTGAGAAACTATTAAATTAAGGTCACATTTAATAAGTTGACTAACATATACGAAATTTAGAAGAAAGATTGAAATATGATAAGTATTTAGAATTTAAAAATTAAGGGTGAATATATATCCAATATGATCAATGAACATATAAGAATCATCAGCAGCATTTATAATATGTACATTAATTGAAGAGGTTTCAAACAATATTGAAAAGAAATTAGATGTTATGTGATTATAATACGTAAAGTTAAAAATTAAAAATGAAGATGTATTTGAAGAGACAGTTATTGTAATAGATGTACCAGACAAAATCATGTTAACAATTGTTTGAAGATTAGTTGTAATAAGAGACGGTATTATAGATGACGAGGTTGAATCAATCAAATATATAAATACTGTAGTTATAAGAATTGGTTGACTTATTCTTGAAGTCACTGGAACTATTATCAGAGAAGTTGCCGGAAGGTCATCGAAATAGACTAAAAAAGTCACCGAAACAGTATTGAAAAAGTGGTCAAAAATATACCAAAATTTACTTGAGAATGTCAAAAGTTTTCAAAAAGGTCGCCGGAGGGCAGCAGATGGCGGCAGCGACAGGTGAGCCTCATGGTGGGTGGTGGCAGCAGCGGTTGTGTCCACGTGTTGACAGGAGGAAGCCTAGAAGAAAATTCCAAGTTGAAGGTCTAAGGTTAAAAGTAGGCATATTAATCTGGGCCTTGCGATTTTAAAAACCTTAGCATGAAACGTTGCGTTTCAAGGAGTGAGAGATTAAAGCACTTAGTTTTTACTAACCAGTAAGCGACCCTCAAAACGATCGAGGCGATGCGTTTTGAACAGTGAAAAAGGAAGCACGCTGCGTTTGAATCAACCGGCAAGCGGTGCCCAGCACCATCAAAACGATCCGCTGTAACGGGAAAAAGAAAAACACGATGCGTTTTAATCGTCTTCTTCCCAGAGTCTACTGTGACGACGTCAATGGTGAACAGCGAGGCCGAAACAGGGATATATGCATTGACCAAGGTTCTTGTAGTGGCGATGCCGTACCAGGATTGAGATTCATCGAGTAATAAATATAGTAAAAATAAAAAATAATAAAATAATTCTAAGCAAAAAAAATTATTTATCAATTAAAAAGGTATACCAATATTAAATTAAAAATGATTAAAAGTTCTTCGATAATATATATATATATATATATATATATATGAGATACTATTTAACGAGAAAGGTAATATTAAAATAATGGAATAAAATATTAAGAAAAATAAATTTACATTGTGCAATCCCTTTAAACTTTCTAACAACATTCAAATTTTCTCCAATATCACGAAATTTACTTAAAGTGTGGATAATGCTAACAATAAATAATAATATCTAATAATTTAAATAATAATAAACTCTAAAATAAATTATAAATTTAACCTCATGTATTAATAGTTAATTTAGAAATATAGTAAAAAGATATATAATAAAAACATATTTAATTACTAATGCGTCCGTGGTATTCATGTTGTTGAATGGATTAGAAAGTCTTTCGATTTTCTACTGCAGGTTGAATTGGAGTGGATTGGTTTCAATCTCTGTTAACCTGAAACTTACGCACCATAAATTACAAACAAAAAATTAGAGAATTTGTGAAACTTATTTCACAATTTATCCTCCGACAATTAAGTAAAAAATCTTTCCAAAAAAATAAAAAGATAAGAGGATGTAAAAATATAGAGTTGCATTTATATAGAAGATGTGAGAGAAAAATTGAGCTTTGATATGTACTTGATGAGGAGTGACTTAAAGAGATGAAAGATTGGACTCTGGTGTATGGCACTCGATGAGTGGCTTACTTGAAAGTGCTAGGTGGGGAGCGTTTTAGAGAGATCGAGGAAAGCACTCAATTAGAGTAGCTCACTAGGAGTATATTCGGTGAATAGTTTACTAAGGATGTACTTGGTTGAAGTGACTCACTAGGGGGAGAGAGGCAGAAAGGGTACTTAACTAGTGTGAAAAGAAAAAAGTTGTGTTAGAGAGCTTGGTTATCTCCTTCCTTGTGTTCAAATAGCCTTCTTCCTAAATAGGTCCTCTCTCTCTAAAAAAAAAGTCCTTTCTCTAAAAAGTGAGGAATATTTGCAATGCTTCGTAAAGAAGAATTTGACGCTGAGGCTTGTGACACGTGTCTCATCAAAATTTGCTTAGCTATTAAAACATTAACGAGAAATCAAATCATCAGTTTTCACCTAGCGACGATAAGGTGGTCATGACTAGTTCTTTCAACTCGGTCATTAGACTGCTACGATGATGGCCTCATACGGCGTCTGCATGCACCTACTCTTAACGCCACATACACGTACTTTGTTTTGTTGATTGCGTGGTCGAGAACCTTCCGAATTAATCCATCTATCTGTATTATCGGTTGGACCGTTGCTACTTGTCCCCTTAACCTATTACTCCTTGAGCCTCATCTTAGCTGCTATAGTTGCAAATGAGTTAGATTAGATCGGTCTCTTTTCAAGGGTTTTGATTAATACTCATTGGGCCTTTGCTCTTCTTGACATGCTAATGGTTGAGCCCATGACTAGACCAACCCACTGTGCTACTAAACCCATAAATTACAAATCAAAATTCAATTAAGATAGAAGATCTTACGGCAATTAAATTGAGAAATTTATCTAATGGTGATTAGCATGGTTTAGAGTCTTTGGTTGATAGAACCTTCACGAAAATGCCAAATTGAAAATTTTCATTAATAGAAGTAAACCTCATCATTGTTTATGGATGAATGTTTGTTTGGTTTTAGAAACCCTTGACATTGATTTAATCGCTGATTTATATTTAATTTTTCCACATATATAATACATTAAATATATTGACAAAACTGTCCCAATTTTTTTTTTTAAAAAATCACCTTAGAAAAAAAAATAAAAAACCTTAAATTTGAAATTTTATCCGACTTCTCAACTAGTGTGTGACTAATTTTCATGATCAAAATAATTAAGAATATTATTAAATAAAACATTTATGCCTTGAAAAAATCTAACTCTTTAAAAACCAATCAGCTAAAACTCTCTCTCTCTCTCTCTTATAATCACGAGTCACAGCCCCCACATCCCTATGGCCGTTGGATCAGGCTGCATCGGCCGGATTTTTTGAATTTAATTAAAACGGATAAAATATCACCCCTTGGCCCTGCAATGTACATCAATATTACAGACTTCACTTGTAAGAGTAAAACCAACCTTTTTACCATGACCAAAATTGTTGCTTCCTCAAAATTAATGGGTCCTCTCCACATGGATCCTATATTCAGTAACATGAATCTTTCACAGACAAATTCCGTCATCAGAACAAGGATCCCAGGGCTTACACAACCCGGTCACTGCTAACTCATTTCCGGCAACCGTTGTTTGCTTCAAATCCCACGTCGAGAAATCGTAATATGTCACAAAACCATTTCCAGCATCAAGGGGAAGCAGATTATGATCTTATAAATTCTTGGCCTTGTTGCAGACGAGTTAAACAGGATGGCCGGAAGATTATTACCTTCCAAACATGCGTGACAGTTAGACAGCTACACGCCATACCGTTTGAGAGCTTTGCTCAGCATCGGCATCATATTATATGCTTGGTATGACCTCCTAAGTTCGATAATTGATCCCACCTGGTCCAGAACAAGCACGGGAAAGTAACTGTTAAGGGGGTAGGTTTTCTAAATGTCGCAAAGCTACCCTTTAGAAAAATCACAGATATGTTAACATAGTAAAGACCTTAGACCTTACTGTGTGGGTTTGGCTATGTGAATTTATTTCCACCATACCACTTGATTTAGCATAGCATGCTCCAAGAGTGGAAGTAATTTTATATCCATCGTCTATAATCTTGCTCAAAATTTTCCTAGACTTCTCTCCCTTAACTAATTAAACCCCAAATTATGTAAAGCAGACACAGACGCCACAGTTAACAGGCAGCCCTGAGCAACAAGGTTGTCACACGAGCACAGTGGAACTATCAAAAAATAAAATATTCTTTTAGCTGGAAAATAAAATTGTCCTGTTCTCTCAAACAAGAGTACAGTAGCGCTATGCATTAAGCTTGGAAACTGAGGCCTATGAAAGAGATTGGTGCAGGGAATGCTTAACAGTGATGCAAACTGAAAGGAACCTGAAATAAGGACCCGACTTACAATAATAAGAACAGATGTAAATCCAATTGCAAAGCTCTCATTTATACGGCGCAACTGATGATCAAGTATAGTTGACGAAGTGGCCAAAATGCTTAACAGTACGCCCCCTGCAATAATAGAGAGGAGAGACGGGAACCAAAGGGAAAGTTACAAAAGGGAGGATGAGATGACTGATGGCCAATAACATAAGAATGAGATTAGAATGCAGAAAGCAGTACATCTACAGCTTTTGCTGTTATACATACCCCAAAAACGAGTCGACGCCTGAATCTCAGTTAAATACACTACAGTAGCCTTTCCGGGCTTTATGCCTGGTATTCTAGCACCCATCTTATTCAAATATTCTGCAATTTCCTTCGGCATGTTGGCCTGGAAGCAGTTTGTCAGTCAAAATAAGGGGAAATAAACCTAAAAGACATCAACGTTAATTATCATCTTAATAATGCAAGCTATTGCTTACATTAGGTACAGTTAAGACACAATAATTTAAAAACAATGATACACTGCATCAAGAAAATCATAATTTAAGGGCTAATAAAATTATGGTAATGGATGAGTGCCACCTTTTGAGAGTGAGCCTCGGCACAATAATCAGGTTGCTACCTTTTGACTCAGGTCACGGGTTTGTACCACAAAAACAGCCTCTGCATGCAGGGGATAAGGCTACGTTTATCTAATCTTCCCAAAATGAAAAAAAAAAATAGGAGCCTTGTGCGCTGATCTAAGTCCCATTTTTATGTGTGTTTCTTTCCCAGTTTGTAGTCAAGCCACTCTAAAAGAGGAAAAAGATTATTTATGTAAGAAATTTTGTTCTAATTCAAAAAAGGCACCAATAATTACATGACAGAATATTAATATAATTTTTTCTCAGTTCATCGCTTCATGATCACTAGCACAAGACATTCTCATTGCCCTAAATTTAGTGTCCATGAATATTAAAAAGCTTTGGATATCCACAATGGGGCATTCAGCAGTACAGATGACCTTTTACAAGATGGGATTTGAAGAAACAGGAAATACAATAAAATAAACGAAAAATTCCTACATGTTTTACCTGCAGCATCTTCATTTGCTCATTTATATCATTGTGAACTTTGCCTCTATAAGGGATTTTGCCCCTGGCAGTAATTAGTCCCAAAACCAAATAAAGGAGGGTTATGCATTTTAAGGAACCAATCTACACCAAATAGAGGAGGATTATGCCTAAAGAGGTTAGCCCACCATTACAAGATTCTGCTGGAAACTTGAAATACTGGTACTCCGAGGCAAACATATAAAGTTGGTTTAGACTGTAATTAGAAGAAGAATTAATATGGCATACCTACGAGAGATAAATCAGGTGGAAGAGAGACGAGGATATAGAATGAATTGAGTACACATTATGGTACTCTTTTCGAACAGAATTATGAATCGAGTTGGCATGATTGTAGAAAAAGAGCTGAAAGAGAATACAATGTGTGTAGAGAAATGGGGATAGTCTCATGACTCAAAATGTTGTCAGGGACACAAACCCTTAATATCACAAGTGTATATGCACCTCAAATGTGTGAACCACTAAAAGTGAAATTAAGGGAGGAAATGAACGAGGTGAACCAAAAGATTTCTAAGAGAGTTAATTGTATAGGTGGCAATGTTATTGGCCATGTTAGACGGGATGCAAATGGGCATACAGTATTGTTAGGGGGAATAATAGCAGAGTTAGGAATAGGGTTGAAATAGTTGTAGATAAAGAGCAGAAAAAGAATATAATGAGTACGAACATGAATGGGATAGAATTATGACTCAAAAATATTGCTTGGAGCAGAAACCCTAAAAACCATATATGCACCGCAAATGCATGGACCACTGAAAGTAATAACATGGGAGGAAATGGACAAGGTGATCCAAAAGATTCCCCCAAGTGCTACTCGTATAGATGGGGATCTTACTGACCATGCTAGATGGGATGCCAATGGGCATACAAACATGTATGAAGGCTATGGTTAGGGCAGCAGTTAGCCCAAACGAGATGCAGTGCTGAGGCCATACTACTCTTGATGGATCTGTCCATTTGAGCAATCTGTCAGAAAATAGGTGTAATAGTTCAACTCCATTGTTAATGCCCCTCCAGACTGGTTGAAAACAGTAAGACCACTTTTTGTAAGTTTGAGGTTCAGAGACACTGCTGTTCAACTGAATTTTGCCAAAAGCAAATGGAGAATTCCATAAACCCTACTTAAAAACTTCCCAATTATTACTTAATGTTTTAATCTACTGCACCATGTAGTATAATCAGACTTCAACACGCTTCTGCAAAGACTTGGATTAAATAGGTTACACTTTAGTTGGAAAAGTTTTCCCTATTCTCCTAAAAGTCAAATAGCAGGGACTTACTAGACTTGTCAACATAAGATTCTGCCAACAAAGTAGGCCAAAAAACTAGAAAGTGTATTATATCAAGACACTTAAAGAAGGAAAGATACTTACAATGTCAAATATGTTGAAGACAAAGACACAAAATGAATAAATGGCATAATAAACCCAGGGCGCTGCACCAATTGAGGTTTCAGGATTAAGTATCTCCTTAATGTATTCCCAGAAACGTGAACCAAGGAGGCTGCCAAGTAAAATTCACATTAGAGTGCTTACAAGTACAGATAGAGTGGTTACAAGGTACAACTGAATATACATCTGAGTTGGGAAGGCAGCCCATCTAGTGTAAATGCAATATGTGGTAGGACCATATTTTTTGAAATGCCCAAGCTAGTTGCCCTAGAGGGGGTGAATTGGGCTCTTGAGCAAATTATGTCAAATATGCCCAAATTAATTCCAATTAAAGGCTACAAGTCATAAATCAATGAAGTGCAGCATGTTATAGAGCTTTCTTTATTAACAAAAAGGGTTATGAAGCAAATTGAGGTTTATGAAACTGATTTGCAAAGTTTGTGTGTCACATAAATGTAAGACAAAACCATACAAGCAGGTAATAGTGCATATGAGCAATTATAAATAGAATTAGCAGAGATGAGCATAATCACAAATAAATGAGAGAGAATTAAGCACGACGATTTAACGTGACTTGGAGCCCTTCTCCTACATCCACCTCAAAGTATCCTAAAGCTTCAAATCCGCTACTAGAACTTTTCCTTGATCCCCCATGAAGAGAAATCATGCAACTTCTTCCTTATATGTGGATCAACAATGGTATAGAGAAACCTGATCAACAATGGTATATCTTTCAATTAAGGAAACACAACTCATGTCTAATAGCTTAGGTTTGCAAGTAATAGCTCAATGATTCCTCCTAAGAGACAGAAAAAGTTGTTCAAATTCCAATTGAAATCAATCACCCCCCAAAGTCAAACTGGTGCTTGTTGCACTACGAGCCGTTGCACTAGGCGCTAAAGCATGGGTGTTCTCACGAGTTTAGAAAATGCTTTGCAATTGTAAAGTTCAAGCTCTCTCTACTGGGTTCCCATTGATGTTGATTGTTCAGTGTCTTTCTTGATACCTCAAGTAAAGGAAAATTAATCAATTAATCAAGCAAAGAATGCCCAGTGGTCAAAATGATTCCTTCCTCTATGAAATGGACTTCATCACCTAACTAAGAGAGGCAATTTTGGCATTCCAAAAGAGTACCCGAAAAATTAATAAGGATGACATTTCAATAAAAGAGAAGAATAATTTCAGTGTCTTGAGTTCGAACTTAAAAATAGATAGCCAACTATGTTTCCTTACAGGAGAAATCTTTGCTTTCCAAAATCATAGTCAAATTCAAATGGGAGAAGCCATGTATGGAATCTGTCCAGAACAAAATGTTAGACAAACGTAGAACCTTGTAGAAGTTTTTCCATTAGTGCAGGAACGAATTGAAAGCAAGATAATCAAGAATTTGAATATGAGTGGATGAACAATTGTAAATGAGCAATTGCACAGAATGATATTTCAGGATTTGAGAAAAAATTTGCTCAAATTACTTTTGTGTCGATTCAAGAAGGATGAGTTAGCAAAGAGAAATCTGAGTTATCAAAGCAAGGTAAATCATATATTCAATATATTATAGACACCTTTTGACTAAAATAAAACAAGATAATAATGTTTCCATATCATGGAAATACTCTCCATTAACCAAGGTCAAGGCGCGCGTCTCTTCCATAATAATAGGCTTCCCCATTCAAATTCAAATATGCATTATCTTCATGAGTTTTTTAGAAATAGTAGTTGAAAATTTATATCTTCTGTAAAATACTTGAAAATTTTCCACAATTACCACAATACTAATTTAAAATACTTGAAAAGTTTCCTCAATTACCACAATACTAGCCATCACATTTTAGTTCAATAAGGAAAGAATCCTTTCATATTCATATAAATCTTTCCATAGAATAGTTGATTGCACAACTATTTCCACAAATGTTAATACATATGAAAAGAATTGGCCACTTGTGCTATCATCAAAACAAATGTTGTACATGAATCAAAGGTGAAAAATGAATCAAAGGTGATCATTGAAAAAATGATCCTCTAGAATGTCATCTTAGGAAAAAGCCTTGAATGTCGTGACTCATATTATTAACCTTTTGCCTAGTGGTCCCTTGCTTGAATGGCAATGTTCTCAACAAGGTGTAGGTTGCAAAGGAAGTTTCTTATAATAACTTTAGTGTGTTTGGTTGCAACTTGCAAGTCATTTGTTTATGTTCCAATGGATGAAAGATCAAAGCTTGATGCAGAGAAATGACAATGCATTTTTCTCAAGTATGGAGAAGGTGAGTTTGGCTAACAGTTTTATGATCCATTGGAGAAAAAGCTCGGTAGATTAGCAGATATTGTGTCTGTTGAGAAAAAGACCATTGAAGACAGTGACAAGGCCAAAAAAACGTTTTGTCACGACAATGATTGTCAATGCGAAATGGATCCGATGCCAATTCACATTGAGGATATTTTTCAAAGTGATCAACGAGGTGATGGAGGCCATGATATGCCTATCCTTGATGACATCCGTGACGATGCTCATGATGATCCTCACGAGCCTACAACAACCATTCCACTCAAAATGATCTACAAAAAATCAACATCCCTCCATACGCCTATCAATAGAAGAGTATGTGTTATTGATGGCAGAGAGCTAGAATGCTTTGAAGAGGTTATGGAAGATGATTACAAGCATTTCATGGATGTCACACTAGATAAAGCATTTGAAAGAAAATCATACTTTTGAGCTTGTGAAGTTGCCTAATCTCAAGAGAGGACTCAAAAATAAGAAGTGTTTAGATCAAAATCCAAAGAGAACAACCTACCAACAAGGTACAAAACAAGATTGGTCATGAAAGGATTAGCCAAAGGATGGGACTAGATTTGAGATCTCTCTCATAGTAAACATTACTTCCACTCAAAAGTTTCTCAGATTAGTGGTGAGAATAAATCTTGAGACAGGTGAAGCAACTAGATGTGTGAATGGCATTTCCCATAGTGATCTTGAGAAAGAAATCTACAATGGGCAGCTAAAGGAAATTAAAGTTAAAGGGAAGTAGCATACGATATGCAGCTTGAAGAAGAGCCATTATAGGTTAGAGCAAGGCCCTAGGCAATGGTATAAAAGTTTTAGTTGGTTATGTTTGGACAAGCCTACCATGAGATTACTTTAGATCATTGTGTACTCGTGCAAAGGTTTCTAGAACATGACTTTGTTATCCTTTTGCTATATGTGGAAAATATTCTTGTTGTAGGGCAAAGCCCTACATGTGATTTGAAAAAGCAACTAAGTCTTTCTTTTGACATGAAAGACTTAGGGCCAGTGAAGTAAATTCTTAGAATAATAATTTTTCAACACAAAAGAGAAGCAGCTTTGGATGTATCAAGAAATGTATATTGAAAGAGTGCTTCAATGATTCAACATGAAAAAGTCTAAACTGGTTAATACTTTTCTCGTCAATCATTTCAAGCTAAGCATTTAACAAAGCCCTACCTTGGAGGAAGAGAATGCCAACATGAAAAGTATTTCTTATGCTTTGGCCATGGATAATTTGATCTATGTTATAGCATGTAAGAGACCAGATATTGCTCGTGTGGTAAGAGCCACTAGTTGATTCCTTTCTAATCCCAGAAAGGAGTATTAGTTTGCTATGAAGTAGATTCTCAACTATCTTTGGGGCATTCTAGAATGTGTTTATGCTTTGGTAGTGATACATCTATTATGATTGAGTATACTAACGCCAACATGGTGGCCGACAATAATTCTTGGAAGTCTATTTTTGATCAAGGCATTTGATCAAGTTTTCATAAGACATATCTTTGCAGTGAGATTACAAATGTATGTTGCACTCTTACCACCGAAAATTCATTTGATAATGGAAGCAAGCAAAGAAATACCTTCAATGAAATTCATTCAAGAAATCAGCTTGAAGCAAAACTAACGTATGTTACATTGTGATAATCAAAGTGCCATTCATCTTTACAAAAGTTTACCATTTCATTCATATCAAAATATATTGACGTGAGATACTATTGAATGAGGAATATTCTTGATTAAGAGTAGCTAATACTTAATAAAGTTAGGACCAACAATAATGAGTACACATGATAACTAAACCCATGCAGAGAAGGAAGCATAATGTCTGCAGAGATATTGCTAGGATAATGACAATCTCATAAGGTCATGAAAGGATTTTTGTTGGTATTACTCACTCAATTGTAAGTCTCATGCCCTTGTACATATATCCATGTTCTTATTGTTGCTACCAAGGCCTTCGCGTTCAAATGGCAACTTGAAACCAACGTGGAAGTGATGTTTGAGCTGGTGTTCGGATGATAGCTCTAGTGTTCAATTCAAATGCCATATTTTTAGGTTAGTTTTGTGACCAATTTTCACACTTTGTGTGTCAGCGACAGAGAAAACAAGAGAGGAAGAAAGAGAAAATAATGGGTAGAATTTGCCAACTATTTGGACTACGAATTGCATTCTATTCTTCATTAACATTGTTGTTCTAGCTCCTAATGTAGAACATTTTACCAGTTATTTCATCTCATTTGCCCTCATGCTCATTCATTACTCTGATTGTTCACTTTGAGGTGTTGTAACCTACAGGTTTTTGATGATTTATCATAACTGGACTCGGATATAGTGGGGATATTTTAGATAAGAAGTCCTTAAGTTTTTCCCCACATTTATAAAGAGACTTTCCTCATAAAATCCGTAAATCATTTGTTGTGTGAGTCGATAATGTCTGCGCATTATTCTTTTGTAATCCCACAAATTCAAATAAAGGGTACGGTTAATGATCCTTGAGAGATTTGTTCTCAGCATTGAATAGTTGAAGTTTCAAAGTACCACCCAACAAAATTAACCATCCAAAAAGCCTTTTATTTTCCCTTCCCAAAAATGTTTACCATTAGATGACCCAGATATTTTCATCTTGCCAAGAGGAGCTACTTAATGAAAATTTAGCACAAGAAATCTGTACTTCCAATGAGTAAGAAAAAGCAAACAGGTAGTGACTTTGACAGGTGACACTTAAGATAGCAGCACTTGAGCTATGAGCAACAATGCATATGTGAACTTTCAACAAGTTGGGGGTGACTGCTTCTTGTGATGCACACACATAACTAACAAAGTAAACAAGGAGTCTACTACAATACTAACCTTGCGAGGATGCTTGGAAAAGCCAAGAGATAGGATGTGGTCAGAACAGGCTGCATTCCTGATGGATTGATATTGAAGGGAATATAAGGCTCCACCTCTGTAATTGGGGATTCATCTCTGTCCAAATCATGGAAAGCCAATGGTAAATGCTTGAACTTCATACTCTAATTTTTTAATAAAAAATAAGCAAATGTACAAATATGGTGGGGGTATCAAGTCTATTAGGAAACAAATAAAACTTCTATGGATTTGTCCCGTATTAACCCTGGTAGTGGGGAAATTTTAGTAAGCTCCTTATTGAATACGAGAAATGTGCCTTCCGTTCAGGGGAGTTAGTAGATAAAGAAATTGCTGTGATAAGATGAAAAATGTTTTTTTCCTCTAAAATCCTAATCCTACCGAAATACTGTGAGAAAATTTACCAAACCTTATCACAACAATATCATCAATCATTAACAAGGGACAAACAAAAAGTCCAACCCAACTATCAAATTTAGAACATAGCAGTCAAGAAACATGTCTCCTAAAAATCTTAAAACCATAGAGAAAAACCTCAGTTTCTCATAGTAAAAGGTTTTCAGCTAGACAATTATGTGCACACTATGGCAGCTGGAGAAACTGAACCTTGAATGTCTGTATCTCAGGGCCTCAACCTAGTCCTTACATATTAAAAAGATGATGCTCAATATCTCAGTGATGGATAAATCGAACAGTAGGCACAGTGATGCCAAATGGATAAGTAAATCTTGATGATTGAACATTGTTCAACCAAAAATAATGAACAAATGAGAGTATGGCATACAAGTAGTGTTGAATAGCATCCTCAAAATAATTACTTAACTGTAACTGAATTTATAAAGTCAGAGATGGATAAACCTAACAGGTCAAAACCACAATCTTTGAAATCTAAATATGGCAGGGCACTTGTGTGAGGTAACATAGCCAAATTGAATGGCTCAATTTATGGGGAAAAAATGACGGGAGATGAATATCATATGAGTGTGTCACTGACAATGCAGCTCCTCTTTTATTTTTTTCCCTTCTTTGGGTTTTTTTTTTTTTTTTTTTTTTTTTGGGGGAGGTGGTGAGTGCTTAGTAACTAAAGTCATACTCATTTGATGGCAAATCCTTCATCATACAATAACACCTAAGCATAGCCTGGAATGCAGCACATGACTTCATTCCACTTATCACCTTACAATCAAGAAAACTATTAGATCTCACAAAATAATCACAAAATATCTTGCTATTGCTAATTGGACCTATTTTAGCTCTCATAATGTAAGCCCATGTATTGCCATTGATATGTTATATGGTCAATCACTGCCTTACATACACATTCATTTTGCTGAATATTGATGAGTTCATCACGTGTTTCCAATATTTGGTGAGTTGCCAGGCAAGCAATCATAAAATAACTTGAAACATTTAACTTAACATAGGCTCCATGGATCAGATCAACTACAATAGCCTTATATTCTCATGCTTTCATAAGCTTTTCATACTGAATTCTGCATTTTAACCCATTCCTCTGACTGGAATGAGAACTAATTTCTGAAGCTATAGATCATATGAGAAGAGAGGCTAGATTCATATTTAGGAAAGTTAAAATTACCTTGATGTAGAAGCCAGCTTGAACCCATAGTACTGCAGCTTAATTTTTCTGCAACCTTCAGTCACAACAACTGCCCACATGGTGACCAAAATAAAGATACCTAGTAATGCAACTGCATAGTGCCACCAACTTAGACAACTTCCTGCATCACAGGAAATGAAGAAAACCTTGAGCGTTACACATTTCATTTCGGATCTCTTTCATATATTTCCTTACTTTATTTGTCTTTACAGCTTGAAGATGGACTTGTTATTGTATTGTAACTACAAACTACTAATCAAAAGTGGCAAAACTTTCTATCAGAAAAAGGTGGCAAAACTTCTTGTTGTGCCAAAACCAGCCTACCCCCCAACGAGGAAAAAAAAACAACCAAACATAAACCAGATAATAGATTATAACAGTAACCAGAAGCTAACTTGAAAAAAAAAAAAAAACAAAAACGAAATGACCCGACCTCGGATAAACCAACCTAAAATGAAGCAAGACTAAATACTGATCGAATCACAAGAGTTACACCCCCTAGTGACTGAAAAAATTACAGAAACAAACCAATATATTGTGCATGATGATTCACATGTTCAAATATGAGGGCTTAGCATTTACAAGTAAATGAATTGCCAAATAAAACATAAAACCAATACGACCATTTATTCTTTTTCCAAAACAAACAAGAAATCAACTGCTTATTAGTATGTCAGTCTTTCTTGTAGTTCACAATGTCTTGACATTTTTATAGAAACTGAGTTTTCTTTTTTCTCAGGTCAGATGATGCATCAATGAATAATGGTGACACAATTAAGGTTAGAGGTAGCGTTAGTTGAGAAACTTAGATAATCAAAAGAATTTTTAAAACTATTTTTACTTCAAAAGGATGTACAAATCTGAGCTTGACAAAAGGGGATTCATACAGCCAAAACCCCCAAGACTTAAGGCTCTTTTATTGTTATCATTGCTATGATTAAGCTTGTTTCTCAAGCCTTCTTGTTTTTCTCAAAGATTTCCTGTTATCTTTCTTTAAATGTTGAACGTATTGACCATTCTTGTGAAATTTAAATGTTGATTGTTGCTTTTCAACAAGCATTGACTTAACATAAGCATCATCCATGCCACCAACATCAAAGATAAAAACTAATTAAGTTGGCAACTTCTAGTGCATCCTGAAGTTGAAGAATATCCAAATTTCACTTCAAGCAATGATGCATATTCCAAAACTCAGTGGTATACTACCAGAGAGTTTTCCCAATTCATCTTGGAAAAACTATCAATGACTCTGAATCGCCAGATTGACCAGCAAGAAGCGCTATTTCAGTGGGCCACTAAAAATTTCATTTCTGAATTAATAATTGGTCAACGGACTCTAAATCAATAGTATAGGCCTCCAACCACACAAACACATCTCAGTTGATTCATTTTCATAAAATTAACCTTGTGTTCATCAAGTGTTTTCAACTTCTCCAGATCCACTACTCTAATGGTTCTGGACGAATGTTTACAGGATAGTGTTCCATGGAACAAAGCACCAACAAGTAATGTATAAGAATCCCTTCCTTTCCCACTAATTTTGTGGGCCTTTGAATATTGTTTTGGTATCATTTGTATTGAATGAAAAATATGTGATTTTGGATCATTGCCTATTAATGTTCTAGTGTTGAAAAGTGAAGCAAATATCATGGATGGGGAGATTTGATTTAACTTTATTTCCAAAGTAGATTTGATTTTATTTTCTAATTAGATTTGATTTTATTTTTAATTTAATTTTATTTTCAAATGAGAAGTTATTGGTTTTGATTGTATTTTCAAATTATCCTAGGAATAGGATTCTCTATATAACGACCATAACTCTATTGTTTGAGTCAGCATTAATGAAGTGAATAAAATTTAAGTGATTGTGATTTCCTTCCCCTCTCTCTACTTCTCTCTCTCCTCTAATCTCTTATTCTCTTTCCCCTAGTTCTCCTCCTATTTCTTCCCATTCTCTCAGTTTCTTTTCCTTTCTCTCCCCTACTTTCCCCTTTCCTGCATCAAAAAGTGTTTGCAAAAGCAACAAGTTTTAAATTATTCAAATCAGACATGAGTTGGGGGGAGGAAGCAAAAATACAAATCTGCCTTTCTTCCCAGGTCTCTAGCATGTAGGACTTCTCTCTCTACTACCATCATTTTATAGTCATTGAAATTTAGAATCTTCCCCATTAATGAATGAGGATATAAACCATTAAATCACTAGAAAACCATGATGGATGCAAAGAATCACCTTAGCATCCATCACATTCTCTTTGCCCATTTTTTTCCCTTTCTAAGTTGTTACAGACAGCTGCAATAGCTTCCGAACTCTGGTTCTAAGAACCCTTCGTCCAATATTTATTTCCTATAACAAAGAACCTCTTTTCCCCAATCTTTTTATCTAGCATGAAGGTTCATAGCAAACTATGGATCTGTGAACCACAGCAACCCCCCCCCCCCTGCGGGGAACCATGGATCAAATAAGCCCACGTTGGAATACTTCTCCAGTTTTTTAAATGGTCTTGAAAAATAAACATGTTTTCTCCAAAATTCATAATTTTCTCCATCTCATATGTGACTAGAATTTCAGGTGTAATGGAATGATGAATTGTTTGAGGTTGATGTCAATAGTGTGCATTTTTAGGTCAACATATTATGCAGTGAATGAAAAAAAAGAAAGAAAGAAAGAAAGAAAAACAGGGCTATCCAATATATGTAGTTCTGATGTAAAGCATAAGGATCAAGCTTAAAATTTGACAATTCGAGGTTGAATATTGGAAAAAATTAACACATAGAACTCAAGGTACACATGGAATATTTGTGCATCTAAGATGGAAGAAAGAAGAGGAGAAAAGGAAGAGGAACAGCAAAAAATTTCAGCAAATCATAGTAAATTTGACTTCAAATTGTATACCTGAGAATTGAGACAACATCTTGTATAACGTATCGATATAGCCAGTCAATATTCCCACACAAATAACCAGAGATGATCCTTGACCTGAAGTACACATTTTCAATTAACGAGTCTTTCTAGTAAATTATTGAATAGACAAGAACAAGAACCGTTATTTGGCTAAAATTTTAATCTGTTGCATTTATCATGCATCTTCTTGCTTTTAACTCAGATCAATGCAACAAGTAGGACATGACATTCTCCTCACTTAATAACTGCCAAAAGTTCCAAATCAACATATAATAATTAAATAACTTCATATAATCCTGCTCTGATAGCAGCACAGATTACCACAAACTGCATTAGAGAATGCTCGCAAATTTATTCTCTATAAAACAAAACAAAGCAATTACTTGCAGTATGTCAAATTTCAAACGCCTTATAGTTAAACATTGAAGGAATAAACAACCTAAGCACTACAAGATTCAGTATGGTTCAACAAGTAGAAAGGATGCTTTGTCCAATGACAAATTTATTTGTTTTACATGATCTCCCAACAGCTAGAAGAGACAAGTTATCATTCAGATATAACCTTGTCATCTCATGTGAATCACTTTTGTAGACATTCCAGTGCATAGCACCATAACCTCACATATCTTGTCCGTAGTACTTGTTAGATTGCTGTCACACAATTCATGTACACATCCTGTCCTAACCCAGATACTCCACCTCTCCCCACCTAAAAACCAGAAAAAAATGAAAAAATACTTTAGGTTCTGCCAATGTAAATACCTACAACTATTCCTGATGTTTCAAAATCCAGGAGTCCATACTAAGCTTGTTTGACAATCGTAGGATCACAGAAATAAGGAAATGCGAGAAGCAAGCTCAGTAAATATAGGGGACCACATGAGCACCATGAGCAAGGCATATTAATGAACACATAACAGAAGAGATGAGAGGTGTATGACAGAAAACAATACCAAAATAGTAGTAGTAAGTGACACTGCAGGGATTCATTAAGCAGACAATTAATAGGAATGAAAAGAATTGTTACCAAATCCAGATTATGATATCTTATCACAAATCCAACTCATAGACGTTAATAGGAATGAAAAGAATATAGAGGACCACATGAGCACCATGAGCAAGGCACATTATGAAACACATAACAGAAGAGATGAGAGATGTATGACAGAAAACATTATTGAAACAGTAGTAGTAAGTGACACTGCAGGGATTCATTAAGCAGACAAAATTAATAGGAATGAAAAGAATTGTTACCAAATCCAGATTCTGATATCTTATCACAAATCCAACTCATAGACATTGCACCGCACACCAGCAAAAGAGTTGTCACCATAACATGCTTGACTCTGGAAACAGAATGCATCAATATGTTTCTTAGCTAAAAAAATCAACTCAAGCAAATATAAGAGTGTTTGTATGAATATAAATGCCATGAAGGATTAATGATTGGCTGTAAATAGTACAATGGGGACATGGAGAGACTAATCATGTTGAAGCCATGTCATTAATGTACTTAATGGAAATATTCTAAGATAGTTGGAACAGTCCGCATAATCTGCAGATTATATGGTTCTGATAACTGAACCTAGATGAAGAATGGATTAATGATGAAGGCATGTCATTAACGTGCTTACTGGGAATATTCTAAGATAGGCAGAACAGTCTGCATAATCTGCAGATTATATGGTTCTGACAACTGAACCTAGATGAAGAATGGATTCTATGACAGAAGAACAGAGTCCATACTATCTAGACGTTTGAGTTGAGAAGTAATACCAAACAAACAAAATGCAATTTATATATCATAACAGATTAATAACTAATTTGTTAAAAATTATAATCAAATATTTCCTATAAGAATTAAGAAGCTGATTTCTTGACATTGCATCAATAATTTCAGGCAATTGGGGAAATTAGAGAACAAGCATTGGATTACACACATATTGGCTCAACAGTATAAGAGCATTTACATACTTCATAATCATGCAACCTCTAACATTAGAATTAAAAAAAAAAAAAAACATTTTTAGGGTGGCTAAAAACTTCAATATTAAGGCAATTGAGCAACATAAACAGAAAGTAGTTTTACTGAAATGGATAGACAGAGGAAGACTTGGAGAGACACAACATAAAGTAGATTCATAAGGTTTTCCATTGGCAGGAGAAAGACAAAACAGATCCTAGTGCCAACCTCAGTTGATGGAATGGAACAAGGCTTTTGCAATGGTATTGTATATATCTTATGCATTTACTATAAACAAAAATAGATTAGCTTAATCTAAAACATGGACTCTTACAAATAGTACTCCTGAGATTTTAGGCCAAAGAACATCAGCACACAGTCAGTCTATGATTCATCTGTAATTCTTTAACGCACAAAATATCTTCAAGTTCCATTTCCAGACTAGCAAGAAAGATTTCAATTCTATGAGCAAGTTTCAACCAATAACCCTAACTTTTAGATTCAAAGATGCCAAACAGTAGTAACAAGAATAATTTTGAAAGAGAAGGAACTTCATTTACTGAATTACCTATTACTAGCAGCATAGATTGAATATTGAAGTGAATAACAAGCCAGTATCACTGCCTCCAATATTGCAAACCCAAGTGCGATCCACCATCTGAGATCAAACGATTACAAATAAGATTTGCTGCATTGAAGTGCTATATTAAATATGCTACTTACAAATCAAATGTCTAGGAATCATCTCACAGCTATATATGGATACTAGACACACATATAACTCTTGATCTTCTCATGGCCATCTAAACCTTCTTTCCGCAGCTTCACCAAGGAAGGAACAATGTGACAAAGTATCTGTGCATGCAATTATCATCATGTCAACAGCAATATAACACAGCTGTGGAGGCGCTAAATAAACTGATGAAACCAGTGGAAAATTTAATCATCTATTACAAATAAAAGGAGAAGAAAAAGGAGGGTGGACTACAACAATCTGAAACAAATCATTTACAAGATGGAGGGTACAACAATTCAGAGTCTTGGTAACAAAGAAGAACTATGGGACTGTGTGTTCTGCTGGGTGCATTCCACAAAGCTCAGAATCATTATAGTGAATCTAGTAGGGGAACTGGGCAAGCAAAATCCTGAATTCTCTAACAAAACACATTTCTATTCATAATTTAACTTTGAAAAATAGTGATAAGCCCTAATTTACTGGGTAAACTCCTAGGAGCTAAAATAGAAAGAGATCAGCTGAAATCCTAATACCTAATTGCAAAAGATATTCAATTATAAGAAACTAGCTAAATAATAGAAGATTACCTAAATAATTAAAGATACTACCTAAATGTATCAATACAATGCAATAACTTCTTAACCCAAAATAAGTCTGAAAATTTACAATAAGACCAGTTCCTACTTTTGGCCATGTACCAGTCCCGCATCAACACCCTGCCCCCATTGATAAATACTCAGGACAAGTTTTATCATGTTGGAGGAAAAAAAAACAGAAATAGTACCAAATATGGAAGTTCATGATATGAGAAATGAACAGTGGTGTACTTTGAAATTTAAGAATATGTAGAAGAAAAATGGATTTATGCTCCATCGATTTGTGGAACTTTGAAAGAAAGATGAACTCAATAATGTCAAAGTTCCCAAATCTCCCCTTGAAGAATCAAGATCATGTCATCATGCTCAACTAACAATTCCTTAATATATGAAACCTTCACTGCGTTGGCCTCCACAATTGGATCCAAATCAACAAAATCATTTAAAGTCTGGAAGGAAATTGTTCAATATTTCAAGTGGTGTCAGATTTATGAGTAGTTAAGTCTCTGATAATTCCTGCATTTGACTCCACTCTTCCATCACTTGAAAGCCAACTCCAAAGCAAGTCTTCCCTCTCATCCTCTCCTCTTCTCCTCTGTTACTTCCATCCGTCATTCAAGGCTAGTGGAGTGGAGCAAACCCTTTTCTATATCAGTTCACCCATCTTTGCCAAAAGGCACCCCTGTTTTGCAAGTTTATTTATTTATCTTTGTAAATAGATGTCCAAGTTTGCTCACAAAAGAATGGACTCTACAGCAAAGTATAAAGTTAGATTGCTGTTCAAAATTGGGTCACATGCCCAGACTTGAACACCGTAATTTGCTCTCACTCTCTCTCAGAAAAAGTGAAAATAGATTGCAATAAACTCTGATGCCAAGTGATGATGGCAGGAAAGGAAACAACAATGATAGTCGACACTATCTGATGTTTATAGGGTGGTTGGCTTTCTATGTGTGGAAGGAGGTGGGCTGTGGGCTAAACTTGTGGCAGTTATGTTCGATTCTTGATATTATTAAAACTGGTGTGATGTTAAGATAAGGTTTTGGTCATGGAGAAAGACGGTGGTCCATGGTGGTGGCTGCTGGTGGTGTTGTGATTGATAGTATGATAGTTGGTGTAGATTCAACCAACAAAACTTGGACTTGACATAACTCACCAAAAGTAGCATGGGTGATTAGGATCATGCATCAAAATATCGGCCAATATTTTGATATATCGGTATCAGATCTAAGACATATTGCAATTATCATCAGATACAACCAATATTTTAAATCCCAACAATTATTTCTGCTGCTTGGGCTGACAGTGATGTAAGCACACAACACTGCATTTCCTTGTTCGTTAAAACCCTCTTAATTCTTGAATTTATTCTCCACATTCACAAATCTAAAGAAATCAAAACATACCTACCACTTAATCTCACAAATCCAAATAAATACATCTTTCAAAAGATAAGATTTTGTTCTATATTTGAGATTGAAGCTAAAATTCTCACAAATAACAAATGGTAAGATATCCATTCTACATCCTTTTTTGGGTTTGAATTAGCTTGAATCTAGTGTTTTAACTTTTAACACATATTTATTGGATTTTAGGTTCAAAACACCATTTGATTCCATATTTTTCAAATCAAACAAATCCCTCAAAACATTTTCAATAAGAGCAGAAGAACACCTCACTCTTGCGCTTAGTTTCTTAAGAATATAAATGCTCTATTATTGCCTTCATGGAAATAGTACTTAATTTGTATTTTTGAATTTCTAAATTTGTGGTGTATAATATTACTTACACTTGTTTTGTCAAAAATTGATTTCAGTGTATATATATTTTTTCCCCAAAAATATTACAAAATTAACTTAAATTGTAATTTGTGTTAAGATTGTGAGCAGGGTCTTGATAAATTTGTTATTAGAAGCTAGCGTACAAACATCATGTTGATTTTTATTTAATTTTTTTAAAATTTGAAATTCAATAATTCTAAATACTAATTATAAATATTCCTTTCATATAAATTTAATTAATATGCTTAGGGTTTGTTCTTAAAAGTGTAAATCCACTGTTTTGTGGATTGTTGAAATATCTAAATTATTTTTATTAATTGATATATTATTTCAACTAATAGTTAGTAGAAATGTTAAGAAAATATTATTATTGGCCTTGGCCTTTGTGGTTTGATTAATATGAGTTATGTTTTATATTATTGGGGAATTTTTGTATAATTTTTTTACTAGTTTAAAAAATGAATAAAATACAGTTGATTTGATTTCAAATTATACTTAGGGCTAAGATAAAGCTTGTCCTTAGGGTTAAATTATTATTTTCCAACTCCTAATAACCTAAATTGCATATTTGTTCGTTATTGTATTTTCGAAAAACAATTATTTATTTAAAAGGGCTTCAATTTGTAAATTATATATAACTTTTGAGAAATGATTTGTGGAAACCCTCTAGACACTCCTGGACAACATGGCATTCCATTCATCTAGTCACACTAATGGGCCGACATAAAACTAGATAGATAAATGTCATGTCATAGTGGGTAGCTAAATGATGGCTAAAAAGTAATATTACTCTAAATTTTTATTAGTAGAAGTTGTGCTTTGGGTATGATTAATTTGATATCTTTTGAGATTATGTTTTTAAGCTTGATAATCTTTTAATTATTTTGACAATTTGTAAAATTTTTATTTGTGTAGGAATTGAGATACCTATAAAGGCATCAAAAAGGAAGATAGGGCTAGTTGCCTCAGAAATGTCCCTAACAAGAGATCATGGGATGACTTGGCATTTTGGTGTACCCATGGCTGGGAATGTGAATAAATCTAGATATAAATTTTGTGAAATTTATCAAAGGGGAGATCAATGGAGTTCAAAACATTTGGGCCATGATAGAAGGAAAGTTTTTGTACCCAAGTTTCAAAAGAAGTCAGCTAGCTCATATAAATCCATCTGAACGAGCAAAAGCACATAGAAAAGAGAAAATAGGATCCAGAGGAAATTGCATGAGGACATAATGAGTGGGTACAGGTAGACCTAACATACAAAAATGGGCAGCTCAGGTCATAGTTAAGTGATGGATCTAGCAGGAGAGGAGGAAGATGCTCCATTTGAGACGACAAGACGATAGAAATCATCAGTCAGAATGTGTGGGACAATAGAGATTTAATGCACAAGCATCCCATTTTGAGAACAGGGAAGAGGCGTTAAGGGATGGAGAGTAGTGGGAGCTGAAGATATCCCGACACTATTGTTCAAGAGGGAGATATGAAGCAGGGAGCAGAAGCCAATGTATCCATCCAGAGAGCACATATGCTAGTTTGGAGGAAATAACCCATCTTTGCACAGAAACAAGAGGTCAAAACTAACTAGATCAAAATTTTGAGAAAGGTTGTGACAAACAATTAGTACTATTAACCTGTTTTACCAGACAATATTAGAAACAGCAGTAGAATGTGGAAAATGGTTAAGGCCCCATTCTGTATGAGCTAACGTATGTCCACTTGGATGAATAGAATTGGTAACTGAAGGATTAAATTGACAGTTTGGTGTTACTGTTATGTGTGTAGAGCAGATAATTACAACACAAGTACCTTATTAATTTCTTTAATTATATAATAGGCAAGGTATTTAAAACATTGGAGAGGAGAAAATGGTCAAAACTATCACAGATAATGAAGGGCAATAAAAGCTTCTTATGCAAAAGAAGAGGCATCTCTATTGGACTGGTTGTATAGCACATTGTTTAGATCTTATTTTACACTATCTTGCAAAGAAGCCTAATGTAATTAATAGAGAAAAAAAATAAAGAACCATATCTTTAGTTCAACTTAACTAATTTATTTGATGAAGATTTTCACAAATGGCTTCAGCCGCGCCCGTACGTTGGGAGCAGAACTGGGATCTTTAGAGGCATATGAAGGCACATTTGTAAATGCATGATAGTATAACTGGCACATGATGCGCGCATGGTAGAATGGGATGGCACTTGTGGAGCGGATGAAGCATGCTCGCTCATGTGTGCATGGCAGTCGCTGTGCACCTAAGGCCACACACGAATGCATGAGAGCTGGTAACATCTTGGCCTCATGCCTAATGGGCACACGACTGGAACTCATATACCAATCTAAGTATGTAAGGACCTTCAGTGTTTTTCAACTCATTTTTGTCAGAGAGTTGAGAGAGGAGAGAGAAAGAGAGGAAGAGAGAGAAAATAAAGGAATTTGATTTTGAAGTATTTTTGTGTTAGATCTTGGTAAGATTCAACTTAAGACACTATCCAAGCCCCCCCTTTTTTTGTTGAAATCCTCTTAATATTCCTTTTGATTCTTGTTTAAATGAATATGGACGTATTCCTTTGTTGTCCTTCTTTTCTTTTAAATGCATGCATGTCCATATTGTTCATATTTTGTGAGATTGTGAAAGTTTGTGCCTAACTTTATGAAATTTGTTAAAAGTTCTTGAGATATTTGAAAAATTAGCCTTGCATGTCCCTTTTATATAAATATTTGATAAAAACTCTACTTTAAAATTCATAAAGATTATTTGTTTTTTCAGTTAGAAACTTATAATTTGTGTTAAGTATTTCTTTTGTTTAACATAAGAACCATTATAAAAAATTGACAAAATATGTTCGGACATAATTTAATATATTACTTTGAAAGTGAAGATCACTACCTAACATCCACAGTTTAGAAAGTAGTGTTTGTTCCCATCTATAGAATATTACATATAGACAGTCCACCCATAGGTTCTAAATAGTGGCATAGCCCGACTTTCAATATTTGACTCTAGTAGATGATATTATCATTAGCCATTAGTTCCTACTTTCGATATTTCCACATATAATTATTGTTATCCTTCTCACTTTTTGTCATGTTCATCAACATATATATATATATATAGATCCAGGTCGTCTGACAGGTTAGGGAGCCGTTCAATCTTCCTCTATAGGTCAAACTAGAGCCGGTCCGGTCCCTGTACCTTCTGACCTGGAACCTGCACAATATAACAAACAAACAAGAGATCATAAGATTGGCAGGACTCATTCTTTAGTTTATCCTCCGGCACTCAAGTCAGAAATCTTTCTCATCAAATAGAAAGATGCAATAATGTAAGATGCGTGGGCACATGTAATTAGGGATTGAGCGTTAGGTGCGCCTGATAGTAGGGTGGCTTTGAGGTGGGCCATGCTAAGGGGCGTCTTAGAGGAGTGACGAGCCAAGGGGAAGCTCTGCACCTAGCCAAGAGGCGGCTTAGAGATGGAGAACTTAGCCCTAAGGATGGAGAGCAGGATGCCTGGAAGGAAAGCAAGATGCTTGGATGGAGAGTGTAGCGCCTCGATGGAGGGATGGCCTCTTGGAATGAGAGCTTTCACTCATAGGAGAGTAGCTAGCGGCGGATTAGGGTTGTACTCATTGGCAACTAGCTTTGAGAGATAAAGGAGAAGAACTCTTTCATGCTCCTTGTTGTTAAAGGTTGGATCTCTCTTTCAACTCTTTTTCTCTCCTCCGTCTTCTGTTCGCACGCTTAAAACTCTCTTCTTTGGATTCAGCATCTTGCCTTCCTTGCTATGGTGAAGGGGCAATTATAGCATTGACGGGCAATTTAACCTTTCCAGGTTAGTGGCAACGGTCCACTGAGCTATCCAGATTGATAAGAAAATCTCATTTGGACGGCGGTTTCTTTCCTCCTTTGACACAATCATGGGAGGCGCCTAATATAGTAGTTACCTTTTGGAAGAAATCCATCAGGCTACTATTGCCATTTTGGGAGCGATCGTGTGAATGTGGGCGAATATTCTTAAAATATTTGACATGTTGTTTTGACTGATTATAGTAAGTTTCTTTAACATGTGGGACCAATTATAGTAAGTTTTTTTAGCATGTGGGAAGATGATCTTGGGCTGTCTTAACTGGACTGACAACGTCATTTTGGTTGATTAAGCCGTCTAGGCTAATTGAACCGGTTGGGACGTTGTTCGGATCCTGAGCTTGTCCCTTCTACTTGTGGGCCCTCCTCCTGGGCCGGGAAAATCGAACCCATCATTATGTTTTATTAAGTATTAGGCTTACTTTTATCATATTTTGTAATCTTTCAAATTAGCAATCTTAAATTTCTAGCAAGATTTTGGACTAGCGAAATTTCTGATAGCCCTCATAGCCCAGACACAACGACGCAATTATCAGAGGCGTGCTCTGAGCTAATAGGATTAGTTTATAGATGTTTATTTGTGCTTGAAATTGTATTTGATCATTTGGAATATTGTTTAAAACAATTTCTTTGGGATGCCTGCATTTCTGGCCTTGTGCCTTTAATTATGATTTGATGTTGTTATTGACAATGGATATTAGTTTGTAGATGCTTTACCTTATACTTGGATATCCTTTGAGTAGGTTGAATAATTTAGGGCCAACATTTGAAGTGTTGAACATATCTTGGGACAACAAATATGATTGGATTTATCTAATGTTTTGATGCAAGGTCATGACCGGATATTGGAAAAATGCATCCAATGTCAAAATAAAATTGTGTTTGTACTAGGGTCATGACAGAATCAAAATATTTCCACAAATAAGGTGAAGGACATGTTCGAATCAGATAGTGTAAGTACTTGAGTTTGAGAGGACCAAAGGTAGCCTTGCTAATAAGGTGAGGAATATTATTTTGGGAAGATTTTTTAAAGAAGAGCCAATGATGTGATTGAAATGCAAGAACCAAGGTTAAAAGTGTTAAGGTTAGTCAATAGTGATAAGAAATCGACAATAGGTGCATCAATGAAGTCGTGGATAAAGCAAAGATGCAAATGAAGGACAATTGTCATTCCTACACAAATGGCAGGAAGACCATTCACCAAAGGTCAAACTTTTAACTAAACAATGAGCTGCATGCAGCAAGTACATAATGAAAAAAATATTCATGTTTATTTTAAGAGATACAGTTCAATTATATCTTCTTATATCTATGTTGTGAAGCTACAATTAACTTTTCATTTGAAATATTCAAGTAAGCATTCCAATGGTTTACAGGTGATTGAAGTAGTAAAAAGGTTATCCAAAAATTAGTACCTGACTTGGACAATCAAATTAGAGTAGCAAATTTGGTGTGTGTGTGTGTGTGTGTGTGTGTGTGTGTGTGTGTTAACTTGTAGTTTACTACTTGGTAAATATTATATGACTTTCAGGTATTATTTAGACATTTTTTTCCCCTTTTTTAGTTATTTATCTTTGGGTTAAGCAAGATTTATTTGGACTTCAACTGGCACAAAGAGAAGTTCAATCTACAAATCAAAGATAAGGCAGTCTAGAACATAAAGCTTCCACTATGCGTGAAGTCTAAAGAAAGATTTGACCACAACAGATCTAAATATCCAAGTAAATTGTATTTTATTTTAATAGTCTTTCAACTTTAAAAATGTACAACCACTTTAAATTTTAGTTAGTTTAGTGTAGGTTCTGCAGCTAAATGGTAGGTACATTACAAATCTTGCTCTCCCAACCTTTGTGGAGCTGTTGTTTGGGTTCTATCTCATATCACCTCTTCCTCCAGGTGTGGAAGAAACTAAAGTACTTTTAGCCTTATCTACATGAAGACAAGGAAAATACTAAATTAATGAAAGAATGAAAAAATTAGTCCATGTTTAATTAAAATCTAAGATTAAAAAATAAGGTTATGCAACCCAAAAAACGCAAAAATAAAAATAAAAAACCAATTTAATTCAATCAAGTTAGATTACATATTTGAGAAGGATGATTCCTTGGGTTCCTGATTAGAGAAACAAGAGAGACCCCTGCAAGATAGACAAGATAATTTAGACTAGCTTACAGTCAAGTTTAAAACAGATAAAGCAACTGGTGTCAGTGTAACTGCTACAAGGCCAAGTCAAAGGGAGGATAGGGGAGTAAGATGGTAGCTCTTACACTCCTTGGGCCTTAGATCCAACAGCAATGATAATGCATGGAGTGAAAACGGTGATGGGATGATATCTTTCACTTGGATTGAGATGGTGATGAGGATTGATAGTGAGCTTGTATCTTCGGTTATTAAAAACACCAATCATCCTTGCTCTTTTATTGAGGAGACAGATATTTTGTCGTCCCACAAGATAAGGAGATAAGTATTGATCCACATCAAACCTACAAAACAAGAGGAAAAGGTGCACACACTGCTAAAATTTTCCATCTCAAAGGGTAATAGATAGTTTTGGTGGTTTTAGAACTTCTAAATCCCCCAACGTTGGCAGTGGTAGTAGTTCCAATTCTCAAAAATACCCTCACTGCTAGTATCTTCCAGATCAAGTATATAAACCACCACCTCAAAGCAGACCTCACAGCCCGAATATTATGGAGCACCTCCAACTCAATTTTCAGCCCCTTTTGGTAACTTTGTGTATCCTCCTGAGTCCAGTAGGTACCATTAAGCAAGTACCAAGAATTTCACCAATAGTAATTATGAGGTTGCTAGTGGCCTGATCAGGTATTTCCAATGATAAAGGGCAAAGAGGATATCAAGATCAATTGTATAATCTGAACAACAACGATAGGGTTTTGATCTAGAAAAACTATCAACATCGCGGTGAACTTATTAAGGTAATTACTGAATAACTAGGATATTACTTTATAGTATAATTGTATTTTCTTATCGATGTTTTGTTGCTTATGCCTACAGTTAACTTTATTTCACATTGCTTTTTGTCATCTTGCTATTTGCTAGCAATTATTTATTATAAAGGTGTTGATTTCATTAAATAAAGTTGACTAAAACTTTGCAAATATGAAAAAGCATGGTCAAATTTTAATATTTAATTCAATTTTAATGTGGCCAACAAAAACGTTTTGCATCTTGGCATCCCAATATGATTAATACCGATACTAATACCCACATTTTAATCCATATTGTGTATGAAGTGGACCTATAATACCACTTGACGTAGGACAAACAAACCTGAACAAAAAGAGAGCTAATTATCTTCTAAAACTCAGATCAATTCATAATTGCTCTTTGAAAATTCTGATTACAGGCCTAATTCTTAGGGTAAACTCCAAAGTGCTGAATAAAAGAAATAAGCTAAAAGAAACTAGCTAAACAATATCTGATAGCCTAATTATATGGAAGTGTTAACAAGAAACTTCTTAAAAGAAATGTAGTCAAACAATAGAAGATAACCCAAAAAATTAAAGACAACACCAAAAATACCAAAGGAACAAAACAATTTCTACATCCTAAACAAATCAGAAAATAATGATAAACCAATTTTCCCTTTATGCTCTTGCAACACGTCCCGTGTCAGTCATAAGTCACAAACTAATAGTTTTTCTTTCAGGGTAGCATAGAAACTAAAGTTAGGACATAAATATTGTAGTACAAAGGAGAGTTTGCAATACCAATAGAATTTATGTAGAAAAAATTTATGAACATGGTTGATGTATCAACTAACATTGAGCAAATATTCAGGGTAAAGAAACAAACAGCCGAAGAAAGAATTTATGACCCTATCAACAAATTAACAAAAGAATGAGCAAAAAGAATTTACCAAAAAAAAAAATTCTTTTCATCAGTTGAATTTATATTAACATAGATTCTTCTTCTATTTCTTCTGTAGAATTTATACAAAACATAATTATTTCCTAATAAGAAACAGCACTGAGAATACATTTAACTATGTCATTCCAGCATACAAATGTAGTTGCTCGCCAACAAGGATCCAAACACTTATTATAACATACATTTAACTATAGCCAACAAGATTGGCAAGGTGAAAGATGTAATAAAAAATACAAACTAAATTATAGATAAAAGCTAATTCCAGGCTCCTAGCCGCAATTGACAATGCTATCCAGTATACAAGGAAATGGCTTTGCCCAAAGTTAATAGCAGAAATGCAAAGGATGGAAGATTCATATATTGCAACCTACCAAACAGAGAGTAACTATTCTTTTCCGTATTCATATGAGTTGACAGTTGCTTTATGATCAACCCTTTTTCAAGTAGTGGTTTCATAGCCAAAAGAATTGCAAAAGATGTAATTCTTTTTGCATTAGATGTAGATCAGAACTACAAAAGATAAAAGAGAAGATCATCATAATAGCAATAAAACCAAAAATTACCCAAAAAAAAAAAAAAAAAATCCTCAATATCAAGCATTACTCACTCATTTTTCTGATTTACTAGGATGTATCACAACAGAATCAACTGCAGAAACAAATTAACTCCAATCAACAGTTTTATTTGGTAGAATTTAAATTCCCTTTTCTCTATTTTACTTAGAAAATGAAATAGTTTTCTTTATGTTTCAATGATATTGAAATTCATTCAATTCCTCTAAATTGACATGGTTTATTATACTTTTGCAGTGAAACAAAGGATCTAACAAACAATAGAGGCAAAGAGTATTTTAATAAAAAGAAAATCTTTTGTATCTAAAATGTCTCCAAATATTTTGGAGATAAATACTACATATTTTATAATGATAAATTTGAAGTTCCTATATATCCCAATTGTCCAACAACACATAAACTATGTAACAGGTCCCCTGGGGACTATTTCTGGACAATAACCACTTGATATCAAAATATATGTTTCATAAGCTGGCTCCAGGAGCAGATTTGAAGTTGCATTGTGGCCTCACTTGCAGTCTTCAGTGGCCAAATTCTGATATGTATCCATACCCATCCTCAGTGTACTTATCAGCTAGCTCTAAGATTTGCAAACTCACATCTTCTCTAGCATCTTTTAGCAGGGAGACAATTTTGCAAATGAAATCAGACTCCCATAAAATCTTTTTAAACCACAGAGAGCCATTTGTGACAATGCTTTACCTGCTACGACTGAAAGATCTCTCTAATTATTTTTGAATCTCTAAATGCAGATCTTTTAGACAGAAAGAGGTCCCAAGACCCACATATGGAACAAATCTTTGGCAGCACACAGTCCAAAAATTAGACCAGCTTTTCCTTCATTGACATACAAAAGAGGCACAAGAAAGGAGGGAACTGGAGGAGGAGAATTAGAGGGAAGAAGATGGGAAATAAGACATCAAGAAAAATGAACACCATGCAAGAGGGGAGGAAGAGAACAATAATTTCAATAATCAATATCACACCACTAAGTGAATAATAAAGAACCCAAGGTGCATTTATATGGGCACCCTTCTAGCTTAGCTGGTGATCTAAGTTGTTTCCCTCTCAACAATGAAGCTTACCCCCACAGTCTCACCGGCCAACCTTGGCCCTACCTGGAGTTCATTCTCCAGATAACTTTGAGCAAGTGTTCTTCTACCTCTTAGAACTTCATCACTTCTTATAATTTCACCAATTAAAGGTGTCTTACATAAATCTCAACAACATGAAAATAGTAAAGACATTGGAAGTATCGAAAGGGATGGCCTAGTGCATGAGGTGTCCAACCTTACCTCTACATTACAAAGATAATTTCTCTGTCAAGGTCACAATAGAGCAACTTACTATTAGGTCCACCCTAGCAATTTCTGTGACATTGTGTATTTCATAAGTTGTGCCAGCTCTTGGATAATAATGTAAAAGTGGTTCAGATATAGCAAGTGTACACTCCTGTTAGACTCCCATGTGAGAAAGGCTCAAGCTGTGGAGCACCTGAGAGTAGGTGCTCAATGAAGGCATGACAGTCTCTCATGCTGCAGACTTCTAAAGTGCTTGTGCATGATGCATGCTCGAGCTGCAGAATCCAGAGAGCTAATGCGTGATATCATATCATCAAAGAGCTCAAGCTACGGACTTTCTAAGAGCTTGAACAAGATGACCAGGATATTTCAACCTAAGCAGTTTATTGTCTAAGAAGGCACATTCTCAACTCTAGGAAAAACTTAGCACACAAGCGGCAGACTTCCCAAGAGCTCACACAAAACAACCATGAGATGGTCACTTGAGTGGAAAGAACTTTTCACCCACTCTCCACTACTTTGAACAGGTTATACCAAATATTCTAAGCAATTTTGGGCTATATATCTTTAGAGAGGGGCCAGTATGCATGACACACCATGGAGAAGACACAGTAGAAGTAAAGAGGACTTAGTTTCTAAAGTCCAAAGAGATATTTTTAGGCTAGTTTTAAGAATATCATTATATTTTTCTTTGAGCGATTTCTTTTTTCTTTTGATCATGTGTTCATGTATGTTGAATTTTTCCTCAAAAACTTTCAAACATGTGTAGTAATCCTAATGAGTCAAGTGAAGTAACTCAAGGTTAGGGTTGAGGCATTCTTGGTTGTAAGAATGGGTCGTTCTTTAGAGATCAACTTAGAGAAACCATAAGGTGTCTGAGTCACTGTGGGTTTGCAGATAAGGAGTGCCTTAGATGATGATATGTCCGATGTATGTCGGCTAGAATGCAGCTTGTGCATGTCTGCTCATCAATCCATAAGTTGACTATTCTCTTACAATTGATTTTTCAGACGTTGACAGACACCCGAAGGGTCTTCCTTTGAACACATTTGCATTTTTCCTTCTTCACCAAATCTTGTGTTTCTTTCCTTCACTTAAATTAATTTATTTGTTTGTCTATGGTGATTGAATGATTTTGGACATCTAGAGCTCTAGTTCTTTTACATGTAATGAAATTGAAATATTTATATGGTGCTTGTACATAAGAACACTTATTCAACCCCTCTAGGTATTTGTATACCTAAACACTGTTATTTCACAAACAGTTGTCCAAGACTCACCATCTATCAGAATAGTCAAATATTAAAGTACTCCAAATCTTGGACTTCCTGCCTAAGTTCTCATTCTGCATTATCAATGACCGTACCAAGTTTATTATTCTTTCTTAATCTTGTTTCCACATAAGGAGAAGTTTTTTTCCTCTTTCACACCATGTCCCTAAAGAAAAGAAAATTTCTTTTCTATCAGCACTGTTCTCTTTTTCCTTCAGAGGTCCCTCATTATAGTAGGAAATACAAAGACAAACAACAAGGTTAAAAGAGGATGGAGAAATAGAGAAAACAGCACAAAACCATATATCAAAGAAAATAATCAGTAGTGACCTTCAACCTGCATAAGAATTGATGCTGCTATTTGAGGACTGATTCCAAGCTGGAAAAGAGACATCTTGAGTTCTCGTGCACCATCGCCAAGTTCATCTGATAGAAAACAATATGAGAGTATGTAGCTGATTCAAGCAAAACTCCCATTTGTCTCCTCAAACTACTATGCACATCATCATCACCATTTACATTTTAGCTAAACTAGTTGTTCAATTCCACTGTCCACAGGGAACGTTTCTCAAGCAGTCAATTCTTTCAACTATATGTTCAAGAAAGACATATCATTGATAGATATTGACTGATTGGCCAAACTTATAGCAGAACATGTTCATTGATTTGAGAAGTATCTACAATACTCAAAAATAGAGATAAGATGGTCCTAAGAAGAGAAATAAGAATAATTGCAAACAAGATATGCATCAATTATTTCCTGCCTTATATGCGCCAATTATCACCAGATATAAACAGTATGTTCCCTCATTTCATGAAGGGATTCCATTCGACGAAAATATTCCATCTCTTAGTGAATATCTATATTTTTTATGAGTGAATTCCACAGTTTGGAACCAACAGATCATTAGTTCGCTTTGGACAAAGGAAACTTGCATGAACATTCACTCATAACATTCAGCTAGTCTCCAACTGAGCAGGCATCCCACTTCTCATGCATTCAAAAAACAACTACATCCAAATACCAAGTGCAAGTGAAGAGTTAGAACAAAATGCTACTAGAGAAGAACATAGAAAGAAAGCTCATAGAGAAACCCAAAAATTATAAACTCACCGGCAGAACCTGAAACGAAGCTAAGGTAGTCCTGAGGTATGAGTCTTCTATCAAATCCAGGTAGAGGGATGAAATATCCAATGCGACCAATAACTAGAAGAGTGATAGTCACAAATAACCTTCGTCGAATCTCACTCTTGAAAAAGGATTCAGCTGCATTATTTATGATGGAACCCAGGCGCACAAAGTCTAAGAATCTATTTTTGAATGTTCTTTGTCCAACAGGCATTCCATCAAATTCATTAACATTACCAACTTGCTGATCATTAGCTTTTGATGGAACTAGTTCATGGTTAGGAGGCTGCATAGAGGACTCCTCAAATTTTACAAAGTCAGCATGGAGCTGATCTGCTGAGCACACTGAAAATCTTCTGCTTGCCTTACGAACTAAAGGTCTGTTCAACAATGGAATATATCTGTGGTTGAGGTCAACTAAATGCACCCTAAGGCTAAAATGAGTTTTAGCACCCAATGGCTGACAAGATTTAAGTTTAGATTCAATCTCTCCACCTGCATATCACAGATAATCATACATAAGTTTATAGCAACATCATGCCCTTGCAAAGGCAAAGAAGAAGACAGATTAGATGATCACGGATCAATTTCACAGCACAATATCTCAAGTTTATGTTGTACAAGGCACAAGTAACCAGATAACTCAGGGACAGGCAATCTCCCCCAAAAAAAAAAGGCTCAAAATCAGAACAATATACACCAATAACAGAAAAGAGGAAATTAAAGAGTGAATGCACCTGAAAATCTAAGCTTCCCATAAAGACTAGAAGGTCTATAAAATACCAGGGGATTTTGAAGGAGTACAATACACATCTACGACAGAAACTTCATAGCTTTAAGTTCCACTATACCAGTCAACTATCTGAATTCTCTCCTACCATTCCACAAGGTCAAGGCAACACAATTTACAGAAGGTCAAAGATAAATAAAAAGACATGGCTAAGATGTTTAGATTTCCAACATGACCCCTGAAAAGTACAGTCAGAACAGGGAAATCTCTTCTCTAAGTCAGTAATCACACAAGAATTTCTTACAATGATTATTTATCAATCCCAATAATTGAATATTTCAACAAGATGTGAAGTAAAAAGTGAAGCATCAAACACATCAAAGCAAATTTTTACACTGCAAAGTAAGGGTGGCAGAGGTACTGGTGCAACCAAATGATTTTCAATTCATTTTTGTAATATGCCAATCTATGACATTAGAGTAGGCTCTATTTTCCTTCTTTAATCTTGGTTGCATAAGGTCTAATTGGCTTCAGGATCTGTGGGGTCAACTTCTGTTACATCAAGAAAAATTTCAACTAGACCAAGTCCACATCAATTTCATCAAGGCAATCTACCACAGCAACCTATTCTTACACTATTAAAATTCATAGGTGTGTCCAAAATAATTCACAATATCAGGGCCAGCTTCTAGCAACTTGAGGCTAGGACATCTTATTTCACAACTTCAAGCCTCCAAGGTTGGCCAATTCTACCACTTCTGGAGAAGCAATATGTCTGTCACAACTCACCAATTTGACATTCTCAATAATCTAAGCTAACTATCACATCAAGTGCTTCTCATCATGAAGCTCACCAAAACAAGACTTATACATGTCAATAGGTTATCCAGCCAGCCCACTTGGCACCTGCACAATCCATCTCTCAATGTAGTATCACATAACCATCAATTGGCCATCAAAGAATGCATACCCCGCAAAATATGCAGATACAAAACATGACATAAATCCTATCAATGGTAGTAGCCCCAAATTGGGCACACGATAAAAACCCCACAAACTTCCCTTGGTAGTGATAGTAGCCAATCCATGAGGTTCAAACTTGATGGACACCTTAAGCTCTCAAAATCCTTAAGACCCAACCCCTGTAAGAAAGGTCAGTCAGGAACCACTAAGCAAAATGTTGACATAACCAGGAGGAGATCAAGACAACTAATCCCCTTGGCCACTCCCCTTCCCCCCACCCCTCCCAAAAAAAAAAATCAAAAAAAAGTTCCGTGAAGTATATGAAACGGGCATTACATAACATCAAAGTTGCCTTACTAATCCTACTCACTTGTTTACGAAATTCAAGTCTTATCACTCCAGCTGCCACCAACACCAAGAACAAATAGAATAGCAACCTCGTCATCAAGACTGTTAGGTCTAATGATGTTGGATCTTTTGTGACATAGTTTGTTTATCTAATTGTTGTATAAGTTGAATTTCAAGTTTTAGATGCATGCAATGCAAAAACATTCAAGTGTACGACTATGGATAAAAAACAGTAAGCCTTCAGTGAGCCTCGGCTCATGCTGATTTTCCAGATTCAACATAATATAGAACAATGAGCCTACAGCTCATGCAATTTTTTTGAAATTAAAACAAAACATGTAAGCCTTCAACAGGATGGCAGCACAAGCTGAGCAATTTTCAGCCACTAACCATTTCTGCAAACTACTTTGATGGGAGTTCTGGACAATTTTCACCACTAATCTTATTTAAAGGAGAGTCAGGTCATTACTTGGAGGTAGGAGAGAGAGAAAATGAAGAAATACTGCCAAGCATCCAATACTTTTTTTTTTTTTTTTTGGTTGTCAATTCAAGTGTCTTAATTTTTGAATATTTTGGTGAGATATTTCTTTGTTATTGAGCAATAATGAGTCCATGTATGTTGTAATTCTCTTCTCATATCGTGACATCCATTTGTGAGTTAGTCTAGTGTTCCATCGAGCCTAGAAAAGGAGTTTTCTGGTTCAAGGAGCATCCAAGTTCATTGGAGAGCTCGTGATTTGGAAATCCATGGGTAGAAACCAAAAATATCTAAGTAGCTACGATGTTGCAAATCTAAAGTAGGCCTTAGATAGTCAATTGTTCAGAATCAATCAACTAGAGTTAAGGCATTTGTTCGTTAGTCTGTACGTTGACTCTTCTCATTATAGTAGATTTCTCAAGTTAAAAACTTATAACCCAAAGGATATTCTCCGAATGTGTAGTTCTTGAGTTTCACTCCTTCACCAAAAGTTAACTTATTTATTTCACTACATTTAAATTATTTTATATACTTATGTTTGGTGGCTGAATGATGATCTCCATCTAGATTTGTGATCCATTTACAATTATTTGAATTGTGAAACTTTTAAATTGTGTTTTGATGTAAGAACACCTATTTACACCTTCTAGATATGTGTAGGTATAAACGATGTTTTTAACAATTACCTTTCCAACATCTAGATATGGCACATAAGAGAAGGCATGCAACCTAATCAAGGTCATCTTTGCACCTAAAACATTTGGCTCATCCATTAATTGTTTAAAAACAACCAACAAAATAAAAGTGCTGGCTGTGATGTGTGTCATTGTCTCAAGAGAATGAAAACAAGACCATCCACCATGGACCATCTTAGCCATTTCCCTTGGCATGCTTCAAAATTAGTGAAGGCAATGGAACCTTTGGAAAGTTCTGCCCTACTGACACAACAAAATTTTGGTTCACTCACTCTATACTGACATGAAGCACGACAAACTGGTTCTATCAATCAAAGACTTCATCAAGATCAAGTAAAAAGCCCCTGATTAAAGTTAAGTGTCAAATATTTACATATTTAACACTTGTTCAATATAAAAGTCCTATTTATAACGCAGTTCAACAGAAAAAAAATCTAGTTGGAAGGCTAACGCGTTAGTAAGTCATTAGTATGTCAATGCGAATATTGCATTTCCCAACAATTAAATCCTTTAGCACCATATAAAAAATTTCTCACCCAGATTCATCAACAAATTTTCTAAACAAACTACATCACGACGTCAATAACACTAGTGACTGAAGTCAAAATATCCACTCGTCGTAGAGGTTAGACCCATGAGACCTACAGAAAGTATGAAGATAACGACTCTTACTAAAAAGAATAGGTAGACAACCATAATCAGCTACTAAAATCAAATTAACAAGTTTCATTAGAATGAGAACAAAAATATAGAACCTCAACAAACCAGGTGACAAAAATATGAAATGAAAAAACAGATAACGCAGTACAAAGCCATGCAATTTTCAGAAGTTGGGGAATGAAAAATGAACCAAAGTAATAAGGCAGTTCACCCCGATTCTTGTTATGCTTCGGTGCCGAAATTTTGGGACTCAAATGGATGGAACTCAACATAGTAGCCTCCATGGCGGAAGCACAAGCGAAGAGTTGAAGCGCTGAAGAGATAGTTATATAGGAGGTGGAGACCCTAACTTGGCTGCCTTGTCAAGCAAAGCATCGCGTTTAGTACAAATGACTCATCGATTTGGGAAGAAAGCATGCAATTTCAAAAGCCTGGGGAAATTGGAAATGTCCAGGAAGCTCTGCTGCTGCTCATTTTTCTCCAAAACTCTAGCTCCTCCACAAGCAATTATAAACTCACAATAACTTACAACAATCACAGTGACAAATAAAGAAAGGAGAATTACCTGCAAGAACAAATAATTAAACTACAAATTTAAATGTAAAATTGAAAATTTTAACTAGCCTGATAAAGAAGGGAACAGAGAGCGGAGAAAGAAACGAAGGCAAGAGGATGAGAGAAAAAGGATGAGTAGTACGAGGAAGAAGCGACCTGAGAGCGTTCAGTACTCTACACCCTCGGTTCCGAAAATATCAAAATTATTAATATTTTTTTTTTCGCATTTTTAATTAAATTGTCAATTTTACTTTTCTTAATTCTGTTTTCGTACTTTTATTAGATTGCTAACTTTATTCTATAAAAAAATTTTAACCCTATTTGATTTGATTTAAAATCAAAAATTAAAATTTAAATTTGATGGACAAAGATATATCAATTAAAAAACCGCTTCAAATCACTTTATCCAATCCGATAAGCGGTTATTTTCTGGCGATTGGTTACGAATAAGTGTGGCTGACCATTTATCTTGGCATGGTTACGGATAAGTGAAATCCGGCGGTTATATTTGCAATTGGTCACGGATAAGAATGACTATCCTCCAATTATATAAGGATCATCATCCAAAAAAATGGGACCCGAAAGAAAAAAGAAATGAGGGGAAAAGAATGGGAGGAAAACGGCCGAAAATCTCTAGAAATAAAGCTGAGAGAAATGGCCAGAGAGATAATCCATCTTAAAGAGGCCATCCCTCCATCATCCCAGGTGGCCAAAATAATTTTCCAGGAACCCATCCAAATGATCTCCCTCTCCCTCTAAGAGATCTCCCTTCAGGTGACATCCCTTCGGAAGCATACCTCTAAACCGTTCACCGGTTGAACGCAACAAAATACTCCATCCATCAAATATGCATCCTCCATTTATCTTTATATATTCTTGAAAAGGCATCTGACTTAAACGTCTGAGGGTTTATGGTGGGAGCAATTCTCGCCGACCTCTAACATCTAATTTTCAGTTGTATTGTACAGGATTCAAATTCAAGATTATGGAGACCGAATCTGCATCAAATCGACTAAAATAAAGATCCGATTTGCGGTCTCCTGATCCGTAAGATAACCCATATTATTGGTATGCAACAAAATTTATGTTTAATTTTAATTCTATTAGTTAATATCAGATGAAATCAAAAGTTTTTATTTCATATTTTAATTCATGAGGACTGAAAAATAATATAAAATAATTTTTTAATATTTTCAGGAATAAAGTAATAATTTTAATTTTAAAGCTAAAAATTATCTATCATGTAGGTATAGTACAATCAAATATAACAAAACTCATGGGATAAAATAAAAGATTATTTGGATTAGATAAAAGTGACTAGAATACAATTCTCTTTTTTAATTTTTTTAAAAATTATATAAAGTTATTATTTAAATTTTTTTGTTAGTGTTTAAATAAAAGTATTATCTAAAAATATATTTAAATAATATATATCTATGAAAAATTTTATGTCCAAAAATAATTTTTTTTTAAAAAAAATTGTATTATATCAAATTTTGTATATTTAAAATTTTAAAATTTATATTTTATTACTTTTTTTTATGTATGAATTAAAAATTAGTTATACATTAATTTTATATTTTATTCCAAAAATATAATTTTTATACTATTTAAAGAATAATATTAAAATTTTCCAAACTCTAATTATAATTTAATTAAAAAATACTTCAATTTTTAAATTATAATTTCAATTTTATAATTCAAAGAGAATATGTGTTTTAAAACTTTACCCTTTAATTTAATTTTATTTTTTTTTTTGGTTATATGTGTGTATTATGACAAGGTTTAAAAATGAGGAATTTAACATAAATTATTTATACATAATAAAGTTCACATTATAATAATTTTAAGATCAATAAATAAAATAATTACCCCTTTCTCTCCTTGACATTTTGCTACCTTCTTTACCTTAAAAAGGTATGATTATCTTTGAGCCATTTATTTCTCCACAAGTTTATTAACTGATTATCTAAAATTTTCCAAATTATTTTCAAGAGTTATTTTATTAGCAAAATTTGTCAAAAAATAAATGTGATTAAAATCAAGAAGAAATCGAATACATGTCTAATTTAGATAAAAATTTTTAACCAGTAAATTAGATCAGGCCAAATAAGGACTGATTATCTAAATCAAAAGTTTTAATTATACTCATCTAGAAAAGAAACTGAACTAGTATATAAATATTTTTAATTTTTAATATATTTATTAAAAATTTATATTTATATAAAAATATTAAAAAATATACAGTATTGATGGGTAGGCCCATAGCTGGCAGGCCCAATGGGGAAGCGGCCTAAAATTCAGAAAGGCCTAACGCGAGTTAGACGGTCAACGCTAACGCGTTGACCGTCCAACGTACAGACAAACGGCCACAAGAGCTCTTTCAAGGCAATTAATATTTCTATTGACCGGAACTACTATAGTAACAGGCAGCGAAAAACGTTAAACCTAATACGGACCAGGCCCAATTTGGCAGGTGATCCCGTACACGAAAAGTAACGATCTTTTCCTTAATTACACACTTTCCTTAAAGTCGATCTCCTCTAAAAATGCTGTAACGGATTCAGCGCCTTCCCGATAAGGAAGGTGCCAAATTTTCTCTCATTCCCAACAATGGAGGCTAACGGTCACAAAAATATAAAAGGAAAGCAGACAATTGGGAGATCTGTTATACTGCTCAGAAAGGAAACGATCCATCAAATCACGCCAATCACGCCCACCAACTCAAAGAAGGCCTCCCTCCTTGCCAAGGAAGGTCGCTTTCCTCACCTTCTATATAAACCCAGAGTCTCCACTCTGAAGGACACGCTTTTGAGAAGAACACACGCTGTCTAAGACAACAAATGCTTTCTTATACAATCTGAACCACAAACGCAGACAGTGCTTGAGCATAACTCTCTCTAAAACGCTCACCTTCCAACCCCACTCGAGGCCTCCAGATCACAGAGTCTTCTCCCGCTCTCAAAGAACCGTCATCCAAAGCTTCCACGCTTTCGGGACACAACTTCCACTCGTTCTCCGTGACAAGCGAGTTGGAATTCATACTCTCAACGAGTCACAGGATCGTCTCTACTTTTACAGGCCAACACTCCCGATAAATTCATTCTCTCTCTCTCTTTTACTTACCAATTCCCTTCCAAAGTTTGAAGGTTTGTTACTGACTTGAGCGTCGGAGTGTTTTCGGAGGGATAACCTCCCACCAGCACCTGACCTCTCGTTTTCTGTAGTGGTGTGCAGGATTCAGACTCAGCGAATGGAGTCGGATCAAATCAACCACCCGAATTGAAAACTGTTCGAAATCAAATCCATGTACACATCATTGGCATCGTCTGTGGGAAGCGCTTACAAAAAGTCAACCGCGTTTCTCAGAAACTCTCTTTCCAATCAACATTCCTGAACAAAATGGTGAACACAAGGGCACAAGCAAGCTAGCTGGCCCGAGACGTAGTTTCACCAAACCAGGACCACGCCATTGGCGCTGTGGTCAACGGGATAGCCGATGGAATTCCGGCATCCTTTTTCCAAAACGTGGCGGAGCACATGCATAATACAGACAGGATGCTCTAGATACTCTGTGCCCGCCAGGAGCAAGCACAGCTGGGGGCTGCACCAGTAGTTGCCCCAGCATCGACGTTCAGACGAGGAGGCCAAAGGAAAAAGTTTCGGCCCAACGGACTGGAAGACTGACTAGCGCTTCCACGCCAGTATCCTCACACGCCCAAAGTCGTTTAAGGCGTGAGGAGCAAGAAACCAATGCAACTCCGGATGAAAGTCCGGAATGAAGGAACCCTAAATACTCCCGAGTGGAGTCTAGGCCCCAGGCTCAGGAGGGAACCTCCCGGGATGCAAGATCAGCCAGAGGCAGCAGCTGTCCTAGCTGCTAGACCAACCGAGAAAAAATGAAGTTAAGAGTATATCTCAACTCCAAAAGATCTACTAACACCGTTCTAGCAGATCCAAGGCTGGAGAAGATATGGAACCACGTCTTCAAAAACGATGAACGCACCGCCAACATCGACAGATCTCCCTTCACGGCGGAGATCTTGAACCATCCTATACCGGCGAAGTTCAAGATGCCTGCCCTTGACTCTTACGATCAGAGTGCAGATCCTGTCGACCATCTCGCCCACTTCTACACCCATCTGGGTCTACAAGGATTGGACGACGTAGCCATGTGTCGCTGCTTCCCCCTCACTCTAAAAGGGGGCCCGCGTATTTGGTTCCATCATCTCCCCCAGACTCGATCCGAAGCTTTCAGGAGCCTGTGGATCTTTTTTTATCTCAGTACGCCTCCAGCCGCAGGGAGAAAAAACAGTCATGGTATCTATCGTATATCAAGTAGAAATATGGAGAAAACCCACGGAGGTTTCTAGATCGCTTTGTGGCAGAAACCGGGCAGATCCCCTGACTCACAAAGGAAATGAAATTAGGCAGTTTCATTTCGACGCTGGCGCATGGAGAGTTCTTTAGGCACATGGTGCATAAGAATCCGCAGACCTTTCGGAAAGTAGAGGCTATCACCAGGGCCTATGCAGCAGCAGAGGAGGCCAATGAGGCGAAACATCCTGACCAGCCTGAACAGCCTCGCTCTTTTCCGCCTGAAGGAAAGAGGAAGCACAACAGTGGTAATTACTCCCACCAAAAGCGCCACAGGACTGGGCCATTAGAGCACAAGGACTACGGACCCATCATCCTGACGCCGTTAACTGATACACGCTCAAACGTTCTCATGCAGATCCATGGGGAGAAGTTCCTTAAGTGACCAAAACCACTTGAGAAGGCGGAGGGAGGAAATCTAGCCAAGTACTGTGATTTTCATCAATCACTCGGGAACTTCACAAAGGACTGCAAGACTCTTCAGAAGGAGATTGAGGACTAATCAGAATAGGCCACCTCACCAGATTTGTCAAAGGCCTTGGTCAAAGCTCTTGCAATGGGGGCAGAGAAGGATCAGGGACCTCTCCACCACGGAACCGGGTCGCGGCAGGAGTGGTCAACATAATCACCACTCGGCCAATCAAGACTCCGGCGGACAACAGAGATCAGCATGCAGGGAGGAAGTAGCAGCGCACTACTGACAACGTCATTAGTTTTAGTGACGATGACTTGGCACATGTAGTTCCCCCATGTAGATCCCCTCGTTATATCATACTCGTTTTCGACGGTAGCGTTGACTACCAGATGAAACGTGTATTTATTGATAATGAAAGTTTACGTGATTTGCTTTACCTTGATGCGTTTTTTAAACTCGGTTTGAAAAGGAGTCAACTAAAATCTGCAGAATGCCCATTGTATGGCCTCGACAACGAACCGGTGTCCATTTAAGGGACGATCAGACTAGAAGTCACCTTAGGAACGTACCCAAGAACGGCAAGTCGTACACTCACCTTCTTCGTAGTCAACTTGCCCTCTGTGTACAACGCAATACTAGGCCGGCCATGCCTAATAGCGTTCGGTGCCGTCACTTTAATACCACATCTTAAAATAAAATTTTCAATGCCATACGGTGTGGGCGAAGTACTGGGTGACTAAGTCACTGGACGGACATGCTACATGTTCGAAATCGCTCCTAACGACAGCACCAAAATAGTGGGAGAACTTAACCATTGAGATGAGGCAACCTTGCAGAAAGCACAGTCTGGTGAGGCAACCGACTTAGTCCCACTGAATCTGGACAATCCCGAAAGGTGCGTGCGAATCGGTGGCTCACTCACCGGCGCGCTACACGAAGAACTGATCACGTTCATGTGACGGAATGCTAACATCTTCATATGGACTCCCGCTGACATGCCTAGGATCCCAAATCGGATAATGGTCCACAAGCTGGGCCTCAACCTGGATCGGAAACCTATCAGGTAGAAGCAAAGAAACCACTCAGTGGAAAAGCTAATCGCCATCCGGGAGGAAGTAAAGAAACTGTTCGAGGCCGGATTCATCAGGGAGGTGCAATACCCTGATTGGCTCTCCAACGTCGTCTTGGTAAAGAAGAGCAACAGGAAGTGGAGAATGTGCGTTGATTTCACCGACGTTAACAATACTTGCCCAAAAGACAGCTTTCCTTTACCCAAAATCGACCTGCTGGTGGACTCAACATCCAAACATGAGCTCTTGAGTTTCATGGATGCCTACTCAGGCTACAACCAGATCCGGATGAATCCGGATGACGAAGAGCATACTTCGTTCATGACAAACTAGGGGACCTATTGCTATAAAGTGATACCCTTTGGATTGAAGAATGCGAAAACCACCTACCAGCGACTTGTGAACAAAACGTTCGAAAAATAGATCAGCCACAATATGAAAGTCTATGTTGACAACATACTCGTCAAGAGCAGAGTTATGGGCGACCATATTAGCAATCTGGCGGAGTCCTTTGAAGTGCTTCGTAGGTATCAAATGAAGTTGAATCCGACTAAGTGTGTCTTCGGTGTGGCCTCTAAAAAATTCCTGGGTTTCATCGTCTCCCAATGAGGGATCGAAGCAAACCCAGAGATGATCAAGGCCCTCGTGGACATGGCTCCCCCACAAAGCGTCAAGGATGTGCAGCGACTGACGGGACGATTGGCGGCCTTGTCTTGCTTCCTAGCAAAGTCTAGCGACAAGTATCAGTCATTCTTTAAGGCGCTGAGGGGAACAAAATCAAATGGTTTCTAATGGACGGCAGATTGCCAGGCGACTTTCGATGAGTTGAAGCAGTACCTGGCTAGCCCGCCGTTACTAACATCGCCCAAGGTCGGCGAAGAGCTGTACCTCTACTTGGCAGTATCGGAGATGTCCCTCAGCTCCGCCCTCGTAAGCTAGGACTCCAATACCCAACGGCCGGTCTACTATATGAGCAAAATATTGACCGACCCAGAGACGCGCTACTCGGGCACGGAAAAGTTAGCCTTAGCTCTGATATTCTCCGTGCGAAAACTAATGCCCTACTTTCAGGCGCCGCATCGTGGTTCTCACTGACCAGCCTCTGAAGACCATACTCTAAAAATATTTCTGGATAGTTGGTAAAGTAGGCTATCGAGTTAGGCGAGTTTGACATTGAGTTCAGGCCCAGGCCAGCCATAAAGGCGCAGGCTTTGGCTGACTTTATTGTTGAGATCATGACCCCGATTCTCGAAGAACAACCCTCAGAAGAACGCGGATAGCACATGGAATGGATGCTCCATGTGGACGGATCCTCCACTAACGCCAGTGGAGCAGGAGTGGTCCTCACGACCCCCGACGAGTTTGAGATGAAATACTTCATTAAACTCGACTTCCCGGCTACCAATAATGTTACCGAATATGAAACCCTATTAGCGGAGTTAAGATTAGCAAAGGTGCGCTCAGCCAAGAGACTAGCTGTTTTCAGCGATATCTAAATTTAATGGAATCCATATTGTTTTTGTTGCTATTTAGATTCGAAGAATCCAAGTCATTTTTATTGGTGTTCGGATTCAAAGAATCCTTATTGTTTTGATTAATATTTTGATACAGAAAATTCATTTGTTATTAAGATTCGCATTTGAGTCATATTATGACTGAGATACATGATTCGTGGGCAGTATTGTCGTATCAAGCATTGTTATTGCATTTATTACTTTTATAATTATTGTTATTGACTAACCCAAAATTTATTAATATTAATATTATCCTTTTTGTTGAATATTTTTACTTGCCGAGAACCATTGATCGAGTTTAGCAGAGTTGCTTACTTGTTAAGCATCTCGGAGTTTTTTTTATGTTAGAATTAGTAGTTATTTACTGGTTTTAAGAGATTATTTTCAGGGGTTGTGTCTCCATTATTGATAGTGATGTATGTTAAACTTTACATATTACAATTGTTTTTGGTTAGGAGTATTTATGATTGTTATCTATATTTCATTTATGAGGTTATTCATCATAAATATTCATATCATTTTGAAAGTTAATATAATGATTCGGATCTATGGTTGATGGTCAGGTCCGAATAATCACAGTTTAAACCCTATCTAGGTTAATTCATGGTTATCTTTATTGAAGATATATTGATATATTTAAGGAGTTACAAAGAGTACAAAATTTATTTGAAGATTGTATTGTAAACAATCAGAAAAAGATGATGATATACCAAGTTTAAAAAGTGGATTTTTAGCTTGGGGAAGTTTCTTTCCTAAGCCATTTTATGTTAAAAGGAGGTGTCTTGATTGATCTAAAAAAAAATTGAAGTGCTCACAAGTTGGTGCTAACCAACAATAGTAGCAGAATTACAAAGTTTTATTATGTTAGTTGAATACTATGGAAAGTTTGTGAGAAATTTCTTAAGAATTATGATGTTGTTAACCTGCCTAATGCAAAAGGTGGCATTTAATTGCAATACGGACCGTGGAAGATGTTTTTAGGAGTTAAAGGATCATTTGGTGATTGCCCCGATTGTGAGGTTTTAGATTTCAAATATAGTAATTGAGAATTAATTTATATAATATAATTAATATTAGACTTAAGTGTGCACGAAAAATTAGCATTGGAAGCAAAAAGAGAGGTTGGGAGGCCCAATGCTCAACTGGCGCCCGAGGCAAGCCCAGGGCGCGTCTGATAGAATGCCCGCGCCCGAGGCACGATCCGGGGTGCATCTAACAGAATGTCACGCTCGATGAGCACTCGAGCATGGCCCTTCGGTGACCTTGGCGCTCAAGCTCCAGTTTGATTATAAAAGCGTGTTCGGGATTTTTACATGTAAAATTGCAACGGTCCAGAGAGAAAGGGAGAGAGAGAGAGAGAGAGCACGAAGGAGAAGAGAGAGAATGAGGAAATCAAGGCTCCTGAATTCGAATCCGGCTTAGAACTAGTTAGAAAAGTTATAGATCGAGTCAAGGTAAGTGCACTCATATTCTTTTCTTTCTCTCTTTTCACTTTTATTGCGATCCTTTTGGGTATTTTTATCCCGATACCCATCCATGTATTTATCTTTATATTACCCATGTATTGAGTATGTAAATATTTCGATTTCATATCCGACATATAAGATTTGTGCGGTATTTTGATCCCACCAAATCCTAACCCACGCACCTTTGTAATTTTCTGATTTAATTGGAAATTTTGCATGATATGGCTCTAGAAACTTGAAACCCTAATTTTATGAACGTGGATACTTCGATTATTTGACATTTATTCACATATATTTTATTTATGTTAATTTTATATAAACTGAAAATATTATCGAACATGAATCGGGATATTATTTCGCATGTACTTTATTTATGTTATCTTGTATATGTTTCAAAAATTACGTTATACGTATTGGTGAAGGAATTTATTATCCAGAAGTTCTAAAATTATATTTGGCTCATGGTGGTAAGAATTTCTAATTTTTTCATACTTTTTGTTCATTATACATATAACTCAAGTCATGTGAAACCTAAATTCTTAAAAATTGTACAAATTATGAGAAGGATAAGAGGAAAATTCCATGACATATTATGCTTGCTGAATCATTCTCCCAGAATAAGAACTAAGTGTTATAAATGAGCATGAAATTTTTTAAAGAACAGGTAAATATAAATTGGACTAAACATTTGTATTTCAAATTGTTGTATTCCTTGACATACCTTAAGATATTATTGTGAAAGTATGATAATTGCCTCTGGGTCACAAGAGACATAGTGGCATATGTTTATGGCCCTCTATATCAGAAGAAAGGTATACCGCTCACCATGGGGTGTTGAATTACGTGGGTTTATGCTTTAGAATGTATAGAAGTAAACATATTCCTCTTCTCATTCAACTGCATCGTTAGTTGGGAAAGCCTACTGGTCTTGGTCCGCAAAAATAATGAGTTTTTTACATGTTTTAAAATTTAAAAGGATTATAAATAAAATGAGAAATATAAATGTGTTCCAAAAAGGAATTTGTTCATATTTCATACTTATGTATTCATATTCTACTCTTATGCTCACCCTTTGCTATATTTTGTATATATTGATTATTATCTTTATTTATATTGTGTCTTATTAAATATTTAACTCACTTATTATTATTTTTTCTTCATTCAGATGAACATGTACTTATACCTGATGAGGTGAAGTGATGATTAGGAATCGATTAGGCTCAAAGACTTGAAAGAGACTATTGAGGACTTAGTTTCGTAGTTTTGCACTCTATGGAGCTCATTTGTATATTTTTGATGGTTTTGTATATATCGATGCATATGTATGATGGTGATATACATGTAGCTTAGTTTCCACTGTATTTGATGGATACATATACTTTCTCAGGTTTGTATGGTTTATCTAGGTATCTAGTAGCTTCTTGTCTATGCCAACATTGTAACCGAAATTATGACATCGGTACCACGGGTATTTATGGCTTTTTGGATCATGTATTGATGATATTGTGGATGTTTATTTGTACTATATAGGAATTTATACAGTTATATCAGAACGGGCGTTTTACTATAGGAATTCTGCCAGATTTCGGTTAGAAAATATATCCCGTCATAGTTGGTATCAGAGAAGAGATATCTTAAACTTGATCTAAATCTTATGTGGAAGCCTAGGATAGTATAGGCTAGATGGAATAAATAGATGTAGGCATATGATAGTTAAACTATATTGGGTAGTCTTAGCTATCCTAGTTGCTCTATTTAGACCGCTAGTTATGTTTGTTCAGGTAGAATTGTAATTACTTCACTCATATTATTTTTGTTTCAGAATAGTCATTAGTAGCCACGTATGCCGCCAAGATGGAGGTCAGCTCGTGGTGGTGGCCAGCCGTAAAATAGAGAGGCCGAGTATCTGAATTTGTTGGGTCGTATGGCAGATATCATCGAGAACATGGGGCAAGGGAATCTTGCTCCAGTGCCTGTTCTTGCTCCAGTTCAAACTCCCACTAATCTTGAACCGTCTGCTTATTATTGATTCGTCCAAGAAAGAGTTCCTGAGTTTCTGGGGGGAGTTAGACCTGATTAAAGCGGATACGTAGTTCAAGAGATTGAAGAAGGTGTTCATTATTATTTACTGTCCGGAGAAAGATCATGTATTGTTTGTCTCTTATCGATAGGAGGGTGAGGCCCATCATTGGTAGGAGATGAAGAAGAGGGCCTTGGGTGTGCCGGAGAATGAGGTCACCTGGCCTATGTTTGACAATACATTTGTAAAGAAGTACTTTCCATCTGCGCTCCGTGAGTATAAGGAGGAAGAGTTTATCCGCTTGAGGCAAGAAAGCCGGTCAGTTGCCGAGTATGATACAAAGTTTCTAGAGTTATCATGGTACGCTCCGTACATAGTAGAAGAGGAGAGAAAGGCGAGAAAGTTTCTTCAATGTTTGCGGGATGATATCCGCAAGCAGTTAGCGACTTTGAAATTGGTAATTTATGCGGATGTGTTGGATCGTACTTTGATCCACAAAAAGGAGCTCGCTAAGGAAGAATTCTTCAAGAAGAGGACGCTGAGTAAGAGTAGGGTTGGTCCCAGCTCTAGTACGAGTTCTAGGAGACCACCGAAGAGGTTAAGGCAGCCAGATTCAGAAAAGAAGAGCAGTCAGACTCCACCGTCCTCGCAAGCTTCAATCAGTTCATCCCAGCACTGTGGGAAGATGTATGAAAATAAGCCTTGTTATAAGTTGATGGATGTGTGTTTTAATTGCAGCCAAATGGGGGACAAAATCAAGGAGTGTTCTCATCCGACGAAGGCCCACATCCCTAAGCCCGTTGTGTAAGGAAAGACTTTTGCGATGTCTGCTCAAGAAGCAAAGGTGTCTGATGATGTGGTGGAAGGTATCTTTTTTATTTGTGGCTCTTCCGGTACCGTACTTTTTGATTTTGGATCCTCCCATTCTTTCGTTTTATCTCAATTTGCTCATCATCTTACATCATCTCCTATGGCCCTTGATTTTTCTTTGGTTGTATTAACCCCTACGGAATCTTCTGTCGTTATTGATATTTCTTACCCTGGGTGTTCTGTTGAAGTGAATGAGTTGTCCTTAGCTGTTGATTTGATTCTTCTGAAGATGTATGATTTTGATGTTATTTTGGGCATAGATTGGTTGTCAAGGAATTATGCAACCATTGATTATTTTTATAAGAAACTTGCTTTACAATTCTGGGATATGAGTCATTTCACATTCAAGGAATTTGGCGGATGGAGCTGTCCAGCTTTATTTCGACTCTGCAAGCTCATCATCTATTGAATAGTGGAAGTGAAGCTTATTTGGCGTATGCCAGTGTGGAGAGCCTGGAGCTATCAGCGAAGAAAATTTTAGTGGTATGTAAGTTTGATGATGTATTCCCAGATAAATTACCTACTTTACCGCCACACAAGAAGATCGAGTTCGGAATTGATCTTATACCCGGATCGACACCTATCTCGAAGACTCCCTATCGTATGGCTCCTATTGAGTTGAAAGAATTAAAATAGCAATTATAGGACTATCTGGATTTGGTTTTTATTAGACCCAGTGTTTCGCCATGGGGAGCTTCGATCCTATTCATGAATAAGAAGGATGGGACTTTGTTATTGTGTATTGACTATTGTGAGCTGAACAAGATCACGATCAAGAATAAGTATCCGTTGCCAAGAATTGATGATCTTTTCGATTAATTGCAAGGGACTCGTGTGTTCTCCAAGATCGACCTTCAGTAGGGGTATCATCAACTTCAATTTAAGCAGGAAGATGTGGCAAAAATGGCTTTTCGGACGATGTATGGTCATTATGAGTTCCTTATGATTCCATTCGAATTGACTAATGCCCCAGCGGTGTCTATGAACTTGATGAATCGAGTTTTTCAACCCTATTTGGATAAATTTATTGTGGTTTTTATCGATGACATCCTGATCTATTTGAACAGTTGTATTGAGCATGAGGAGTATTTGAGAATCGTGCTTAAGATCCTTCAAAAGCATAAGTTGTTCACAAAACTGAAGAAATGCGAGTTTTGGCTCGTGGAGGTCATATTTTTGAGCCACGTTATTTTCAATGGAGGTATCTCGGGGGACCCGAAAAAGATTGAAGCCATTATCAGTTTGAGTCAACTGATGACCGTGATGGAGGCCTGTAGCTTTTTGGGTGTGGTTGGTTATTATTGCCGCTTTGTGGAGAATTTCTTCCTAATTGCTTTGCTGCTTACCCAATTGTCGAATAAGGAAATAAAGTTTGAATGGACGAAGGAGTGTGACTAAAGTTTGCAAGAGTTTAAGGATCGCTTGATTTCGGCACCAATTTTGTCTATTCCCGATGGCCCTGGTAGATTTGAGGTATATTGTGACGCTTCTAACATTGGTTTGGGATGTGGTTTGATACAAAATGAAAAAGTGGTCGCTTATGGGTCTCGGCAGCTGAAAGTTTATGAGAAGAACTATTCGATCTATGATTTGGAGTTAGCCATCGTTGTTTTCACGTTGAAGATTTGGATATATTATTTATATGATGAGAATTTCTTGTGTATTTTGATCATAAGAGCCTCAAGTATTTCGTTTCGCAGAATGAGCTAAATATGAGGCAAAGAAGGTGGATCAAGTTTCTTAAGGATTATAATTGTGAGATCCACTGTCAACCAGGCAAAGCGAATGTGGTCGCGGATGCTTTGAGTTGTCAGACCAGTTTAGTGTCAAGGATGCAGATCAAGTAAATGGAGATGTGGGATTCCTTGAAGTTTTATATTGTCCACTGCTATGTTAAAGTCAACATGATGTTGCTGTCTTTCTTACAGGTGTAGCCCGAAATCCTATAGAGGATTAAGGAAGGGCAGGCGAGTGATCCATTCTTAATGAATATTGTTGGAGACCTTGATCGAGACTCCCGTAGAGATTTTATTGTCTATGCTAATGGAGTATTAAGATTTCGGGAGCGTTTGTGTGTATTTGATGATAAGGATTTGAAAGTGGAAATCATGAATGAGGCTCATCATGCCAGGTACACCATCCACTCGGAAATTAATAAGATGTACCATGACATAAAGAAGATGTTCTAGTAGAGGAATATGCGAAGGGAGATTGTTGCTTCTGTGGGCCGTTGTCTTTCCTTCACAAATTAACATATATAACATACATGTGAATATAATATAATTTTCGGAGCTTACACAAAATAACGTATATAACGTACATGTGAATAAATACCACTATTTATGTTCGATAATATTTTAAAAACATGTAAAATAACATATACAAAATATATGTGAATAAATACCACATAATCAAAGTACCAACGTCTATTAAACTAAGGTTTAGAGTTTATAAGGCCAAATTATACATAAATCTCAAATAAATCGGGTAAATCTAAAGGGGACGCAAGTTAGGGTTTGTACATACAAATGCCACATAAAATTTAGAAATTGCACATGAAATTAATATATATACATATTCAAGTCATGGGTATCATAAAATAAAATATGGATGGATATCGGGACGAAAATACCCGAAAGGATCGGAATAAAAGGTAAAACGGGAGGAAGAAAAATATATGAGTACACTTGTCTCGACTTGATCTACAACTTCTTTAACTAGTTTCAAGTCGGAATTGAACCAGAGGGCCTTGATCTTCTCATTCTCTCTCTTCTCCTTCATGTTCTCTCTCTCCGCTCTCTCTTTCCACGTGAAAATGACGCAGAAAGAAGCCTGATGCGATTTTATAACATGGGCTGGCGCTCGAGCGCTAGCCTGGTGCGCGGCAAGCGCGCCCACACTCGATCCAGCGCCGGCCATTGGTGCTTGAGGTCCGCTGGAATGGGCGCCCGCGGCACCGCCTCAGGGACTCGGCAGGCGTCCCCCGCCAATTTTCATCCCGCAACCGCAACTTGATTTTTCCATATGTATTAAGTATAATCTTGATTATATTACCTTAATTACTCCTAATTACGATATTTAAAAATCGGTACCTTATATATATTATGGCATGTCTTAATATATTATAATAATAATCAATATTTAAACTTATCATCCGCGAGATAAAAACGGCATTCAATCTCGTTTACAAAATTATATATATAAGTTTTAAATAGTAACGTAAAACCTTTGATTATGTGAAAATAAATATAGCCGGAGTTTGATTATTTACTTCTTTGTCAATAAGACCCTACTGGCCATTGGTCCATAAAAATTAATATGATTTGAATATATTCTCATAGTATATTTGTTAGAATAAGCAATTGAGTTCTCAATTTGAAAATATGCATTATTGTTATGGAAATCTTATGATATCACATTTGAATTTTGATCATATTCCTTCCAATATAGTTTTGAAATAAATTATATAATTGATTATATAAATTATATGTCTTGTTGAATATTTAACTCACTCTTACTTTTATTTTTTTCACTATCCTCCTTTAGATTATTGGGTTCGAGACACACTTGCAAGTTGGGAAGATTGGTGATGAGGTTGCCAAAAAAAAGCTTGAATGTGTAATCGAAATGACCGGATGTTGTACTACATCTAGGACATTAGCTTAAGATGTATACTTTTATTCGAATAATAGATTTTATTACATAAATGTTATGATGTTTTCATTGGCTTTGTATGTTAGACGATTGGTTACCTTTAGTAGCTAAATTGAGTCATTATTTTGTGAGTATTCTGATATTAATAAGATACTTGTCTTTAAGAATGTTTGGGATTAGGTTATAGTCAAAAATTTAAGTCACTTGATGATGTAATATTTTGAATCCTTTGATATAATTATTAACATATAATTTCAAGGTCATATCAAGGGTGAGACTTGTAAGATTTTAGAAATTTTATCGGTCTCATTATTTTTAATCCTGAAATGTTATAAAGTATGATATTAATTAAATTGATTTATTGATATGGAATAATCTCACTAATTATTCGGGACCGGCAGGGACTTGACAATTTAACCATGCACGTGCGACACCCATTCTATTAGCCCTCACTCATTTGTCTCCTTGTCACATATGAGCGGTGCTCATTCTGTCAATGGGAATGTATTTTGCCGGAATGGTCCCCGCATGAACCTTTAGTGAATCCCGTGCTTCAAGTGAGCTTCAAACAAACATCACGCGACCCTCCATTTTAACTTAACTTGAAAAAATCATATGTACAATGAATGTAGAATTCACAACAATATGACCCAATAATATATAACATCAGCTATCTTATTGTTCAAATCTTGGAAGAAGGAAAGATCAACCTGTGGGCTTCACCTTGTTATGATCTAGTGAAAATTTTTCAAACTCAGCATTTCGTTCTTGCCTTCCTCGATTGATTTTGTAACCTTCAAGCATTTATCTCAATTAATTGTTGAGCATTTGTGGTCTATTAAGTGGTGATAACTCTCCCATTAAATCAATTCATCAATTTTGGCGGTTTGAGTTCAAAACGCTTGGTTGAGGCGGGTGATGGTTTCGCATAAATTGAACCTTCGCTTTGCCCAACTCGCGAATACACCATCTAAACGAAAGCAAGCGAGTGAAGGACGTCGAGCCGGGGCGGACGAATTCCAAAGAACCAAAACGACGCCGCCGTTTTCGTGCTTGTTTTGTGCTTCAGATCGGCGTTTCGTTGAACGAAGCAGCCTATTAAAACGACGTCATTTTGCTGATTTAAAAAAATTAATTATATCGGTTATGGGCCGTTCAGGCCAAAACCGTTTAACGCCGCCTCTTTCAATATCAGAGTGGAAATTAAAAACGCTTCACGGGATTCGAACCCGGGACGCAGAGAAGGAGAAGCAGCATTTGCCGCTTGCGCTGCTGAGCGCCTTGCTCTATTTTCCGCATTTCAATTTTATTTATATTTTTATAGAGAGAATATATATATTATATATACGCATATATTTATATATATATATAATTATATTATTATATATAAAGTATAAAATATAATATCCGGAATATAATTATATATACGTATAAATAATGTCTTGTAATTAAAATAATTTAATTAATTGAGGATTAGCCACAGTACCCTTAATTAATAAAATTATTTTTTTATTATCACGTGTGGTATAAAGACATAAATTGTGGTAATTATTTTGATATAATAAAATTTATCCCACAGAAAATTTTATTATATTAAATTAATTAATCAGGATAAAATGTCAAATTATTTTTCTTAATTTGCCCATAGGGATTAAGAAAGGAATATAATTTGATAGTTTTATCACTTTTTGGACATGAATCTACTTGAATTAAGAATTTGGCCCACAGGTAATTTTTATGTCAATTGATTCATGATATATGCTTTACATTGGTAAAACATAATTTTATAATTTGTTAGCCTCAATTTTGGATGTTAAGCATGTATTTATTTTATGCAGCTATTCAATCTGTAAATCTTTCCGATATTAGATGTGAAATTCCCGAACTAAAAGGTGACAACTATAAAGTGTGGAATGAGAGAATTCTTCTTCACTTAGGGTGGCTAGATATCGATTATACTATCCGGAAAGACGAACCACCGGCTCTTAGCCTTATCAGCACTCCGGATGAGGTAACTCTTTATGAACGTTGGGAGCGATCTAATCGCCTTAGTTTAATGTTCATAATGACAAACATTTCTGCTGGTATTCGTGGTTCTGTCGACCAACATAATAAGGTGTAAGATTTACTGAAGGCAATTGATCAACAATTTGTGACTTTAGATAAGGCACTTGCAAGCACCCTAATAATGAAATTCTCATCTATTAGGCTCACCAGTGTTAAGGGTGTGCGTGAGCACATAATGCAAATGAGGGATATTGCAGCTCAACTGAAAAATCTAGAGGTGGAAATGTCTGAACCTTTCATTGTGCACTACATTTTAAATTCGCTTCTACTGCAATATGGGCCTTTTAAAATCTCTTATAACACACATAAGGATAAATGGTCAATCAATGAACTCATGACCATGTGTGTTCAAGAGGAAGGAAGGCTTATGATGGAGCAAAGTGAGAGCGTCTTCATGCAAAAAGAAAGAAGGTTCAAGACGCAGGCCAAATCAAATGGGAAAGGTAAAATACCCCCCCAATCTGATATCAAGAAGGAGTCCAAGTGCTTCTTCTGTAAAAAGAAGAGACACGTAAAGAAGGACTGTTTCAAGTATCAAAATTGGCTTGAAAAGAAAGGTAATCTATTCTCTTTTGTATGTTATGAATCTAATATGGTTAATGTTACACATAACACATGGTGGATTGACTCTGGTTCTACAATCCATATTTCTAAATCCTTACAGGGATTGCAAAACCTAAGGAAACCAGTGGGCAGTGAACAATGCAACTTCTCTGAAAACAAGATGCGTTCACATGTGGAGGCCATTGGAACATGCAATTTAATTTTGAGTAGTGGTTTTGTTTTGACATTAGAAAAGACCTTTTATATTCCAAATTTCTCTAGAAATTTGATTTCTATTTCTAGACTTGTACCATTTGGATATTCCTTTACATTTTCAGACTCATTATTCAGTTTATCTTATAAGTCTGATATTGTTGGGAATGGTACACTGTCTGATGGTCTTTATTATTTGAATTTGCAAAACAATACCAATTTTAATACTGTGCATGTTAATAATGGAATTAAAAGATATGTTATGAATGAATTTTCCTCGATGTTGTGGCATAGGAGATTGGGACATATCTCCATTGATAGACTCAAAAGATTGGTAAATGATGGAGTACTTAGTACTCTAGATTTTACTGACTTTGAGACCTGTGTGGACTGTATTAAAGGAAAGCAGACCAACAAGACTAAGAAAAATGTCAAGAGGAGTTCGGACATATTAGAGATCATACATACTGATATTTGTAGTCCTGATATAGACTCATATGGCCCAAAATATTTCATCACCTTTATTGATGATTTCTCACGATATATGTATCTTTACTTGCTTCATAATAAATATGAAGCCTTGGATGCTTTGAAATTGTTTAAAGCAGAAGTAGAGAAACAAACTGAAAAAAATATTAAAATTATGAGATCAGATTGAGGTGGAGAGTATTATGGTAGATATACTGAAGATGGACAAATGCCTGGTCCATTTGCAAAGTTTCTTCAAGAACAGGGATTGTTGCCCAATACACTATGCCTGGTTCTTCGGACCAAAATGGTGTAGCAGAAAGAAGAAATCGAACATTATTGGACATGGTGAGGAGTATGCTTAGTAACTCCGAACTTTTAAAATCTTTGTGGAGTGAAGCTCTTAAAATGGCGGTGTACATATTAGATCGGGTCCCAACAAAAGCTGTTCCAAAAACTCCTTTTGAGTTATGGAAAGGTTAAAAACCGAGTTTGCAACATGTACGCGTATGGGAATGCCCATCCGAAGTAAGAGTTTATAACCCATATGAGAAGAAATTGGACCCAATGACTATAAGTGGGCATTTCATTGGATATGCTGAACGGTCTAAGGGATACAGATTTTACTGTCCATCTCATACCACTAGGATTGTGGAATCAAGAAATGTAAAATTTCTTGAGAATGACTTAATGAGTGGGAGAAAACGATCAAGAACTGATCATTTAGATTCTCAACCCTCCACTTCATATGATAGGTTGATTGATGTACACAACGCCCCTCAAGATCAACTGTGTTGAACAACCAATCAATGTCATTCCACAAAATTTTGATCCTATTCTAGTTGACCGTGAAATTCATGATTTATCCTCGAATAGTTGTACAACATACTCCCGTTGAGGAGGATGATACAACATTAAGAAGGTCTTCTAGAATGAGAAAGTCAGCAATCCCTAGTGATTATGTTGTATATCCGGGAAGAGTCTGATGATATGGGAGCCGAAAATGATCCTCGAAATATTTTCACAAGCCATGAGTTGTAATGAATCACAATTATGGCACAATGCTATGAAAGAAGAGATGAGTTCCATGAGTAGTAATAGAGTCTGAGATCTTGTTGAATTGCCTAAAGGGGCAAAAGCCATAGGGTGTAAATGGGTCTTTAAAATAAAGAAAGACTCATTAGGCAATATTAAAAGATATAAGGCAAGACTCGTTGCTAAAGGTTACACTCAGAAAGAAGGAATTGATTACAAGGAGACTTTTTCTCCTGTATCTAAAAAGGACTCTCTTCGTATAATTTTGGCATTAGTTACTCATTTTGATATGGAATTACAACAAATGGATGTATAAACAAAGATTTTTAAATGGTGATCTGTAGGAAGAGGTTTACATGAAAACAACCCGGAAGGATTCTCCTCTAGTGATGGTGAGCAATTGGTGTGCAAATTAAAGAAGTCCATATATGGATTGAAACAAGCATCCCGTCAATGGTATTTAAAATTTGATGAAATTATCTCTTCATTCGGATTTGAAGAGAATATTTTGGATCAATGTATATACCAGAAGGTCAGTGGGAGTAAGACTTGTTTTCTTGTCTTATATGTGGATGATATTTTACTTGCATCCAATGATAAATGGTTGTTGTATGAGGTGAAACAATTTCTCTCTAAAAATTTTGAAATGAAGGATATGGGTGATGCATCTTATGTCATTGGCATAAAGATACATCGAGACAGACCGCGTTGTGTTCTGGGTTTGTCTCAAGAGACCTATATCAATAAGGTTTTAGAGAGATTTCGGATGAAAGATTGTTCATGAGTGTAGCACCCATTGTGAAGGGTGATAAGCTCAATTTGAGTCAATGCCCGAAAACGATTTGGAACGGGAATGTATCAAGAACATTCCGTATGCTTCCGTTGTTGGAAGTTTGATGTATGCTCGTGTATGTACAAGACCGACATAGCATTTGCGCTTGGAATGTTGGGAAGATTTCATAGTAATCCAGAATCGAACACAAAGGCTGCGAAAGTCATGAGGTATCTTGAAGGTACCAAAGATTTCATGCTTACATATAGACCGACAATCTAGAAGTTTTGGGGTACTCCGATCTTCCCACGTAAATCAATATCCGGTTACATATTTTTGTTTGCCGGTGGAGTATTTCCTGGCGGAGTGCAAAGCAAACTTTGATTGCAACTTCCACTATGGAGGCCAAGTTCGTTGCTTGTTTCGAGGCTACAAAGCATGGTGTATGAATGAGGAATTTCATGTCTAGGCTTAGAGTGGTTGATTCCATCTCAAGGCCATTAAGAATTTTTTGCGATAATTCAGCTGTTGTTTTCCTGGCTAAAAATAACAAAAGTAGCAGTCGAAATAAACACATCGACATTCAGTTTTTAGCCATAAAAGAGCGCATTAAAGGAAAGAAAATTGCTATTGAGCATATCAGCACTGAATTAATGATCGCTGATCCTTTGACTAAAGGCATGCCACCATTACGGTTCAAGGATCTTGTATCTGAAATGGGATTAAGTTCCATTTTGTAATTTTCATTGTATGGACAATGATATTGAAAATTCCTATTTTATTGTTGTGATATTTCTCAAAATTGTGTACACATTAATTAATTTGAGAATATCATTAAGTTAGGCAAAGAATAAACATAGGGTTTATTCATAAAGTAAAGTTACCGGATGACTTGAGAAATTAATATATTGTAATACATGGAAGATATTACTCATTATTAGAGGACTTATCGCCATGATTCATATATGTATTTCTTAAAGTTTGAAAAATTGATAATCTTAGTTATCACATCAAGTTAAATATGGACCAAGTGGGAGAATGTGGGCTTCAGCCCAAATCCAAAAACGTTGAGCCAGCCCATGAGCCGATCGAGCCAGAGCCAAACGGCTTCATCGAGCCGGATCTGAGCCAATTTCGAGACGTTCACTGGTTTCGTTCTCTTCGTCTTCCTCGATTGATTTTGTAACCTTCAAGCGTTTATCTCAGTTAATTGCTGAAGCATTTGTGGTCCATTAAGTGGTGATAACTCTCCCACTAAATCAATTCATCAATTTTGGCCGGTTTGAGTTCAAAACGCTCGGTTGAGGCGGGTGATGGTTTCGCCTATAAATTGAACCTTCTGGCTTTGTCCCTGGCACCCAACTCAAGTAGTATACCATCTAAACGAGTGAAGGAGTGTCCAGAAGTACTGAGCCGGTCCGAATCGAACGTCCGAAAATAGAGCACCAAATGGCCGGAGGTATATTAATCGATTCTAAATTCCGCTCTTGTGGTTGTTTTAGCCACATAAATTTCTAACATAACCTTGTTATGATCTAGTGAAAATTTTTCAAACTCAGCATGGCTCTTTCAAAACATCAAAGTGACATCCAATTTATCGCTTGTTCATCATTATAGGAAAATTGATGCGGTTCCATTTTGCAAATGCCAACATCACTAATGCAGCCCCCGATTCTGGTTTCAAAGAAGAAAGTCCCATTCAATTCCCGGCAAAAAGCAGCCTGTCCACGTTCTCCAGTTCAGCAGCCGAAGTCCTCTTCAAATTCAGCAGTCAGTCCTTCAGTTGGGGACAATGAAGTTGTAATTTTCTTTCAGTGCAGCTTAGGACTCTCAAAAGTATGTTACTCGTCTAATTTGTGAGTGATTTTCAACATTTGTGTGAGTAACTCACTAAATATACTGTCAGTGTGTAATTATCTTCTATCTGTGCGTGAGTTTCAACTGTTAAGTGGGTGATTCTCCAAAATAGACTATCCAATGTTGAGTGATTTTTCAATCAAAGTGTTGTTTGCCACCTTAAATATATTCTTGTGACCGTGTCCCTGCAATCACAAAACAAAACCAGCATCAGTAAACAGCGGGGACCCTTCTGTCTTCCATTGCCGACTCAATATAAGACACACTTGCATGTCATTCTGTTGATTTAGTGTTGATTTAGCCTCTATTTAATTATTTGAAAGCTAGACCTACAATACAATAAGTGCAAATTTCTTATATATTAATTGGGTTGATTGAAAAAGTCAGCTCAACAATATTAGCAGCTTAACCAGCAGGTATAAAATTGATGATATGAAAAAGAAAAGGTCTTAGATCCTATCTAACATGCTTAAATAAAGATACAACCGGCTATTGTATCTAATTCACGTGTTTAAGAGTTTCAGACAGGGTAGAAAGAAAATTTCGAAACAATATATAAGAGTTGGGGCATTCTTGTGGCTTTCGAGTTCTACAGGTCTGGATGGCTAAAGCCGTAGATACACATTTTGAATACGTTTGAAACAAGTTTGTATACGCTTTGGGACAGTTGAGATATATTTTGGACAAGTTTGATTTAAGTTAAAAAATTCAATTACACCCCCAAAAGATCTCCTCTGTTTTGTAAAACGTAAGAAAGATATCTATTCGACCTTGTTCCTTGACTATAATTAATAAATTTCTAAAGTCAAAAAATTAGGATATTGAGATTAAATTCTCAATGGGTCCAATGTTCCTGAATATTCTAAAAGTCCAGGCCCATAAAGCAAACAGCATGAGAAAATGAGGAGTCTCGCGAAAGCGCTCCAACGGGAATAGGCGCGAAGTCACGCATATACCAACTAGCTGCATTTGCCAAATCCAAATCATCTAAAGGCGGAAAGGATAATAGAGGCATGGTCTGCGCCACGCCAACGCCATCAACTAAAATTTAAACCACTTTAATCTCAAGAAAAATCGAGCGTGATCAAAATTACATACAACCACGCTTGTAAATAAACAATTGAGACCAACGGATAAAGACCATCTATATCCGTCTTGGCGCCCAAGAGTCCAAATCGGGAGGAGGCAATATAGGCGCCCTCACCCTCCCAAAAGGATATTTTAGTTTTATCTTGATTTATCATAACTCGAGAACGGTTTTCTAGTTTTATTTCTTGAAACAACCTTGGATCCCAAGCTCTAATCCGGCTTCCATAAGGCTCCAATCCTCCTAGCAGATTGGACCAAATGGTCCTCCTTCTTCTCATCCCGTCCTAAGTTATTGGGAAAGTTAAATCACTAATGTAACAACTATACCAAGGAACTTAACCTTCCATCACCTGCGTTATATTTCTACTCATCACCACACATGAGTTCTTCTTACGCATCATAAATTTTTACATTTGCACCACCTTAGCATGAAATAAATAAAAATCAGAATTAAAATAACCAAAGTTTGAGAGAAATCTTTTCAGTACCTCTTGTTTCTCCCAACATTTGTGATGGGTGTAGTTCGATGAAGCATGTGCAGAGACAACATCCATCTTCCAACTCCATGCCTTAGAAGGAACCTTCCTAACCTGGTCCAACCTTGGGCACCCACTAGCTGTACAAATACTTAATTACAATTTCGACGAATATTCTAAAATTTTAATTTTAATCCAACTGTTTATCCCATCCATGGAAAATGTATCTTGCCTTTGATGTGCTAAAGGGGCCACATCAATCATATAGAAGGAGCTTCATTTACCAATCCAAATCATCCATTTTCAAATGAATAACCGTAAATTACTCATTTTAAGAATTAAATTTTAACTTATTTTTAATTTTTTTAAAAAAAATTGACAAAATTATATTCAACCATTGTAAATAAACAATTGAGATTAAGAGATAAAGCCCATCTATATCCACAAAAAATATAACTTCCTTATTACTTAGTGTGGCAACAAGGACTAACCTCTCTCATCCCAAAAACCATATTTTAGTTTTATCTTGATTCATCATAACTCTCTCTTGTAATGCCATATTTATTTGCTTGAAACAATCATAGATAAGGTTAGACTATGAAATAAATTATTATTAAACATTCACCTAACAAATTAATTATTTGGGCTTATTGGTCTCTTAACAAATTTTTTTAGAACATGGTCCTAAGTTATTGGGTATAAAATCACTAATGTAACAACTATACCTATTAGCTTAACCATTTTTCAGTGTTATATGTTCATTATCATATAATTTCACATGAGATCTACTTAGCTATAAATTTTACACTTGCTGTAAAATCCATGAAATAAATAAAAATCAGAATTAAAATAACCAAAGTTTGAGAATATCTTTTTTAGTACCCTAAAAATTATCTCCCAACATGGGTGATGGTGTAAAGGCTTGATGAAGCATGTGCATTGCTTACAACATCCATCTTTGAACTCCATGCCAAGGAAGGAACCTTCCTCACCTGGTCCATCTTCCCCACCCACTAGCTGTACTACCATATTTATATTTAAATAATATTGTATATCTCACTATCTTATAAGTTATTTATAACTCTTTTCTCTATATATAAAATGCATTACATTTATTTTTAAACTTTGTAAGTCTATGTGAACCTCACATAAAGAAAAGAGCTATAAATAAGTTGTAAAGATGAGACAATTACCATCTTCTTTTATGTCTACTTCAACTAGCTGTCTAGCTTACGTTCTAACTACCTAGCTCGTATGTCATTTTGCTCCATTAGGATGGACCATTGTTCACCTTATCATATGTGCTTCGCCGATTTCTTTTTCAGCAAAGTCGTACATCGCTTTTTTATATGTCATCTTTTTTTATGTAATTTGATATGTAAATAAAAAAAATATGAATATTTTGTACACATTAGTGATCTAGAGGTCCAAAATCAACCGAAAAGTTAACCTTTAGAAAATCTAAAGTCAGGAGAAACATTTAAAGGGTGAGATAATTCGAAAACAAACAAACAAGCAATAGCAAGAGAATAGACGATGACTCAATGTAGACCCGGACATGATGGAACGAAAAGGTAGACATCGACAATCCAATAAAAAGTGGCTTAAGCATAGCCTAGAACTAACAAGCTTTCCTCTCAAAATAACAAGGTGTTATAAACAGAATATTTCACCGGAATTATTATTAGAATATTTATTATTATTATAAGATGGTAGAGAATTTCTTTTCTCCCCTTCTTAATTTGAAATAAAAAAAATTTTTATAATTAAAGTTATAATTTTTAGCTTTACTATGACTAAAAAAGAACTAATTATTAAAACATATTAGCAGTTGCTGTTAAAGTAACTTTCTTATTATATAGAGTCAAACGAGCCACAACTTTATTCTCGAGTTACAAACGTGACATTATAAATTATGCATCTAGAAATTTAGTAAACCAGTGAATGAGAAACAAATGTTATAATCCCATCACGTAATGGGTTAAGTCCTTTCTATAAATGTTGAAGTCCTTGCTTAGTTTGCTAGTAGGAATTGCAGATATTCAAAGACTAAAGACTTTATAGTTTGAGAAAAGAAAACCATCATAGAGAGTGATACAAGTTGGAGTCATTTTAGCATTAGTATTTAACATAAATTTGATTAACAAGTTTTAATTACAGCCATAGTACTAGATAGCACTAGCTTGAGTACTAGAGAAACATCACTTAAAAGTTGAGGCAGTAATAAAGTAGAGAGTAAAAAAGATATTCTTGTTGAGGCAGTGATTGCAAATAAAGTACAACTATACAAAATTTGAAACGCCCACATTCAAAAACTTCCATAAATAACTAGTCATCAACCGTTAAAAATGGTAAAAAGATGAAGAAAGTTAATTCAATATGTAAAGATATTTTTATAGGATCCAGAAATAGTCTAATAATTTTAGATTCATTACAAATAATTTACTATATATTATAAAGAAAGTTATTTTTATAAGTAACTCATAATCTACTGATCATTGCTTAAAATACTACCTGTTGTTATATCACTTGAGCTATACTATCATAGCTCAAGGCATGCTGGCCGGGCCATCCTATTTTGCCATGTCTGTGTATTTCCTACAAGGAGGTGCCTCACCAATTTCAATCAAATTGGGGAACTGCATATATGTCTTCTTTATTATGCAAACAGTGAAGATGAAAACACTTGATGTAGTTAGAAATTTGATCCACCATTGACCAGATTTAATGAAGCCAGCGTCAACGTCGGTTATAATCAAAATAAAGTATTTGAGGAATTATGCTAATGACAAGCTACTTAGAAAGACCCAATAAATAAATTATCTTTAAATAATCATTTAGATTGTCAAATATGAAAACATTAGCATAACATAGATATTCATTAAGAGCAATTGTGAGATTCAGTAAATACACAATAAAATCAATCAGCTACCTAGAGTAGCTAAGGAAGTAATGTTACCTACTAATCGTTCTTCTCATTTATTGACCTGAGGAACATTGCTAAATCAGCCACATCATAAGACTTAACACCTCAACCTCAATAAATATTAGTTCTTTTAAAGCATACAGAGCTATAGTTGGACACCAATAGGCATCATTTCCATACTCGGCCAATGAAGAATATCCATTTTTATTAGAAAAACTCCCAAATGCTTATTCAAATATATTTCTCACAGTAGTTAATATGCACAAAAAGGTCACAAAATTATCTTACAGATAATATTATTCCCTAAGAAGAAATTCTAAGGCACATAACACTATCCTCTCTAAAATCTTGTTTCCTCTCTTATTTCTCAACTTTCTAACTTGTCTACCCTAACACTAACTTGAGTATTGAATAACAATCTATAAAGACACTCCACACATTTAAATTCTTATTTTGATATATGGTGTATAAGATTCGAGTTAAAATGTTTAATAGTTTGTTTTAAAATCTCTCAAACTAATCCCGGTTTATGAAACATAGAACATAGATAATTTTCACTTTCAATAAGGTAAAAAATTAAGGAGGGCTATCCACATGCATGTATTGCTGGAAATTATTGCTTCTTCATTTGCATGGAGTCAAGGAGTTGAACTTGGCCAAACAGAGGGGTCTTTCCTAAAGGGAAATCTTCCCATCTATCCATGCCTTTCACTAGAAAGGATCGGAAGAACAGGGTCCACAGCCTCAAACATAAAATCCATACACAAAATAAAGTCAGGTTCACAATAGCAGAAATCATAGTAAAGCAGCAACGTGGAACCCAAAACAGCCAAGCATATGTACAATGTGCCAAACCAAATGCCTGGCTTGTGAATGGAAATAAGGTCGGAATATGTGATTTTTGGAGACTTATAATCATTGTCGTGACTTGTCAAATTATCTGTTATTCTATAGTTTAAAAATGTAAAATTAAATATTAATGTCATATTTAAATTTGTATTTAATTTTTTTTTATTTTGAATAACCCATAATTAATTTTTTCTTCATTACTTTACACTGTGATTACTACTTTAACAAAGCCAACAAAAAGATCAATCTCGGGGCTCAATCTAGGCAGCCAGCCAAGATGAAGATGGATTGAAGGACTTGCCAAAGAGCTTCATAGGGAATTGTAGCGATCCTAACTCAAAATGGTGCTACTAACTAGGATTCAAGATGAAGATAGTCATGAAAATATCTAATTTCATAGTTAAAGTTGAGACAGACCCTATGTTTATTTTGCAATAGTCTTAACTCGATATTATCATGTCATACTGTTTACCTACCACTAATTCTTTTACTTTATGGGAGTTACAAAATTTTTAGAAAAATTTTGTGTATATAATTCTTCTTTTTTTTTTTTTTTTTTGAGATACTCCTTGAAATATGAATTGGTGGGAAGTTAACAAACTCTTTTTCTTCAAATATTAAAAATTATACTCATAATAATCTAGAAAAAAATCACCCCTTTATATAAATACTTAATATGGGTAGTTATATCATTTATAGTACGAGAAAAAATTAATTTATGAATAATATTAATGCCATTTTTTCATAAAAATCAGGTTCATTTGTTAAATTAAATATTAAAAAAATCATACAGTACTGTAAGATCAATCAAATCAAAAAATTTCAATATCATATCGTGCAATTCTTGTAAGGAATGCAACCAATATTACTCAGGATTCTGAAGCCATTGGATGAGATAAGAGTAAATATCACACTATTTCATTTACTCCGGCAGTAATTGTTCCGAGCATGAATAAAATTTTCAGTGTGAATCTTAGTTTTAGCTGTTGTGCACAGTGATCAATAGTGCCGCCAACAGTAAAAGCGCTTGGGGCCAGCAGAGTGGGTGGCCGACACCAGCGGGCTGCCTGCAACGGCTAGGGAATGTGCGTCATTGGCCGGCGAGGAGTCTCCAGTGGCGGTGAGCGGCCGATACTGGTTGGGTTCATCGGCAGCTGTGGGTGGCCAACAGTATTGGGCGACGACAGGGGATGGTAGCCATTAAAGGCCGAAGGGAACTTGCAATTACAATATGTCCAATAAAATAAAATATCATCAACTTCCTATTATTAATTATTTTTACTTTCTTGATGATAATATTCTAAAATAAAAACTATTCCCTCCATTTGAGTGCCAACTAAAGAATTTAATAGAAATATGATAGGTAATAAATATTTCAAAAAATATTTGTTTTTGATTGATCTTAGTCACGTGGGGTCCAAACTCAAGATGGTAAAAACAGAAGATCCAAGTGGTGAATAAATAAAAATGATATGCCTTATGATTCGGGCCAATAAGCTAAAATTTAGGGTTGGGCCCACAAACTCAGAATAAGTAGGCCAATTAAGAACCAACACGTGGGTCGTTCTATTAATCATAGAACCGTGCATAAGCAGATCAATTATGAGATTCTTATAATGTTACCTATTCAATAGCAGTATATTATTTCACTGTGAAAACTCTACTATTGCCTACTATTAAGTTTGATCTATTACTTCACTGTTATAACTTTTCCATCCCATTTTATATAAAGAGTGGTGAGGGGCTCGAGAAGGGACCAAGTATAGAGAGACACAACAAGACTTTTTATGCGAGATCTAAATACTAATATTTATATAATAATGTCGATTTAAACTAAGTAAACTCTTAAAGAAAAATTTTAGTTTGATTGAGCAATTAAGTATGATATGGCGCCTAAATGACGCACAGCCATGCATGTGTGTTTGTTTCAATATATTCACACTTGATATATAAATAAAAGGTGCTCGTAAGTATTCATTTTAGTATTTCAGTACTCAAAATGCACAGGATACACTCTCGTACATAGGCCTAATTTAGGCATTGTACCTAATACATACATGACTAGCTCATATATTCCTGTCATCAAAAATAAAATTTATCCACATTAATCACGGTTTAATAATAACTATTAAGGTAGACACTACACAATTACACAATAAGTAATAAAATTAAATATAAATTATGCCCATCATAGGACTGGCCATGTTACCCCCATCTGGTCTTGACATTATATTATGCCTGTTCAATCCATCAATCGTTACAAAAAAAGTATTTAACTAAATATAAAATAAATAATAGTGAAAAATTATACATAACTTTATTAGGTATATCACTGTAAAATCTAAACTGTGAAACTTAAAATATATCTTATCCAATTCATTAAATCTAAAACAATCCACAATACGACAAATATAAACTTAACAAAAAGTTATTAAAAGTCTTCTGTCTAAAATTTATAAAAATTTATTGTCTGCTAATCTGAATAGGTTCTGTAACTATTTATAAGTGTGAATCTAACGTTTAATAAAATGTACATATGAGTACGATAAATGAATATGTATGAATAAAACTGACGAAAAGATAAAAAAAAACATAAATCGTATTAAAAAATTAAGATGTCTAACTTTTAATAAACATATTTCAAAGCATAATTTTATATGAACTATTATATATATATATATGAAAAATGAAAAATGCAAAATATCTGGAATGTATAAAAAACATTAAAAAAAAATGAAAACTGGATGACCATATCAAAAATATGCGAAATTTGATAATTAAGTTGAAACATGCAAAAATATAATAACCAAATGATGACTTTAAATAATCAGTTATAAATATTTTTAGTAGCCTTAGACTCATACACTATCATTTAAAATTTTTAGATGAGCCATCTATAATACTCTATAAATTGGATTAAACAATAGTTTTTTTACTTGTAAATTATAGGTGTATTCTTTATGTGCATATGATGTACTATGACATGTCTGAATATGATTTATTTACAATATAATAATTTTTATTTTATCAAATAGAAAACTGTACATCATTTATCACATATTTAAAATCTTTTTAAATTAGGAAAAAAGTAAGATATTTATGTTCATTTTACAAAATAGATATTTCATCAAATAATTACATAACGACAACATATAAAGTCAAATATTTAAATATTTCATATTTTTTTTTACAGTATCCCAAATTTGAATATAAACTTTTAAATTATTTAAATGTTCAGTAAAAGTAGACAATCTTCAAATGTTCAATCAAAATAAATAAAGTCTCTAGATGTTTAATAAAAGCTAATAAAATCTTAAAATATTTGGTGAAATAAATATGCCTGCAATAATATTTATAAAATAAGTGGAATAAGTAATATGCATGTATATTTAAATGAAAATCAAAAGGTAAATTAGAAGATTTAAATAATAGATTAAAAAATAGACTAAATATACTTATCTCAAACTATAGATTTACCATATTTGATGCAAAATAGTTTTGAAACTACCTTCATTGATCTTCTCTAACTCCTCTCTCTTCTTCTTTCCCTCTCTTTTCTTCCATTTTTCTCCCCCTTTCCCACAAAAATGATCAAAGTAATTGAAAGGGGCTTTTTATAACTAGGTCGGCGCACAAATGTTGATTAGGCACACATCAAACGGCATGCCTAACAACATTTAAGTATGAGTGTTGAATCAAGTGCAACTCATATACGATATATTCTATCTAAATTATGCACAAGAGCCACTATTATTGCCAAACTCATGCACAAGTACTCATCATGTACATCTCAAGCATAAAAGTTCTGCTTAAAACATGCATAAGCATACCTCTGACGTCTATCAGACACTAAATCTAATTCATTAGATATTTATTTTTTTCAAATTTTTTTATTATATACTTATTTTTTATATTTATATAATGTATAAAAAATTATTACATCATACATACAATTAAAAAAGTCAAGCATTATAACCTTTGCAAATAACATCAGAGCTGGTAATATGAAAAGTTAATAAAAGATAATAATAGTAAGTAAAACGCTTAATAATACATGTATAATTTATATATATAGATAGTAACAAATGAAACATGTGAACGGATAATAGTAATGATTAAAAACTAAAATATCAAGAATGATAAAATAATAATAAAACATGTGAAAATCATGAAAAAAAATATAATAACCAATAATTAATAATAACCCTACCAACAAAGTTAAAATATCAAATATCATTTATAATTATTTTCACATATGCACAGGCCACATGTTATTATTTACAATCTGTTGATAAGTTAATTATATATTATTTCTTATAATAAAGCCAATAACGCGTTAACAATTTTTAAATATTAGATTTGATCTTTAATTTATAAATAATATATTAACGTATATCTTAATATATTTTATTAATTATCTATAATGATTCTCATTTAATCAAAATAAAAAACTTTATATTAAAAAAATAAATTACAAAATCTTTTTCTCAAATCTAAAAAAAAAATCATCTTTATCATAATTAAAGTATAGTTCTCACTAAAATACTTGCATAAAAAAGACATGTAATAATATTTTTCAAATATTTTACGAGATTTTAAGATAATATTTTAAAATTAATGTATAAACTTTCAAAATTCGTAGAATAGAAACAAAGTTAACATAAATGCAATATAATATTAAAGAAAGTAGGCAAATATTACATGTATTGGTATTTAAATAAGAAAAAATAATAATTTTCTAAAGAGTTCCATAATAAATAAAGAAACTGATTTAGTACACTTGTCTCCACATGAAATTCATCAAAGATTTGTTTGGATTTACTTCAAATTTACTTTCTCTTTCTTCAATAATTTTTTTTCTCCATATAATCTATCAATATTTTCCATAAGATATATTTTGATTATTATTTAAAATATTTTAATAATTTGAGCATTGAATAGGTCCTCCGAATAATCTTCTTAGGGGCTCTTTTATCTCTTGTGTTTGTTTGTGGTATGTACAAAATCGGTCAATAGCTACGGAACACGCTTAAATATAGGTCATCTTAAAATCTTAACTAAATCATTTTTCAAAGTATACATCAATTTTTATTCAAATCTATTCAACCAAATTCGATGCATCTTTTATTCAAAAATCATTACTTGCTATCACTATCAAATCAATCAAACTTGTACAAGAAGCTAATATAAAGTAAGAAAATATCATTTTAAAATTTGGTATTGCATGTAAAATAGCTGATCTATTTATTTATTGCTGAGAAGTCTATGTAGTCCATCTATAAAATACATGTACTATTGTTATGTTTTGTAATAGAAATTACCATAAGGATGGATCACTTTGCATGCAAAGTTTATGGCCTCATTTCTTGATGTTTGTTTGATGGATTGTTCAAACAAAATGAAGACAAAGTTTTGTGCACATTTGCATGAATATTTACTTGAAGGAAAGTTGAGAGAATGTCTTGTGAAATTTTCATGTGATGTTCATGTAGGATTTGTTTTAAGTGAAACACTAAAGATTTGTTACATAGGAGAATCACAAAACAAGTACTTAGGTTATATGTTTTCAGATTTATTCTATGTGATATTTGTACAATATGTACGCATGTGAAATATGGGTATAACAATTTATTCAGATTTTAGGTCAAATATCCGCGAATCATTCCAAAATATAAGGATCATCTAACAAGAAAAAGAAAAGAGAAAAAAATAGAAATAATAGTTTCAATTATTTGCCTGGATTATGAATCACATTTTGTTCTTTGCAAACCTTGGCTATAGTATTCTAACTATTATGTAGAACATTTTGCCATTAATTTTATTTTGTTTGTTATCTTATTATTTATTACTCATATGTGTATATTTGTAGAATGATGTACAACCCAATTTATAACTGGGCTCTAATATAATAGAAGTTATTGTCACGCATAAAATTTTGTAATTTTTTTTATATAATTGTGAAGAGTTTTTAACATTTTTTTTTTTTGTTTTTGTGTGTATAATTTATATAGTTTTATTACTTTCTCACGAATTTAAATAATTAAAATATAATAATTTGATCAAAGTAAAGATTTATTTTAAATTTACCAACCTTGTAAAATTTGTAATGCAATGTATATATACTGGATTCACGGTCAACTTATTGTACTTACTCATTTAGCTTTGATAAAGATTGAAATTTTCACCTCAATAAAGCAAGTTTTTTCACCCTTAGAAAAGGGTGAAATATATTTTAGTGTTCAAGAGAAAATTATTATAAATATTATACTAATGGGTAAAAAATTTCTAATCATAATAATTTTGTAAGACAGTACTAACACTAACAGTATTAGTATCATGAGAACTAGTATCATTATTATTGAAATTTGTACTGATATTACTATATAAAAAGGATCAAAAAATAACTCTACTATCAGTATTGGTCCCTTAAAATACCTGTCCTTAGCGGTACTGATTCTTTTAAACTGTTCAAGAAAATAATATTGTCAATAATTTTTTTTTCCCCAAAATTTACACAAAAACATGGAACAAATTATCAAAATGATAGAGGGAGCTTTGTAAGTTTAAGGAGCATACACGGGGTGGTTGAGGTTTCAATTTGAAAAAAAATTGCTTATTCTCAAAATGAGATCATTTTGATAAAAAAATTAACACATCATTATTTTAATATTTTTCTTTTAAAAAATAAAATAATATCATATTATATCAGAAATTAATTAAATAGTCACTGTCGTAAACTCTCAGTCATCTTCTAATCATAATGATATCAGTACTTCATCCTAATTTTTTGAAAGCCCTAAATTTTTTATGCCAAATATAACTTAACAAAATAACAATAAAATAAATATCATACGTGATAATCATAATAATATCATTTGTGAAAAATGAAGGGCTTTGTAATATTAATTAGCCAAGAAACAGAGCAAGAGAGGCCATACATAAGATTATAAATGACTAAAGTTAGAAGATTTTTCCCCCTTTTTTCTTTGATGAAATTAGAAGAAGTTAACAATCACAGTGGGAAAAAAGAAAAGAAGAAGATCGCAGTATCTGATTAAGCAGCAGCCAACCAGAGGCATTCCCAAGCCATCATCTCTCCGTTGGTACCCCCACCTTCCCTGCGCCTGCTACAATGGCTGTCTTCTGCTACCCCAATTTCAACCCCTACAGTCCCACCAATTCCTTCCATATCCTTCCCTTCACATCTATCCTCATCATCATCATCGCCGCCATAGCCCAAAGAACCATCCTCACTGTCAACATCATCACCACCAGACCCATCTTCTTCTACATTTTCCATAACATCGTCATCTTCGCAAACTAGCTCAGCAAAATCCTTGAGAAAATGAAGCCTGAGCCTGCCATCTCTCCTTTCAGCCTTAAAGCAAGTCTTTGAGGATTGAACTGCAACAGCCATTATAACTAACCTCCCATCTTCTCTATGCCCTTTTAATTGGACGCCAGTTAGGGTGGTCAGTGGTGGCGGGAAGCTCCGGCGCAACTTCGACTTCTTTGCAGCGCTAAAGTCCCGCAACTTATGCTGCTGAACTCTCTCGTTATCCGGCAATAAGCATGAGAATTCGCCACTGCGTTCACTGATTGTGCTCCCCGTTTCGCTTCCAAGGCTCTCAGTACACATTTCCAAGCTTCTCTCACTCAGCACCGATGCACACCGCTTTGCCATGGGGTGAACATACTCTGCTTTCTCATTCACGCCTTTGGAAATGGGAGATGCGTGAGCCAGAGCTTGCAGGAAACTCCAACCACCGAGATCATCCGTTTTGCTTCCCTTCTTGTCAAAACCATCAAAAGTGTTTGCACTGTCTTTGTTTTTCGTTTCTTCAAAGAGTGAGCTGTTTCCAGAGGCAGAGTCGAACAGAGGAGGCCTAAGTGGTTCGGTAAATTTTGATGGGGGTGGAGCCAATTTAAGCCATAAAAGACGCTGTTGGACCAGCCGGGGCTCGAGGCATGATTGCAGCCCTTGACAAACACTAGCGGACATGATGGTCATCCACTTAAGTAGAAGACAGTTGAAGATGAAAAAAACAGGGGAGAAGAAGAGAAGTTGAAGTCAAAATTTTCAGAGGGGGAAAATTGGAGTTTCAGGAGGAGTTTGATGGGCAATTAAGAAGTAAAAAGCTGGTTCCTTTGTGAACCCCATGATCAAGTTAGACTGTAAATGCAAGTGAAATGAGCAGACAGAGAGAAAGAGAAAGGAGGCGTTGGCAAGAGGAGGATGGTACAAAGGAGTGGACATGAAAGAAAGGCCAAAGGGGTGGAATCAATTTATAGAGAAATAGTTTTAATTTAATTTATTTTTATTTTATTTTATTTTATTTATTTTTTTTGTTGGGGGGTTTGTGTCCTTCCGACTATTGCCTCTAGGGCAATAATGCGAGACCTTTCATCCCCACTGCTATAATTTAGCTTGTAGGGCCGCTCATGCCGACTAGTATAACCAGTCTCCTTGTCATCGAAACAAACTCATATTTTTCAACAGTTAGATACACATAAAAATCAAATTATCACATAAATTAATTAATAATACCAAATAATCCTGATTATTGATAATGATATTAGTAATATTTTCTATCAATTATAGCCAATAAAGTCACATTTTTGAAATAATTCAAAAAAAAAAAAAAACTTACTTATCACATAAATTAATTAATAATGCCAAATAATCATGATTATTGATTTTACAAATAATGATATTAGTAATATTTTCTATCAATTATAGTCAATAAAGTCATATTTTTAAAATAATTCAAAAAAAAAAAAACTTACTTCTATTTAAAATAAAAAATTAAAAAAAATATAATTAAAATATTGGGGTTTTAAAATAGTATCACTTCATAGTAAATAATAATAATAATGATAATGAAAATTAGTGGTCAATTTTCACAATACTCCATCAATTTTAAAAATTTTAAAATAATTTTCAACAAAATTTTTAAATTAATGTAATTTGTGAAAATAAATAATTAAAACCCACTTCAATTCATCTGAAAAATAAGCATCTGTAATTAATAAAAAATTAATAAAGCACTTTTTTTATTTGTTTTTTTTTATTTTATTATAGTAGGCATGGCATCTTGCTCTATCTGTGGAATATGAAAACACCCAACTTATTGCATGTCTGGGTCTAAGAAAGGAAGCTGTAATTCTATCCTTAATACCCATTATTTACCCAGAATTTATGACAATTTAATTTTTTTTTAATTAATAATTTTATAATATTTGAGATTTAATATTTCAAATATATAGTATAATTTTTTTAATCAGTAATTTTTTAACATGTTAAAATATTCAAATACCATTATAGAAACAACACCAAAAAAAAAAAATTAATTTATAAAATTTCAATATTTTTTTGTTAAAGAAATCTCACCTATTAGATTAAATAACTAATTTCGTTATATATAGATATAGGTTCCTACTTTATCTTTAAAAAAAAAAGGACCTAACTTCTTTTAAAGATATTATTTGAATAGAATTTAATGATCAATATTTAAAAATAAAAAAATATTAAAGGTAATTATATTTTTTATTTTTTAAAAAATAGTAATATATATTAAATATTAAATTAAATATTAAAAAATAATTTAATAAAAATAAATATTTAAAATATATTATTTAATATTTAAATTTTAACTGTTAAATTTTTTAATTCAAAAATTCAAATGAAAAAAGTAAGGTCCGGAAGTCATATAGATGTCACCTGGTCTATTTTTAGTGACATATTTAAAGGTATATTTGGCATTCTATTTTGGATATTTTAGAAGAATTTACATCAATTTCCCTCCAAACCCTTGTCTATTATTTTAATGAGAATTACATAAATTTTGTGTAAAACATTATGACAGTAATTTTCTGAAAATCTCTTCAATATTATTAAAATTGGATGAAAAGTTAACAAAACTTTGTTTAATTCAAAGCTGAAAGTCATCCATTTTTATCCAGAAAAAAATTACCCCTTTTATCCCTAACATATCATGAATTATTATATCATTTATAGGGTACAAAAATAATTAGTTTTTTAACTATATAAATAGAATTCTTTTTACTGATATTAAAAAAATAACTATCTAATAGAATACAGTAAAATAATAAAAAATTATAATATTTAATTATTTTAATAAATTATTAAATATATGTTACATTATGTTGGATAAATCTACCATATTAGTATTGCTGTTCCTGTAAATATGTGGTGTAATAATGATTGGCACGTGATGGGTACGTGACTTATAGGTCGACCGAGAAATTCAGCCCGCTAAAAAAAGAAAGGTCTAAAAAACGGAGATCTAATAGGATGCTTCCTTAGTCCAAGATCTAGAAGGTAATATGGTTGGTCTACATAGGTTGATCTGAAACCGCCCAACAAAAGATGGGTAATTAAGGTCACGTAATGCGCTGCCCCATAGTTGTCCCTCCAATTCAACAGTCGACAACTTTCACAATTCAACACATATAAATAGGCAGCACTTATTATAATGCGACCCTATGATTGGTCTAGCAACTTAGCAATTATACTTAGACTATCACTCCATGATTGTGTATCGCCCCCGATGGTAATTGTGGCTTAATAAATCTTCTAGGGTGGCAATAGCCATATAGCGCCCCCATGATCCAGTGGAACGAATATTCCCAAATGACAGTGATTGCAATAGTCACTTTCCGTGATCGCTACAACAACTCAACAGATCGAAGCAGACAACTGTCACCAGCCGTAAAACCCAAAAATAGCTAAACTAACACTCACTCTATAAATATATCTCCTCCACTGCAAGAAAGGAAATCAACTCTTAAATTCCCGAAGAAGTTTCTAAGGCTCAGACGTCCCAACACACTGAAGCCACAAAGTGAAAGAAAAATTGCTCTGCCCATGAACGCACCCTGTCCAAAGCCACTTAACACACAAGTGCACTCCTCTCACAAATCATTTTTCGTAAAGAGTGCATCCTCTAAAAAATCACTCTCAATTGACTGTACCTCTTGAAACCCAATCTTCCAATGAACATTCAATCCCCCTCATTCGTGCATTCACACACCTTACATTCATTTATCTTTTTCTCTACCGAGAAAGGATTACTACTTTGACCGTTAGAAGGTATATCAGAAAACAAATTTTATATACTTTTGATCTTCTATTTGTTTATTATAGTATACAAAATTTAAATTTTTAAAAGATGGAGATCGAATTTACTTCAATTTAACTTGTTGGGTGAAACTAAATAACCCCCTAATCTTTACGATAATTTAAATTCGATGACACATTAGCACGGTAATATGGGACAAATCTTCTAAAGAGTATGTAACAACTTTCCATTTGTCTCACCGTCTAGGTTTTCATTGGTATGTATAGAGAAAAAGACTTCATTTTTTTTCTTCTTCTATTGCCAAATCAAAATGTTTTGCACCCTTTTGTATTCCTTTTGGTCCATGCACTGTGTTTTCTTCACCATTGTCCAATCATGATGCTGTGTATTCGTGTAAGATTTTTTTAATTGAATTTTTAGTTACTCCTTTATAAATTTTATATCTATTAGAATTATTATTTTTTGCTTTTGGAACTGTCAAGATGTATTACACAAGATTTGCGCAAAGTTTGTTGAAGTGATGCTATTTATTGGAGATTCTATGAGAAGATCGTGAATGAACCACTTGAATGCCAGGTCTAAGAGGATTTCTAGCCACAAGCTGGTGGATCAAACACTAGGCTTGGGAGAATGTCATAAGCTGATCGTTTAAGTTGTCATAACAAATAAAAAGGCGCTCTATTCTAAAAAAGATTATTTCAATACAAGGAACGTCGTAAGAAAAAAAAAAAAGACGAAGATTTTTAGCATCCATTTAATATTCGATTTGAGTTTTATTTTTTGTCAAATTTGAATATGTTACTCTAATTTTTAGTTATAGAATGTATTACCAATTAGTTATCTATTTTAAATTTTACTCTAATACTTTATAATGAATTTGTTCGGATATTATTCTGTGAGTTTTTTATTAGTTGAGAATAATTTTTTATATTAAATATTATTATATAATTTTTATATATGCAGTTGTATATTTCTGTTTATTGTACTATCATGATATTTGATAGCTAATAATTAACAGAGAGATTCAAGATTTATTTCTATTGTGTCAATGTTGTGCATATTTTAAAATCCTAATAAGTGATATCAGAGTATAAATTTTTAGGTGTAAAAACTATGATTTGATGACATCAACATCAAAAAAATTGTTATTCTATGTGGAATAATTTAACAGTCAAAATGATTTAATTATTTAATAAGAAAAAATAAAAAAAATATTTTAACTCAAAAATAAACGGTTTAAAACAATAAAAAAGGAGGATAAGCATATAATTCTTCTAATCTTATGAGTTGGTTTCTACATTTAGAATGGATTACTCAAGGTTGAGTTTATAATTCTTCTAGGGCATGTGGGTGATATTAGAAAATATCTTATAGAGTATGCTTCATTTCATTAAATAGGAGTACATGATGGTCTATGATGCAGACAAATGATATTAGAAAGCTTTTTTTTAATTATTTATGAGTTATATTTAATGACATTATGAGATATATTAGGAGTACATTATAGTCTATAATACAGACAAATAATATTAGAAAGATTTTTTTAATTATTTTTGAGATATATTTAATGATATTATATCTCATTTATTATAGACGTTAATGTACTGATATAATAATATATGAATGAATTGATGTCACATATTTTTTTTAATGGCATCACTACCTTATCTGTCCAACTTATTTTTATATCTAATGTTCTACCATTTTTAAGAAATAAAAAAACTCTACATGTCCAACTGAATTATTTATTGTTCATCTAAATTTAATTTTTTAAATTAATCAAATTCAATTAATTTAGAATAAAATTATAAGTGATAAAGTAAAAAATTTTGTTTTTTAACTTTGGCTCTATAAAATAAGATTTAACAAAAAAATTTACATCTTAATTAAGTAGAAATTTTTTTTTTATATTTTACCTTTTACAAATATTATTTCAAAAATCTTAAATTACATGAATATAATTTTTTTAAAAAAAATAAAAAGACACAAATTATTAAAAAAAAATTGAAATTTTTTGAAATTTATATTAAAAAAAAATAGCTAAAAGAAAAAAAATAAAATATATGCTTCACATTGCAGGATTCCCGTTCTCTTATAATACAGACAAGTTTGACAAGATTTTGAAATTTTCTAGTGAAAAAAAATTTATGCTTCGACCATCCTCAAAATAATTTAGAAATGTGTAATGTGAGAAATCGTTGCACCCTAATTGACTGTAGTGATGACCCTACAATAAAAAAAGCACAGAATACCCCAATACTCGATAAATATACAAAGGATAAATAGTTTGAGATGCTATAACAAATATCAATAATCAACCGCAAAGCATCAACATTAATAAAAAACAGGTATACATATTTGGTGAAAAATATTAAAAAAAAAATCCAAAGCCAAACATTTCTTTAAAAAAATTCATTCGAGCTACTCAAATCAATAAAAGCAAATCTAATTATGAAAATCAACTTCATATGATACAAATACGATAATAATGGTGTTGTGATGTAAGTTTCGTACGGCACACGTACGACGCCTTATGACAGTAATTAGATCTTTATCCAACATCCCTTTTTTTGTTATTAAAAAAATAAAAAATATATATTTTTTTAAATAAAAAAGTTAACCAAGAGCGTTGGATGATAATTCAACGACTACTATATAATATCACATGTACGTTACACAAAGCCCACATCGCAGTGCCCCTTAGATAATACAAACACATAAATTTTATCATAGAAAACTTACCCTTGGTAATTAATTTCTATAAAAAAAATCTTTAAATTTACTTGAGTTGACACACTTAGGTACCTTTCAAATTTATCATATACTTTGCTCTGCCAACCTGTAAATCTCTGACACAACTGAAATTTTTGTGTTACTCATAGAACTCTGAAAATTACAGTGTGAAATGATTTTTGAGGTATTAAAAATGACAAAACGTAATCTTTTGAGTCAACCAATTAAGCATAGTTTTCTCCTTGTAAACAGTCCACTAAATTTATCTCACACTCCCCGGCTCAATAAAATCAAAAAAGATTGAGTAAGTGAGGCATTTTAGTTGGAGGTGAAAATAGAGGGTTACTTCTGGAGGAATCCAAATAGCGTTATTTGAACTCACGAGGAGATGATTCGATAAAACATAATAAATAATAATAATTATAAATAATTAGTTATACAAAATTTTTCATAAAAAACTTCTTTTTAAATGAAGAACAAAAACAAGACTATAACTTCAAAGAATAGCTACTAAATGATAAATTTTGGTTATAAAAATCTCTAATAAATATAAGGATATAATATTTAATAATAATAAGTCTAAATAATAAAGAATACAATATAAAAAAAATATGATCGATAAAATATTTTTCATCATAATAAGAATAACATAATTAATGTCAATGAAAAATGGAACACAATTTGTAGTTCAAACAGGTGGGTGAATCTTTATTACTCAAAAACAGGTGGGTGAATACCAATTCTTCATTTACTCACCGTGTCAACGCTCAATAACTCAAAAATATAAAACAATAACCCTAAAATCGTATTAGGGAAATTTATATCAAGAATGGTATATGAGCGCCTATCAAGCTTGTATTAGGCATGAGCCTACTGTACAAATGGTGCATGATTGCTCATCAGATGCTAAACATTTCAGACAAAATACGTATATACGTTTCTCAAGTGTACATTAGGCACCTCTATTTTAAATAAAATTTACATATGCATCTCTTAGGCACTCATGGGGTACTTTTATTTAGGATAAACAGTACACATACTTTGGTCAGGTGATTATCATGCATCATTGATAGTTTTTTTCCGATTAAGCCCAGACTCCAGGACTCGTGTGCCATCTGCATGTCATTGGACGATATACCAAATAATGTTGGACTTATAAGGAAATAACTCGAAACCTAATAATTTCAACATAGTGGTGTTTGAACACCATCTCAAACATTGCTCCAACACCGAAGTTTTAAAACATAACTGTTCGAAAATGTAACTAGAATGTGAAGACTTGTGCACCTCAATTCAAACATCAGCTCAAATATTGATCCAACACTATGGTTCAAGGGAAGAAAAAGCCAGGGAAATGTGGTTCAAACATGAAAAACAAGAAGATTAGATCACCTCTTTCGGAACATCAAGTCAAACATGGCTCAAACGACACTTTAAAAAGATGGATGCCATGTAACGAAAGCTTACTTTTGAGATAATATTGCCATGCAATTGTCCCATTTTGTAAAAACTTGTCATGTTACTAAGAATAGTAAAACCCAATAAATAATAAAGATTCAAATACAACTCGATAAAGATAAGAATTCTGTCAAAAAATTAGTCAATATAATTGATCTAACAATCTCCCATTTTGTAATTTTGTTATAAAACCATTTTTATAAGACCCAAGAAAAATTTAAGCTTGAACTGCCACCATATTAAAACTTACCTACTTTATAATCAAACCAACTGAGCAAAACCAATTAAACACCACTAGACGTGGTGCAGCATTCTCACCCATGCTTTTGGAAACACAATGTTGGGTTTGGTCACTCCCTTGTGTGTAACTCAACAAACGGACACGATATTAAAATTTGGAGTGCTGCAAATTGACTGCAACAAATGACCAGAAGACCATTTGTCATGGTGTGCCAATCTCGGAGATGACCGTTTGTTGGGGAAGGCAAATTTCGGAGTATATGAAATTTACCGATTTGGTTTTACCGGTATGAAATTTACCAACATGGATTTACTGGTTTGCAAGAATGGCAAGTACGCATGAATGGCAGGTTTGTAGGAATGACTGGTATGCAAAATGGCCAGTTTGTAGGAATGCCGGAATGGTTTTGGCAGGTTTGGTTCTGGCTGGTATGGTTGGAAGGAATGCAAAAGGCTGGAATGGTTGGCAGGAATGCAAAAGCCGGAATGAAAATGTCAGTTTGCATTTTCTGTAGTGGAAAATGCCGGTTTACATTTTTTGGAATGAAAAATGCAGGTATGCATTTTCTAGAATTAAAAATGTCAGTTTGCGTTTTCTGGAATGGAAAATGCCGGTTTGCATTTTCTGGAATGAAAAATGCCAGTTTGTAATTTCAGTATGAAATTCCGAAATGATTTGGCCGGAATGGACTTTCAGGAGTGGATTTTCGGAGTAAAAATCCAGAGTGCTTTTACAAGAGTGATACCCAGGGTCAGAGTGGTGTGTTGTTGACCTTACAAAGTTTGTAAGTCTTACAGAGCAGATAGCTGACTTGTAAAACAGTTGACTTTTTAAAATTGGTAAGTTTTACAGAGTAGGTAACTGACCCATAGGGCTTACACCGTTTGAGCAGAATAGTTGATCTGCAAAGCATGTGTGTTTAGGGAAGCGCGGGAACTAGTGAAGTCGTAAAGAAAAAGATTAGTGTGACAAATCATTTACAAGATCAATCAGGTGAGCAGATTGGATTTGGGGTCGATCGGAGTCTTTATAAAGAGCACATCAGATGCTTCAAAAAGATGATGTGAAGAAAAAGAGTGACAGTGGAACGAAGAGTGGAGCAGAGTAAAGTGCAGAAGGGAGCTTATGGCGTTCACTGCTTGTTGCCTCACTTGTAAAATTAAAGAGAGCGTAGTGTACCACCAGTGAGTGGAAGGAGAGAGAAAAAATAGAGAGATAAGAGTGAAGAAGAGTTTCCTGACTCTGAAATTATTTTTCTTATTCTATCTCGAGTGTGTAACAAATATTATATCTTGGGGGGATTTTGTAACTAATTTTACATAGTGAAAATTTCTTCGGAGTTTATTTCGTGACTTTCTCCTTCGACTTGTGAAAAGTTTTCACATTAAAAACATTATGTATTTTTTATTCCTTGTGTCTTACTAAATTGGTGGTCGACTGACTAATAGGGGGTTGAAATTTTTTTTCACTACACCGGGTTGTGTGTGAATTTGGATTTCAAACCCCAAGAAGTGGTTTCACAGAGAAATTGTAAACCTTGGGTTTGATGGCATCGTCGTCAAGAAATATGTCGTTTAGTGTGGAGGAATTCAATGAGTAAAATAATTTCATCATTTAATAGAAAAAGGTGAGAAATATTTTAACCGAAAAGGGACAATAAAAGCACTTCGGAGGAAGGAAGATAGGCCGGAGAGCATGACAAAGGATGAGTGGGAAGACAAGAGAGATTTTGCTAATTACACGATCAAGTTGTGTCTTGTGAATAATACTCTTCAGGAGGTTATTGGCTTGTCAAACCCAATGAAGGTTTGGGAGAAGCCTGAAAGCTAGTACAAGTCCATGTCTTTAGACTGCATATAAAGAAGCAGTTCTATGGCCTTCATCTGTCAAAAGGAAAAAGTTTTGAAAAGTATTCGAACCAATTCAACCAAATTGTGACATAGATGCTAGCCATTGATAAAAGATCAAGGAGGAAGTATCTTTACCGGCCTCGTACGATTATATTGTCACGACACTGCTGTTCAAAAAAGATGCACTTATTTTCGATGATGTCATAGCTTCCCTACTTATGAATGAGTCAAGATGGAGGAAAAGCGGTGAGGCCTCAAGCTCTGAGCCAAGTCTACTTGTGGCGACCAGCGGTTGGGAAAGAGAAAAATCGAGGGAACGAGCCGGAAGGGGTTAATCGGAGAGGACCAACATCCGATTCAAGTTTCAGGAGATAACCTACTTCCACTGTGGCAAGAAGGGCCACATGAAACAGGACTGCCCGCAAAGGAAGCAGGAGAAGGAGGGTGAAGGCGATCGTAAGGAGAGATAGGATCATAATGATGATCGGAATACTATCGCTTTTTGCGAGGACCTCTTGGTTGTCTACACAGGGGAAGCACAGAGCCTACTATACCTGGAGACGAGTTGGATGATGGATAGCGGTGTCTCACACCATATGACCCCAAGGAAGTCCCACTTTATAAGTTGTGCCTGTAGATTACGGGGTATTAAAAATGGGTAACGATAGTTCGTCAAGGTTTGTTGGTATCGGGAATGTTTACTTAAGGACAAACAATAGGAACAAGCTTGTGTTGAAGGACATGAAACATCCCCCAAATTTGAGGTTGAATGTTATTTCAACTGAAAAATTTAATGAAGAAGGTCTCAAGACGGCGTTTGGTGATGGCCAGTGGAAACTCACCAAAGGCGTCTCAATTATGGTAAGAAAAAGTAGGAGATCAGGACAGTACCTGATGTAGGCTTGGGTTGTCAAGAAAGATGTCAAGGTGACCAACAAAGGTATTGGTCAATATGACAAGAGGAGGTGGTTAAGGTGGAGTGTAAGAGAGAATGATTCAACAGCGAAGAAGAAGTTAATGGGGAGTTTCAGTTGGCCGAAAAAAGGTATTATTTAGGTTTGCGGTAGCCAATGCCGAGATCCTAATTGAGGGGAAGTTGCTGAAAGACAAGAGATGATGGTCGCCGAAAAAAGGCGAAGGTTCCCTCACAAGGTCGTGAGAATAATTTTATTGGGTTTGGTCACTTCTTTATCGGTGGCTCAACAAATGGACACGTTATTAAAATTCTGAGTGTTGCAAATTGGTTGCAGCAAATTATTAGAAGACATTTGTTAAGGTGGGCAGATCTCGAAGATGACCGTTTGTTGGAGAAGGCAAATTTCGGAGTGTATGAAATTTACTGGTTTGTAGGAATGGTTGGTATGCAAAAAGGCCGATTTATAGGAATGCCAAAATGGTTTTGGCCGGTTTGGTTCTAGCCAATATGGTTGGCAGGAATGCAAAGGTCAGAATGGTTGGCAGGAATGCAAAAGGCCAGAATGGCTAGCAGGAATGCAAAAGCCGGAATGAAAATGTCGGTTTGCATTTTTCGGAGTGGAAAATGTCAGTTTGCAATTCCGATATGGAATTTCAAAATGATTTGACCGGAATGGAATTCAAGGAGTGGATTTCCAGAGTAGAAATTCGGAGTGGATTTTTGGAGTGCTTTTGCAGGAGTGATGCCCAGTGTCGGAGTGATGCACAGTTGACCTTACAGAGTTGGTAAGTGTTACAGAGTAGATAATTGATTTGCAGAACAATTGACTTTCTAAAGTTAGTAAATTTTATAGAGCAGATAACTGACCTATAGAGTAAGTGCTGTCTAAGCAGAGTAATTGACTGGCAGAGCATCCGTGTATGGGAAAGGCTGGGAACTAGTGAAGTTACAGAGAAAAAGATTGGTGTGAGAAATCATCTACAAGATCAGCCAAGTGAGTAGATTGGATTTGAGGCCGGCTAGAGTATTTATAAAGAGCACACCTGACGGTTCAGAAAGATACGACGAAGAAAAAGAGCGGCAGGATAGCGGTGGTGGAATGGGGCAAAGTGCTGAATGGAGCTATTGGCATTCACTGCTTGCCGCCTCACTTGTAAAATTAAAGAGAGTGGAGTGTATCACCAGATAGAGGAATGAGAGAACAAAAACATAAAGATAAGAGTGAATGAGAGTTTCCTAACTCTGAAATTATTTTTCTTATTCTATTTCGAATGTCTAGTGTATATTCTGTCTCGATAGTTTTTATAACCAATTTTACATAGCAGAAGCTTGTTCGGAGTTTATCCTGTGACTTTTCCCTTTGGCGTGTGAGGAGTTTCCACGTTAAAAACGTTGTTCATTTTTTTTTATTGTGCCCTACTAAATTGGTAGCCGATTGACTGATGGGGGGTTCGAATTTTTTTCCACTATGCCGGGTTGTGTGCGAATCCGGATTTCGAACTCCAACAAACATAACACACTTGAAAATACTCCTTGATGTACCAGCATAAGATTTAGTTAGGATAATTCGAAGCTCATCATGTATAGTCAATCTAGTAATAAATAACTCTAGATTCTAAAAATAAATATATACAACTTAAGTCAGGCAAAAACTTCTAGTAAAGGACTCCACACAAACTCAAGAAGCATCATCCTACGAAGATAGCAACCCATATGATCATCATTGCGCTTTAGGTGGTTGATATCAAGCTGGATATGGGTCATATAAGACAGAAGATATGTCAAGCCAGACTTGAGTGGTAGAATGAGGGTAGGAGTGACTTGAGACGACTCACCTGCAGGAGTACGTGGAATAAGGAGCATAAGAAGGAAACCAAGGTTAGGTGAGTGCAACAGTAAGGGAACCACACTTAGCTAGTGTAACCCTACCAATTGGATGACCTAGAGAAATAGGGGAGAACTATCAAGGAGGTTAAAAGAGCGACGAGAAGGCATTGAAACAACCATTAAGAAGCAGGAATTTTGGAAGGACATTTCTAAAAGTCTCAATAAACTTATTATAAATGACCAAAGACAAATCAATAAAGTTTCATTGCAGGATATAATAAAAACAATGCCCTAGATAAAGGGAGGATAGTAAAGTGAGACTTCAAAAGATAGTGATTCTCAAAACATGTTAAATGGCAAAATATTTAATTGATATGGTGTTGGTCCTAAGCCTTTGATTGTTATATTCTATGGGATGTCACAAAAGGCACAAGAAAGCCTCATTCAGAGAAGGCATCGAATTGTTGGCTAAGATTAAACAGAAGATGGAACATTAGGAAGTTCAAAAATATCCATGATCACAATACGAGTGATCTGTATAGTTTGGCAACAAATAAACATAGAGAAACAAGAATGTTCATGACAAGTATGATGCATATTTGAATAAAAATTCTGGATAGAAATAGCAGAGCGATGAAAAGGTCGTGTATGAAGCAATTTGCATTGCCTAAAGTTAGAAACGAATAAGATTGCCCCATGGAGAGGATAGAGCATTACCTCATGCTCTATCAGGAGATTTTTGGGTTTAAAACTAGACATGAAGCACATCAGTGCTTCGATATTAAAGCAACTAGAGGCAAATGATCCAAATGCAGATTTAGGGAACGATAAGGAAATGCATGACAATTTAAAGATCGGAAAAGGCGCTGGATATCAATGATGATGAATAACATCCATATGGCATTCGAATGCAAGGGGCCATATGTTCAGACATGACACTGAAATTTAGCCAATGTCTACTACAATGATAACAACTACGATACAAGCATAATGGTAAGAATGATTCGAGATAATATATAGCAAACAATGCTAAGAAATTTAAAGTAGACTTCAAATAAATAAAAAGACACAACAACCAAAAAATATCTAAAAACCCTTGAAAAATGCTTTGTTTAATGACGTATAGTATGAAGACCCAACAATGAAAGAAGAGAAGGAAAGGAATCAAGTAAGGAAAGGAGAAGGTTCTCCAATTTAATTTGTTCCCAATGGCATAATTTCTTGAGTCATGAGTGATCATGTCACGTCTCAAATCCTATACCCATAATTAATAAGTAATAATAATATTAATAATTATCCAATTAACCATCTAATTAATATTGGATATGAAATTTACACCGATATTTTGACCGACTGACCAAAATAAAATAATACAACTTGTATACAGGACTGAAAATATGCCATGTCTCACGTGGCTCTAACACCAATCAAATTGTGACGTTGGAACTTACGTATTTTTTTTAGTAAGTAAAATTGTACTAAAAAAGAAATTACAAAAAAAAAACTATATTCTAACTCAAAATGTTTTGCTAACTTAGAGATAGAATATAGACGTTAGAAAACAGTCGACCAAGGTACAATCAACCAAATTAGCGATGAGCCTTCAATCCAACCATTCAATGGTAACAAACTCAACCCGGCCAATTGCAACCCCTCCAACTTCAGCACTAAAACAGCCAAATCGGTCAGCTCCACTAAGTTAAAACCAAAGTCGTAAACGGTCAAAATATCATACCTGGCAAGAAACCTAAGACCGTCGAAAAGAACCATAACCGGCACCGGCAAAAGACTCAAACCAGCAACATCCCCCAAACTGGGTAGAAAGCACAAAGCTGCGTACACATAATCCTTTTTATCCTTAAGCATACTGGTAGATTTCATCAAAACATCATACCAGGTAAAGCCCCAAGCCGGGCAAAAAGATTCCAAAGCATACCAGAAAAATGTGATAAATCGGCAATTCGTTTCAAATCGGAAGAAAGCAGAAAAGCAGCAGGCTCTCCAAACTGGCATAAACACCATACTGGTTGTTTCCACCATACCGACTTTCTTATCCAAAGCAAACCAAAACCTTACGTAAGGATTTATATCTAATTTGAAACAAAATCAGAGTACACAATTAGCTAAACCAAAATTCCTACTATTGTCATATAGACGACTGACTAACATCCCATAATTTATAAATCACAAATAATATAAGCCACATTCATACAATACTAATTAAACCAACATTCATCTCAATAGTTTATAAACTATTCATGATTATTATAAACACATTAAACTGTTGTCCGAAATTAAATTTATAACATCAAACGTTAATAATTCAAATTCTAAACACTTCAAATGGCTCGTCCTTCAATTCTGATCATCCTACAAGTATCTGAATTTCTTATCTAAAAGGATTAGTAAAATAGAAGTACGGAGTGAGTTAAAAATTCAGTATTGCATATAATTTTGTATTTAAATATATATAATTTATATTTAAAACATATCAGAATGAACGATATATCATATCAATGCAATAAGATAAATTCTATGACAATGCATATTCTTGGGTTTTTCAGATTTATTTATCATGTATTTAATCAATTCATATCATCAAATCATGCTGAAAGATGAATTTTTTAGAGATTAAGGACAAGTAAAGCCTTATCGACTAAATGAGCGGATAATCAAAGCCTGAGTTATATTTATTTTCATACAATAAAAAGTTGTACACTATTATTTAAGATCCATAGGTAGGTTGTTGTACATAAAATTCTATACACAGGGATGAACACCGCTTTTACTAGAAGACGATATGTTCAAACATCGATTGCCATTATAATATATTAAAATGTATTATAATATATTACACACTGAACTATTACCATGGTCCATTGTATATATTTATGAAAACTCTACATATTTATAATATATATATATATATATTTTTAAAAAAAGTCAATAATTCTTAATATAATTATAGAGTTTTCTTTTCAAGTTTTATAAATTCTTAGCATATAAAACTCCTACTTTCTACAAAAATTTAACTATGATAAATCTTAAAATATGAAGTGCTAAATTAGCATGGTAGTGTAGCAAAATCTAACAAAAATACAAAGAAATCAGCAACTTAGAAATGTCTCAACAATTCAATTCAAATAACATACATGTAAAGCTAAATTTACAGAAATTCAAAACATGCAAGTATATATTTAAAGGTTCAGAACATATTGTAATATAAAGTTATTAAATGATGAATTTAACACCTGCATGTAAGGAAGTTGCAGGAAAATGGCTAAAATTTTAAAATATATGAATTAATGACATGATTCTTCATAAAGATCATAAAGAATGGGAGTAGAAGTACATACATGTAAAATTTTATCAATTAGTTATAAAAATATATTATATATAAGTATTTGAAATAAGAAATATTAAAAAAATTGAGAAAGAAATAGTAACAAGAGAATGAAAAGTTTAAAATGCACTTACCTTAACTTGATTCTCACCAAATTCTAACCTGTAATCACTAGAATTGAGCTTCTTGAACTTTCTCTCTCTCTTTCGTTTTCTTCTCCTCTTTTCCTTCTCTCATCTCTCTCAAATTTTGTAGAAAAATGCCTGAAAATTAGCTAGGTTTCCTATTTATAACAGTAATGGCACTCAAGCGCTGGTGGGACGCCGATCAAGCAACATGACTAAGCATTGCGGCACATGAGCGTCACCTCGAGCTTACTTTGAGTGCGGACATTCTACCTCAATATGCTTTGGGCATTCCTCAGGCATGCCTTGAGCGCATTTATACTGTTTTATACACTCAGATGTCTATTAGGCGTGGTTACTCTATCCATCCCACACATATGCACACGTCGTGCGTTGATTAGGCATCTATCAATTCAATTAATCCAGTCTAACTTTGACTTTTCACATAATTTTTTTCATTATTTGATATTAATTTTAATTATATTAATTTAATTAATCATGATTACGATAAAATTTAAATTCAGACCTTACAGATTATGTAATAGAAAAATAGTACGTTTGCTAAAATTCACTACAAGTGTGATTTTGCAATGCATATATGGCATTTTACACAAAGGATAGTAGTGTTCTCCGATACATTTTATTTGCAACTGCATTGTCCCATGGGATGATTCAGTTTAACTAATGGGGGGGGATTTTATACAAGGAATATTGTCGGACTTAAAAGACTCACTATATTTGACATTGGACATTAGTCATCGTTTATTGTTTTTATTAGCCTCTTAACCTTCTCAACTAACATTAAACGATCCGTACCAAAATCATCCACAACCACATTGATAGACTCAAGTACAGTCTATATATAGATTGCACATCCTATATGCCTTACTATTTTGGGAGTAATCTAAAAAAATCCCTTTGGTCACTTTTAACATCAGATTTAACTATATTCTGCCTCTGTCTATAAATATAACAATTATTTATGTAAATATAAAGGTATTTAACTGTGAGCTTCTTTTCCTCCTATTGGTCATATGGAATCATTTTGAGTTCTAAGTTACAAATACACCCAATTAGAAATATGACATGCGCTATTTACAACTTCTTTTAAGAGTTGTATTGCAAGATTTTTGCTAGGTAACATGGCCTTATCCATTTTCTTAATCACGTGACTTTTTCTCTCAACAACCCCAATATATTGAGGACTAATGTGAGTTGAGTACTCTTGGCTTCATGCATGATCAATACAAGAAATCTGAAAGGTGGAATTCTCAAATATTTTTCATCATCACTCCTAATTTTGATAATGGTGTATGCTTTTTTATTTTGGAGTTTCCCAAATAAGGTTAAGGACGTTTAAAATATGTTAGATTTTTCTTTCAAAAGTTCTGTAAAAGAATACCTAGTAAAATTACCAACAAATATCACGATATAATGTTTTTTTCTAAAAGTTTCAAATTTATACAATTTTATTAAGTACATGTGTAAAAACTCAAGATGTTGAGACATTAATTTTCTTTTTTGTGTTCAAATTTGGTTTACTTGCCAAGTTGGAATAGGCCATACACAATGTTTTTACCATTTCCCATCTTCAAAAGCTAATCACAATCTCAACATATTAAACAAGTTCTTATAATTAATATGATCAAGTCACTGATATCAAAGTTTAGATACTCATACACTAAGATATCCTTAATAGAATTTGGGGATCAATCCATAAAAGTTGTCAAGAGTCTTATTCCCCTCCATAATCACCGCATCATTGTAATTAAACATAGTGCATTTGTTTTTGACAAATTCGGCTTCATGATTTTTTGCACAAATTTGACCAGTACTTAAAAAGTTACATTTGGAAGTTTTAACAAATAGAATATCCTTAATGGTGGGTAATAAAAAATATCAATAAGTGTATTGCTTGAGAATATGGCATCTTTCGCACTGCATCCTATAAAATTAAAGAACACTGTACTTTTCTCACAAATGTAGCAAGGGCAATCACTATCAAGATATCACATAGAGGAACTTATGACCTTGAGAGCAATGTGGACAAGTTACAAGTTAACTCATTATTTTTCATCCACACTTTTTCTTTAGAGGTCACCTTTTCAGTCAAGTTGGACCCCATATTGCTCAAGTATTTCACTTGGAAATGAAAGACTCAAAAATTGACCTGACTGGTTAACAAGATTCCTTGACTTTAGTTTGAGGCAAGTTGGCCGTGCATGACCTCAAAAAACACAATGATGACAAATGTGGATAGATAAGATTGTAAAGTAACCATCACAATATCTATTAGAAGTTTAGAGGTCATGTTCAAGTATCGTTGAATAATGGGTATGCATGTGACTAATCATCATGTCAATATGACAAGTCGGAACAAACTTTCCAGTGGCAATGACCCACCGTGGGGGCGCCATGGATTGAACCTTTGAAGTCACATGTTTGATCTCTCTCTCTCTCTCTCTCTAAGAATTCCCATGACCTTTTCTATGCAACTAGACTTAGTCCAGTTGGAGATAATTCTTGAGGGGTTGGTCATTTGAGAGCCATTTCTTTAAAATCAAGCCACTTCTTGTTTCCAACTGGCTTGTGAAGACTAAGCATATGGCCAAACCATTTTACACTCAAAAAACATAAGTAATTGGGGGCCATATTTTTCATGGTCACTTTAAGTAGATTTTACTTCATCCTCTAAAGATTCAACCATCATCTCCAAATCATTCAATGCTTTATCCAACTTAACAAGATTGCAATTAAAATCTTTTAACACTTTATACCATCCATACTTGAGCTGAAAGTGCATTATTAGAATTGGGTTAGAACTCTAAACGGATCTAAATTCAGGAATAATAAATTTCTTTATATTTATGATAAACAGATCTATTTTTTAAATTTATTTATTTTGAAATTATTGGATAGAAATTTTATGGTTATAGAGATTTTTTTAAAAAAAGTTATTTTAAATTTTATTTTTGAATATTTTATTCAAACTATTAAATATATATTTAATAATCTATATAGTAAGACGTGTACATTATATCTCATCAGCTAAGTGCAGACTCCCTGGTTGTCGTCCCATTTTAACCTAGATTTTGTGCTATTCCACTAACCCTGCAATCAAAAACCAATCCACTGCAAATATCCTCTCTCTCTCTCTCTCTCTCTCTCTCTCACACACACACAGTGTGTGGTAGTGCTCAGATGCATCTTCAATGGCATGAAGACAACGTTTTTGTTGAATCAAATCCGTTCTGACAACGAAAGATTACATGAACATGCATGAGTACAGAGTAGACTGCATCCAATCTACTACTTTCAGACCCCATCGTATTATTTTTTTTTTCTAAAATATATTTTATAATTTGTTTTTTTAATTTATTTTTATTAAAAATATACATTATGAATAAATTTTTCTAAAAAAGATATTTATTATAAATTAATGCTCCTGAAAATTAAATGAGATTCTGTGTAATTTGTTATAGATTTTTCAAATAATTTTTAATTTAAGGTTTTAAAATGATATTTTGAAAGTTGGTTTTTTAAGATTAAATTAAAAAAAAAAAAAGCCCCTCAAATCCCACTAGTGGGATCGATGTTTGACTTCTCCAACTAATTGGAGCTGATGTCGGAAAATTTAAAATGGTTTTTATGTGATTGATGTCAATTTTTAAATATTAAAATTTTAATTATTTATTTTTAAATAAATAATTATAATATTATAATTTTAAAATAGCTAATTTAATTTGATATTAACCTTTTTAAAAAATAACTAAATTATAATCATTTATACTTAAATTAATAACCAAAATTCAAAAACAGAACTATAAGAGACATAGCCTCCTCAATCCGACTCAGGCATGTAATTTATTTATTTATTTATCTTTTTCACGTCAAACCGATCAACACAAACCCAGTTCATTATCTATATAGTTAATTGATTTCAAACATTGTATAAGATATTTTTTCCCACCCCCATCGAGCACATGAGGGATCACCACTAGACCGAATCAAATGGGTTCATCTCTTAAAGAGATTGAGGAAATTATTCTTTAAATTTGAACTGTTTAATTATAAATAAATTGTTATGTTTTAATTATTTTTTAAATAATTAAAAATAATTATTAATTCATAATAACCTATTTATTTACAAATAAAAAGTTTAAATTTGAAGAATCTCGCTTTGATCACTACCTCCGGAGTAATTTAGAGATACACTCACCGTCCGATGGACTTACCATTTAACCGGACTGCCAGAAACACGCATTGCTGTCAAAAACTGAAATGCCCAAAGATTTTTGCTAGATCATGTCTCATCCCTGCATCCCTAAATCTAGAAATGCTCTACAGTGCCACTAGGCCCTCTTTGGACTTTTCCAATATTGATTATTTTTGTTCTGGTTGTTTGACATTAATGCCACTACATTATACTTCCATCTACTACTTGTCACACTTGTGAATATGGACATATATGTAAAGTTATTTCAGTGAAGGATAGAGTATTACAATATTCGGCAAACCTGATCAAATATGTAATGATAAGTAAGCATGGAAAAAAATTCTTACTCCAGTATTTTGTAACTTGAGTTGAGTCCATCTAACTCATCTCTGATGTGTCTTATAAATCTGGATTATTGAACAAATTGGTGAGTTACATTATATGAGAGTCTGTTCAGAATCGGGTCCGATTTTTATTACTTGAAATTTAGATCCTGTATACCACAACAAAATAAATAAGAGGTAAAAGAAATATGAAACTCGTTCCTCAATATATCTTTCGGCGCTCAAATCAAAGAAAAAATAATGTGAGAATACAAGTGGATGGGGATTATGTGCTTTTGTTTGGAGGGCAGTACTCCTTAAGATGCGCTCGACCAATAGAATGGCTTTAGAAGTGATGTACTCGTACGGGAGAGTGTTTGACTTTGTAATCTGTCTAGTTTCGTCTCTCTCCTCTATGGTGGAAAAGTTGTATTTATAGTGAGGAGTACTGTTTGATTAGTGGACCCCAAAATCAATACATGGGCGTTACGCCTCTTCGATGATGAAAGACATTATTTGTGTATGCAACTGCCGCCTCCGTTTAATAGCTGGACTGTTCAGTTTCTAATCGTTGGATCGATGCGGTAACAGCCTGAAGTTGCTCATTAGATGTCAATTATTACTCTTTCAATATTTGGCAGTCCGAGTCGTGCCTTTTAGACCAACTGTCACGCCCTTTGCTTTATGGGCTTAGAGGGTTTTCTACTAGTAGTCATTGCTTTAGTCTTTTGTCCTTCCATGCACTGGATTCAAGCCGGCCCATGTAATACCATACCCATCACAAGCTTCTTATACTAGAAGGTTTGAATTTTAACTCCTAATATGTTCACGATAGGATGCTAGTTGGAAACATTTCATATGTGCTCCTTCCCCAAATATTTTATCAATTTGGCCTCTGGTTTGACAGAATTTGATTTCCTACCATAAACGCTGAGATGCATTATTTTCTTGGACTAAATGCTCGTTGATCACTCCTCTCGATTATAAATGGCAGGAATCTTTATGCTTTGCATCATGAAGCGTTTTTTGCCTATTGAATGGTATGACTGTTAGGAGCTAATATTAAGTCTTCACAGTCACTAGTCAAAGTTGGAGGGAGTTTTTTCCCTACATTTGAAGTCGAGTTCCAAATATGTGTTTAATGCCTGTTTTGGTTACCTTTTTTCAATGAGAAACCGCATTGGTTTTCCTCTTTTATGTTTGTCCCAAAACTAGGTTTTCATTGTTGTAACAATGTCCTAGGTTTTGGTGGACAATTCTTTTTGTACCCCATTCTCTGTCGATATAGGCAGTTCTTGTAGTATTGCTATAGTATATTTTTGAGGAGGGAGTTTATTTTATTTTTTTGGCTTCCACCCCATTTGAAATGGGCTGTTCTTAAAGTTCTGTTGTTTTTTCTATGGTGAGAGCTTTTCTTCCTTCTACGTCTACCTTGAGGTTGGCCCATGTGTTGTATTGGTGCTCTTTATCTTGCTAGTTCTCATGGAGGCGATCGAGAAATATGTTCCCAAATAGGTTGGACTTCTCTAGTTAGATCACCACTCCATCTATTATTGATCCCCTTCCAAGTTGTATTTTTATTATTATAAGTTTATACGTTGTAAAATAAATTAATAAATGGAACAACCCGAACATTGTTTGCTTTCAATGTGTGGCTCTAATATTCTTATATGCTCTGAATAGTTGAATGTTTGAATGTTATTTTTTGTCATTTAACTTTTGACAATTTGACAATTCAACCTTTTGATAATTTGATTTGTAATAATTTAATCTGAACACTTGGTCAGGCATTCGTGAATTAATCAAAGTAGTCTTGAGTATGTCAAATCACCTGTCGTCAATCTACCATCTTAGAAAGAGATGTGTTAGGGCATCATAGCCGGCACTACACTGGAAATACACCAATCTAAGCGTAAGTGCCGTCAGCTAACTGCCCGCTGTGTTGGGAGATATGGTGTCAAACCATAATTATTGACACAGCGAGACTGATGGGCCACAGTACATTCCAGTGCGAGCACGTGTCTTAGCCATTGTGGGGATGTGCCTATTTAGTGTCCTTAAATGACGTCGTTCCTGGACCAAAATTTTGGCTATTTAAATTCTACCCTTTGATGTTTCTATACTTCTTCACCTTTCGTATCGCTCTGTCCTGACTTATTCTTTTCTTTTCGCTTCCATAGCTTATCAAGCAACTTTCTAGGGTCTTGCTGCAATCTGATCCATCATCACTTACAATGATGTGGATGCTATGTATGAGAAGTATAATATTCTCATTACTATTCTATTAATAATGTTTAAGTCTCATGACAAACCTTGCATTCCTCAACTCAGACTCATTACCATTTATGAGACTTATCTGAAGAATGCCTTCATATTCCTTTCACAAAAAAGTTATACAAGATTCTGAAGGCTCTTAAAATTTCTGTGGTGCGCCTCCACCCCCAATGCTCTTAGATACTTGATTTCTTTATGTTTTTCTTTCATTACAAGAAGTTTTTCCCGGATGTTAGAGCCATTAAGGTAGTCTTCCAATTCAACTAAGATATTGATTGGATTTCTTTCATCCCTCACAAGAAGTACAAAATAAGTGGTAATCCTAATTCAATAAAGGGTTGAAAAGACCAATTTATTACATTATTATTATTTTTGACTGGACCATCTCCAATAAATGGGATAAAGTTAATTTCACATGCTCTGGAGATATCCTGGAGAAAGAGGATCACATGGCTCGACCGCAACGAGGCTTATTAAAGAGAATGTCATCTCCCTCTGAAAAATGGGTACTTGGATGACCCAAAAGCATTCAATGACGTCAATTGGGAGGTCAGAATGCAAGGGGATGATGCCACCGTCATGCCATTTCGTTGTCTAAAGAGGAAGCCTGAAGAGATTTTCATCCAAAATTTCCTTGAAAGATCAATTGGCAGGGTAGCTCCTTGCTTATCTTCCTCGACCGATTCTAAGTGAGTCATCAATGAGGCCTGTGCAGCAATGGTCATAGAATATTCTGGTGAGTCATCGTGGAGGCCGAGTTTCATTCATTATTCTCCCGTTTGCCAAATTTTTGAAGAGGTGTTCGAATTTCTTGAGGGTGGTGAGTCTCCATTACTCACTATTTTGAGAATAAATAACCTTGTGGCTGGCGGATCGAGTGAGCCGATCGATGCTCCATATGTGATTGAGTATAGGGTCCCATTTTGGTCAGCTCATCGCCGATGTGTCTATCCCCATGCCTCCTGTTGTTTTTGCTGAGCACATAATAACGATCAAGCGGCTAAAGAAATTGTTGATAATAATCCAATGGCCACGACTATAGAGAAGGTGCCGGAACTAATGCTTCAACTTTTGAGCACCCGGTGGAGTCCAAAGGGTTTTGTCCTCCTGAGTTTGAGGTTCCTCTCTACCGTCAAAGATTACCTCTTTGTGTTGGAAGTCTCCATCCATATCTGTGCCAAAGGATTCTCCCATTCCATCTTTTTAGGAGAGACCGATTCCCATTGAGGTACTGTTGACTCCCTTGTCTTTTGATTGTTCGTTTTGTCTCTATTACATGTGACAGATCATTTGGCTTTGCAGTGATAGGAATTGATACGTTTGATTACAAGTGGGTTGTACCAACAAGATGCTAAAATTTTCCACATGTCCCAATCATTCACAGATCCTTGATTCTTAGGAAGATGGAGATCCACGTTGATGCTGCCGTTGTGAGGCTCAATAGAGTTGAGATCAAGCCGCTTTCCTCGACAAGAGTTATTTGAGTGGCTAATAAGATCCTGAGAACTCTCTGATGAAATATCCTTGGCCCTGGATTGAATCGCTTTATTCAAGAACAAGCTCCAGGAGGTTGATTAGTAATTTGTCGATCTTCATATCAAGTGCACTCGATTCAAAGGAGAACTGATGACATGTTTCCACCCTAAAGAGGTTGGACCTACCCTAAATAATAGATTCTGGGATGATTTCCATAACTGTTGGGGGATTGTGTCTCTAGTCACTTTGGACTTTCCAATGGGCTACCTTGATCTAAAAAAATTTGGAGCTCCTCATTATTCGGACTTGATTGATTTCTTGAGATAGGTGGGGTGCTAATGCCATGATCACCGTAGGGCTTCCAATCTTAGGATAGTTGTTATATTTGAGTATAGGTAATTGACATTATCTTGTAATGTCCTGATGGATGCTTCTGACCTTCTTGTTATAAATATCAACTTATTAATAAATCAGTTAAGTCATTTTGATCATTGTTACTGATGTTTTTTTTTTTTATGTTGAATATTCTTACTCGGCATTCATTTTGTTTACAGACTAAGCATTGTTGCTATTGTTCTCGGAATTAGTTAGATGTATTTGTCCAATTATGTTTGTTCCTATGAGAGGATGTTGTAGCACTAATAGTAGGAAAACCTCTTTGTGGCTGACTAGGTTTGGTTGCCTTAGTTGCCAGGTTTTGACGGTGCCTAACCGATCGACCACACTTAGCGATGGTGCTTGTTTCTATTGGAGAAAGTTGTTGCACTTATGCATCGAGCTCTAATCTGTCGACCATAGTCGACTAATGGTACTCTTTTCCTATGGAAGGATATCGTCGCATGCATGTTGAAATGCCTCCTAATTTTCTTTTGTTTTGACCGCTTTAGGGGGTTAAACTTCTGTCTACAAGCCCCCCAAGCCTTCGCATTCAACCTCATTTGGGACGCTCGATTATCTGGATTGAGGTTTTGCATTCAACCTTATCTAAGCCTCTCAATTGTTTTGACTGAGGTTTTGACCATGCTTTAGTAGGTCAATTCACAAGTAAAAATGTTCACCCGATTTAGGGTTAGTTTGGGCCATTGAATTTTATATAAAGACACGCAAACATTCACATGAAAAATTAACACAATAAACAAGTGATAGTTTTAATAATTATAATATGAGTACATTATACACACAATTCATATGCCATGCACCAAATTTACCTGTGTTTTGTAAAGGTTTATTGATAATATCTTTTAAGGTAGATAGCGTTGCATGTCATTGGGACCAGTTTTTCATTTTGTGTTTTGAATAATTGTTGAGATTATGAATAGTTTCTCTTTATTAAGGGATAGTTCATTCCTGTCGGTAATTTTGCCTGCTCCCTCTATACTCCGTAGAACTAGGTCTCTCACCTCCAAGTGGCAAGCTTTTACATTTTTATTATAGTATCAAACAATTCGTTATTGATAAGCCGCAGTGTGCAACCTTGCTATGTCTCTGGCTTCCTCGAGCAAGTCGAAATGTTCTCTGAGTTGGTAGAAATTGCTTTATAGGTTGAAACTTTTGACTCAGAGGTTAGGCAAACAAATCTCCATCGGGATGATTGCTTCAATCCCGTAACACAAGCTAAAGGGTGTTTCTCATGTAAGTTCCTTAGAAGTTGTCTAGTAGGACCACAGCATAGAGAGTAACCCGTGTAGTAGGGTTTGATTCATTATTTTTACTTACCTGTTCACTTGTGGATAGGTAATAGAAGTGTGAATTGGCCGAATTTTCAAACTCATACAGTACTTGGTGAATATCATACTAGTGAATTGTATTCATTGTTGGTCACTATAACCTCAAAAATCCTAAATCAATATACAGTGTTCTGTCAAATGAACTCTATCATGTTTTGCTCGGTTATCTGCACCAATGTAGAGGCTTCTACCTATTTTATAAAGTAGTCGATACTGACTATGACGAATTTTCTTTGGCCATATATAATGGATAATGTGCCCAATATGTCAAGCCCTCACTAAGCGAATGGCTAGGGCAACTGCAGGGTCTGCAGTTCTTTGCGTGGCCGATGAGGGATGTTATCGTGGATCTGACAATTTTTGCACTTCTTTATGAATTCCATGGCATTTTGCTTCATTGTTGGCCAATTGTAATCTTGTCTCATAACTTGGAATGTAGGTTCTTACCCATTATGTGTGATCCACAGATACTGAGAGGCATTACGGTCAGCATGTAGACTACTTCTTCTAATATTAAACACCATATATAAGGGATGGAGTACTCTCATCAGTACAATCTACCGTCCACGAGGGTGTACCAACCTGCTGTCTTATTTATGCGTTTAGTTTCATCAAAATTTTCCAACAAAAAGCCCTCTGCTAAGTACCTTTTTCATGGAGTCATTTAGATATTGCCATATAAGATTTGAAGCGTGTCTTCTTCTAAGACTTCTATGCTTAGGGTCACGAGGATTTCTTGAATATCTTGGGTGTATTACTAAGGATTGTCAGTCACTACTACTTTCATTATTGATTTACTTTCCAATTGTCATCTCTCATGATGTGAAATATTTTCATCTTGTCGAACGCGTCAGCCACGGTCCTTCACTTCATAAGATATCTTGTGAGTAATGGGGTTGATACATCAAAATTCTCAATGACTTGATTGACGATCAGCTCTAAGTCGTTATAGATGATTAGGTTCTAGTTGAGCATTCCTTTATTAGCCTGAGTCTGGCCAATAAGGTCTTGTACTCAGCAATATTGTTGGTGGCCGAAAATCCGAGTGTCAACAAATATTTCATCTCCGACCCATTTGAAATTCTCAAAACCATGCCTACTATACTCCTTGATTGGGATGAGGACATGTCCATAAGCAAGATATAGGTCAGAGCCTACTCTTGGCAATGGGGGTATTTGCTTATATCAATGTCATCTACAATCGGGATAGTCGTCTTAACTATGAAATTTGCAATGACTTGACCTTTTATGGTTGATCACGGTCGAAATTATATATCAAATTTATCCAATTTAATGGTCCATTTAATCAAATGTTTAGATATGTCGGGTTTCTTTAACATCTCATTTAGTGGTTGGTCTGTTAGGATGATGATCCTGTGAGTTTAGAAGTACGGTTATAACTTTTTGATGGGCTAAACTAACACTAGAGCGATCCTTTTAGCATACGAATAATGAGTCTCGGTGTCCATCAAGATTTGACTAACATAGTAAACCAATCGTTATACCTTAAATTTTTACCAAATTAAGACTGAGTTTAACATTGTGTCAAATATCACCAAATAGAAAAATAATTCCTCACCTTTTTCGGAGAGTCAAGAGTGGTGGATTGGCATGGTATTCTTTCAATTCTTGAAAGGTAGCCTGACAATCTGTTGTCCATTGAAAATTGTTTACCATTGTTACTCTTAGGGTCTTGAAAAATGGTAGATATTCTTTACTAATTTTGCTAAGAAATGGAGGAGCACTGCAAGTCTCCCGATTAGCATCCAGACTTCCTTCATAGTTTGAGACAAGTTCATATCCATGATGACTTTTATCTTCTCGAGGTTCACTTCGATTCTATTCTGAGACACGATAAAGTTAAGAAACTTTCAAATGTTATTCCAAACACACACTTTGTTAAATTTAACTTTATCCGATATGGTTGGAGCACCTCAAAAGTTTCATCTAGATTGTGAATATGATCGTCGGCTGCTATACTTTTGATTAATATGTTGTCCACATATATTTTCATATCCCGTTTGATTTGCGTTTCGAATGTTTTGTTCACGAGCCTCTAATATGTGGCTCCCGCGTTATTTAGATCGAAGGGTGTGAATTTGAAGCCATTTGTGTAATACCTGAAATCTCCGTTTATATTTTTTTAATATTAATTGTGATTATGAATAATTTAGATATGATAAAAATTAATTAAATATTATAAACTTTTAAAAGATATTCGATTAGTCAAGCTAATATTAAAAGCACACCCAAGAGGTGCCTAAGCTTCGATTCCAGTGGGCTTGTGTTCGAGGCATATTTGTGTTTGCATTCGAGCACTAGTTAGATAATAAAAGAAAAGGAGAATAAAAAATATATAATAATAATAATGATAATAATGATAATAATAATATTATTATTAATATGACAAAGGAGGAGAAAGGAAAATTTGGCAGATGCAAAAGCTATGAGAAGGAAAAGGAAAGAAAAAGAGAAAGAAGAGGGGAGTAGTGACATAGAGCTTGTGGGAGGAAGAAGGTAGAGAGATGGAGAAGGAGAGAGAGAGAAAGAGGAAAAAAGGGAGAGGGAGAAGAGGAGGAAGAAGGAAGCAACACTGGTGGGTTGTATGGTATAGGCGCAGCACAAGAGGAATGCATGATAGGACAGAGAAGGAGGAGAGAGAAAAGTTTGATTCGGGCACTTTGGAGTATCGTTTGCCTGTTCTATATGGTATGAGATTGAGACAAGTATCTATAATCCCTATCTTTAGTATGATTTACCATCTGATATATTTTAACTATTGTTTAGAAATTTACTAACATACATATTATTTTCATATGCTCAATTTGTTTATTATATATATACATGTATAATTTACCATTGATTTAGAATTTTTTGTTCGAGTTTTGTGATTTTGGAGGATTTTATAATTTTGTAGAAGCCTAAAAAATATCGGATACTATATATTTTTATATCAATATATCTATATGGAAACGAGTATGAAACTTATATCGGACCGTATATTTTTACATGCATATGTCTGGGGAGTATGGTCACTAGTATTTATTATTTGTTATTTGGCCAACTTTCAACGGAGATATCTGTTATTTTGAAATCCCTTTTGCTAATTGGAAAGACTATTGTAGTGACCCTCCCATCTGCTTAGTATTTAAAATAAAATTTAATATATTTGGATGTCATAATATATTTAACAATTTAAAAATTACACCTAAAGCCGCGGGTGACAAAATATAATTAGCAATCTTACCTATTAAAGGTAGAGTACAATAGTGGTCTAGCATGCTGGTCTACCTACATTTGATTTGATCTAAATTTATCGGGTTATGAGTAACTATTTCATCAATTTAGCCTTTAAATAATCGTAACTTAAATTTAGTGTATGCTTTATATTTATGTGTGGATTTATATTTGAACTTTGATTTGGACTTGAATTTTGAGATTCGTTGATTTTGACCTACAGATGAATTTTGGTATGTCTCGTACATTTAATTTTTATTATACGTTTTGATCCAAGTTTTAAATTATCTATTTATTGTTCTAATCTGACTTCTATTATCTACGTACGCAATTAAATTATCTAGCTATTGGATTTTGTCAAGAATCACAATTTGATCAAGCATCTAATTGGACACCTAATTAGACATCTGTTATCTGATTTGACCTTTGAATTACTTCTGTTATATATATATATATATCCAAAGAGGGCTATTTTTTAGTCTAATATCTGTTTTGATTTGATATACGATTTAAGTTTAAGACTACCATCTGTTTTCTAATATTAGTTTTTGCTTTGGATTTAATGATTTGATTTCTAATGTCAATGATTTGGATCGATTTCTACTGTCGGATTTGATATATTGGTGAGTATTATATCAGTTCTGTTATTGTTAGATCTGTTTGGGCTATATATTGGGTTGTGTCTCGAATATTCGGTTCGGCCCAATGTGGCCAGGGATATGAATTTTGGTGGATATATCAGTATATTTGATGGATATGTATATGTCTATGTATATGAATTATCTCTCCCTAACGACTGTTTGGAATAGGTTATGATTATGTTGTTCAAATAGTTGTTCAATGAGATCCTATGATAAAAATTTGGGTCTGGTTATTATTTTATTATGGGTAATTATTTTAGAATTTAATTACCTATTATTTAGAATTTGATTATTTATTAATTTGGCATGTATGTCCCCTAGTCAGTAATGAAAAAGGTATACTCTTCATTATCAGGACTTATCCGGATTTGTTTGTCACCTGAATAAGTGTCTATGAAACTTGACAGCCTACACCTAGACGTTGACTCCACCAACAAGTTGTTTTTGGGTAGTGAAAATTTATCTTTTAGACATACTTTATTCAAATTGTTGAAATCAAAACATATCAGCAATTTTTCATTACTTTTCTTAACGAGAGCTATATTTGACAACCAGTCTAAATATTGGACCTCCCTTACAAAGCTTGCGTTGAATAGCTTATTAACATTTTCTCTCATTATAGTTAGCTTCTCCATGGAGTGGTTCATCCACTTCTACCTTACGGACTTGTGACTATTTTCTCAACCTGTGGACTATTTTCTCTTTCGGAATCCCCGACATGTCAACGGAAATCCATTCAAAAACATTAGAGTTTTACCGTTAAAAAGTTATCAGGTGTTGAGACATGTCATTTAGTAGAGAGCTCCCAATCTGCACACATTTCTTGAGTTCGTTCGAATCTAGTGGGATTTGGTTGGTCAACTCATCAGGTGGATTGACTTTGCAGTAGTGTTGCTTTGTTCCGGAGGTTGAAATCTTTCATTGGCTACTTTGGAATCGCCTGATTAACCTATGATAAGTAGCATGTCCGGCGGGGGACTTGGTCGCCTAAAACCTTTTCGACACCTCAAGCTATCGTGAATTTCATATTGAGATGTGGAATCAATGTCATTACTCTGAATGCAAATAGGGAGGGTTGTCCCATAATAAAATTATAAACCAAAGGTAGGTCAACTATTAGATATGTGAGTATGTGTGACGCTGTTTTTAGATATGTTCTTAGTGTGACCTCTAGTTAAATGGTTCCTTAGATCAAAAGGGGTTCATTCTCTAGTCCATATAGGAGTCCCTCAACTTGTCTCATTTGATCCTCTTTCAATCTGAGATTAAAATAGGCATCAAAGTATAGCAAATTTTTTAAACTTTTATTATTAATAAAGACTCATTTCAATTGGTAGTCAAGAGTATCATCTGAAATAATTGTAAATATAACAAGATGATTGAAATGATGAGTTATTACATGAGTCATATTGTCATTGTTAAGACTAATGACATTATTTCTTTCTCCTATCCTTTGCTTCTTGCTATTGGAAGTCTTCTCTGAATAATTTGAAGTTTTATTTCTGGATGGTCATGTGGATACCATGTTCACTACTCCGGCTGCAACTTGATTATGTGGCACCCTTGCTGCACCACCTCATCATCATTTGGTCTCTCGAAGGTTTGTTCCAAGTCTCTCAAAAACTTGTTGAGGTACCCCTTTTGGATGAGAGTTTTGACTTCTCTTTGTAGGGTTCGGCAATCCTCGGCACTATGACCCGAAGATCGATGATATAAATAGTATTTTGACTGATCTCATTCTTTCTAGTTCTTGTGCTGCCTAGGCCACTTCAAGAATTTTTCGTCAGATCTATATAAAGGTGTTCATCTAAATGTTATTCAATAGACTTTGGTTCAGTGGTCTAAACTTTTTTCGAGCACTTGGTTTTGTTCTTGGTTGTCTCCTAAGACATTGGATGGTGGATTTATTTCCATTGCTCTTCTTCTAACTCATCGATCCTGGATAGTGATTTATGTGCTCCGGCCTCTTTATTTCATTGACCTCTTTAGTGGTGATGTACACTTGGGTGATGGTTTTCGTGTCAAGAAAGGTCTTAGGTTCTTGTTGGACAAAGTGTTTAAAGAAGTCACCCGACTACATGATGGCCATGAAGGAGTTTAGCTTCACCTCATTGATTAGCTTCGATATCCTTCGGGCCTCAACATTGAATTGAGCTAGAAAGTGTTTCAGACTCTTGTTTGGCCCTTGTCGAATGCAGATAAGGTGCCACATTAGCTTTTCCTCCCTTCGGCTGAAGGCAAACTGTAACAAAAAATTATTAGACAGCTCTTGAAATGTTTGGATCGAATTTGACTGTAACCGATAAAATTAAATCCAAGCATCTCTTTTGAGGGTTAGTGGAAAGTAGAAACACAAGGTCGCGTCGTCTAGGCTCTGAAATCCTAACAGAATGTAAAAATGATCCAGGTGGTCCATAAGATCGAAACCTCGGTCATAGGGCTCTAGAGTTAGTATTTTGAATTTGCGAGGAAGTTATTGCATCCTAATCTCCCTCATGAATGGCGACATACCTAGGTCGACCAAGTGTCTATTTGTACTTCCTTGTACTTCCTCTAAACAATTTCTATTCAATCTTTCAAATTCTCTCCTCCACCTGAGAAGTGTATGCAATCCTCTAGGTGTTGAGGAAGGTCCTCAACTTCAAGTAGTTCAAGGATACATGCCGGACTAGCCGGCTACAGGTCCTGGATAGGGGGTTGCATGAAACTTCTTCTCGAGCAAAATGCCTTCAATTGTCTTAAGAATAATGCGGATCTCGCAACTCTGAGTTTCATCCCATGCTCCAAGACTTAGTCAGTCTTCCAATCGGATCTAGGTCGTGTTGCTTGTGGCTTCTTTGGCCTTAAGGTCGTTAGGCTGCTAAACCATCTCCTTGGCAAGCTAATTTTTCCTCTAGTTCTTCCTCGTAGGTGCTTGTGTGGGAGTTGGAGAAAGGAGGCCTCAGCAGTTGTCCCTCTAGTCTGGTGCAGATGGTTTGGAGGACTTTGGATATTGTGTCCATCCGGCTGCCAACATCTCCATGTTTGTGTTCGTGGCTAAGAAAGCATCTCCATGACTACTCATTGTTGGGTCGTCTCCATGTGAGATGATGACCTTGACTAGCACACTTGTTTATGTCCTCGTGTTGGCTTTAGAAGTGATGCACTTGTATGGGAGAGTGTTTGATTTTGTAATCTGTCTAACTTTGTCCATCTCTTCTATGGGAAAAAGACTACATTTATGTTAAGGGGTGTCGTTTGGTCGGTGAATTCCTAAATCAATACGTAGGTGTAACGCCTCTTCGATGATAATGGACGTTACTTGTGTATGTACCTGCCGCCTTCGTTTAGTGGCTGGACCGTTCAATTTTTATTATTAGATCGATGCGGTAATTACCTAAAATTGCTCATTAAATGTTCATTATTATTCTTTCAATGCTAGGCGGTTCAAGTCACATTTCTTAGTCCAGCCATCATACCCTTTGCTTCATTGGCTTAAAAGATTTTTTATTGGGTCGTCATTATTTGAGCCTTTTGTCTTTCCATACACTGGATTCAGGCCGGGTTGTGTACTACCATACCCACCAGGTTCATGTGGTAAAATTTTATGATACTTATTTTACGAATTGTCATATTTTCATGCCATTTTTCTAATTTAACATCATGAAATGAAATATTAATAATATGACCGAATAAATGCTTAGTGTTCGTTCGTCGGAGAAACTGAAATGGATTTCTCTCAATTTTATGCAAATTTCTCTTTTTTAATTAGATTTTTAAAATATTTTTGAAAAAATAGCCAAATGTATCAACATCAACTCAAATGGTTGCAAGATAATGTCCTAATAATAACACCACGTGATTTTCAATTCACATCAAAAATTAGTTTATTCTCCAAATTGAGAGTGAGTTTAAGAAATGTGCTTTTAATGCACCATGCATCCCAACTTATCCGATCCTAAAAGTTAAACTAAAAAAATTAAATAAATTAAATTTAAATATTAAATAATATCTTCTTTATATTAAATTTAATATATTTTTTATTTTTAATTTTAATTATTAAATTTTAATCCAATAATATGATCATATTTTTCTCAATAAAAAATAAAATCCCCGATCAATGACGACGGCTATGCCAAACTCGAAGTAGGGCTGTTCAATGCCTGAAATTCATTTGTAATAATACAAAGGGACGACTTTATGCTTCATATACACTGATCTTGAATTCACAGTAAAGCAAACCTCATTGTTCTCATGATTGAGAGCGATGCCCTAACACAACGTTGTTATTAAAAGTCATTACATGTACGGACACTTTTGAATATAATACAAAAAAACTACTGTTATAAATTAAGTCTCGTGACAGTAAGGCAGCACCCACCCATCATTTTCACGATCCTTGCGAGGCCTCAATGATATCAGTAAATCATTTTGCAGATCGAGATGAAGTGTTGTTATCTATGGAAGTTGGTAGAAGCTTTTTTTTTTTTTTTTTTTCTTTTGGGAAAACTCGTGTTAAGAGCAACCTTTGTTGCTGGTGCTCCTCCTCTTGCCAAATGACAGAATAAAAGATTACCAAAACTCATGGACGTCACGCTGTGCCTTCTACTTCTACGTCGAAAGCCAATGACACTCTCTATATTAATGCAGAACCATATATATCGGTGTTTTTTCGGCTTTATTTATAACATTTTCGACATCACAGTTTACCTGTATGATAAGATTACGGTGCATTTTAAATCTCGAGCGAATCTTCATTGTGTAATGTGATCGCTTGTTAGAACGGGTCATTTGTATATGAATTCAATGACCCGTTATCACTAAGTATAATTTATATATAGATATATAGATGTGTAAACCCATGTGCGTATGTATATATAGATTTTTTTTGCAAATGCTGATACTAACGCATGATAGCTACGTAATGGGAGAAAATCTCAGTATAACGTAAAACTCATAAGTTAAGTCGAGCTGATAAATTTAACATCGCAACAGATCGGCCAGTGTGTGCCCTAGGAGCAGTGGAGCCGGAGCACACTAGATGGGATAATTTGTCATGAAATTGGCTCAATCAAAGTGTAAATAATAATAATAATATTATTATTATTAATTATATATGACCTTATTAAGATTTTTTTTAATAATCTGAAAGGAATTATAAACATAAACGTATCTCCCGGCATAAGATAAGCAATTAAATGTCAGTCGGGTTCATTTATCTCTTATTGGACTTGTTGCATTTTCTCGGAACTTTCCCTTTAATTCTTCTTTTGTCTTCTTTTGCCAAGGTTTTGCTGAGCTTTTCCTTCTGTTTTTGGTTGATCAAATTCACTAATCTCCCCGTTCTGAGCTAGCCCTATCACTGTAAAATAAAAGAGGGTTATTCTTAAATTAGTTTATGCTGGAAAGGAGTGCCGGTCGGTCAGTGAAACCGAGAAGACAAAGATGACAGACGCTCATGTACATAATAAAGAGATAGAAGAGAATTAAAAATACAATTTTACGTAAAAATTTTCTTCTGAAAAAAAAAAAAAAATCACGGGACACTTAGTTAACAAAAACCACACTATAAAATTTTGGTTATAAAATCCTGATTACACAAACCATTTGAGAGCAGAGAACAGAGCAAAAATAGAGTACATGAGCAAAACTTGGTGACTTCTTATGTTTCTCTCTATTTTTCTCTTCTGCACACTCGCACTTCTCTCACTCTTGGCCTCTTACTCTTACTCTCCATCGCTCAACATACACACACACACACACATATATATATATATATATGTACTGGGCGACCACCAACTTCCACAAAGTGGTTGTGTGTACAGTAAAACTTTCCACAAACTCTGCAAGATATATTCCTACGAAGAGCAGTTGACCTGCTCTGTAAATCGGCTACTAATTTTAAAAGTCAACTTTCACAGACTTTTGCAGATGAGCTGTCATCAGCCGTTATTCAAACGTCCTCGGCCTTTAGAAGGAAACTCCACTCCGAAAATTTTCACTCTGGCATTTATTCCACTTCGACTAAGTGCAACTACTCCGAGTTTTATTCCATTTTAGCCAAGTGCAACCACTATTACCTTTTATTATACTTCGGTTTACGCATGCAGCGAACAATACTTTTTATATAGGAGTGACCTAAAATCCTAACAGTTTATTCCTCCAGATAGCTGTTGTTTTCACCATATAGCTTGTGGCTCTTTGAAGGACTAATAACACTTGGTCCACCTGAAATAAATGTGTAGTAATTCTCGTTACCATTAATAAATACTTGCGTTTGTATGATGATTAGAGTTACTCTTTCGTTATTCACATTATTTGCTCACAAATATGCACCCTGTACATTCTTATTTTTATAGGATACGTATAATTCTTTTTAGACTTGCATTGCATATATTGCAAAGTGTAGAAATATAAAGAGCAAAATGATTTTTTTTTTTTTTTATATTTTTTATGCATATAAAATTGAACAATAATCATGCTTCATTTTATGGATTATGAGTTATTGATCATTAGTTCTTGGTTTTTATATATTTTTAATATAATCATTTAGTTTTCATATTTTCAAATTTGCTTCACACATTTATTGATCTTTCTATATTTGTCATACACTTTGTTTTCATATATTTGTGCATGTTGGAAAATATATGCCCATCATGTTAACATACATATTTATCAAAATTTAAATATTTTAAATTTTTACATGATATCATCATTTGCTAATCTTTTACGCCTGTTTTACTCACACATATTCATATATTGTATATATATTTATCGTTGAACGTTAGATCCATGTTTTCAATGTTTTGAATCCATTTCAAATTACCTAGCTTGAATATCTTATAGGATTGAACCGAAGACCATTTGAGAAATAAAGTTTAGAATATTTATTCATGTTTTGGGTTTGAATTAACATCTGGATATTGTCATTTTAAAATAAAATTTATGATTCTGTTATTTGTATGCATGGATTTTAGTTAAGCGATTTTTCTTACAGTAATTTATAGATTGAGTAAGTACAATTTTAGATTTGGGTCAAACCGGAAAGATCTGATCATTCTTAGAACAACAGATTAATTTGATCATTTAATTTAATTTTTATTGTAAAATATCAATTTTAGTTAGGTTTTATTTAGTATTATTATTTATTAATAAAGTTAATCAACTAGCTAAACAAATTAACCTACTCAGCTAATTTGACAATAATTAACACCTCATCAAAGGCTGAAGTATTTTCCTTGCAATTTACAGTCGTGTCCTTCAACCCTTGGTTTGGGCTTATCTCATGATTGGGCCGATTATCTTGGTTGACCCAACTCACGTCTTGTAAAACCTTGTTGAGACGACGTTGAAGCAATATGACACTAACCACACAATAAAACTATAGTTCATTATTTTATTTTTAATTATTTTTTTCATAACATGAGTATTTATTATTATATTATTTTGATTTATTTTTTCAAAAAAAAAATATTTTATTTTCTTTTTCATAAGGATCTAGCGGTAGAAATTGGCATAAGAAAGACTTCCCCTCCCTCTATCATAGAGCCGCCCTCAACTACACTCGAGACATCATACAACCCAAATTCGACTGGCCCTATATGTACTATAGAAATAAAACTTCATATATTTTTTAACGTATCCTATGGCTATTTTGTTGGGATTTAATTCGAATACACACAATCAGATATAGTGATATAAATTTAAATTTCTCATCAAATATCAACTACCAAACTTATAAGTATAAAATATATAATAATATATAATATTTGTAATGTAAAAATTATTTTCAAAAAAAAATTCACCGGTGAAATTTCAAAGAAATCCACAATAATAATAGTGTCAATTATAAATAATTGCATCTAAGATTCCATCAGTACCATCTCAAGTGAATAATGATTGATTATTGAAAGGAACGTTTCGTCCCAAATTACACAAGGATTCGACCCCTTAGTAAATTAACGAAAGTAGTGACAATAATAATAAATATTCAATACACGTAAAGAATATTTAATACTAGAAAATATAAGCAATACGAGCATATAAATGAAGGCAATCATAAATAACAATAAAGGAATAATTTTTGGTGACGAAGAAAAAACTCAATAACAACAACTATCGAGAAAAATCATCCGAGTTTCAACGACCAGGGAAGAAATGTTCCATAAAAATTAACTTACGTCTTCAATAGATAACGAAAAACCTAACCAACTCACTCCCGCCTCTTGCGATCCCTACCAAAGAAACTCCTTAGATTTGCCTACGCAATGTAAAGGGCGACGCATTTTCACGTCAATCTTCTCTCTCGAACCATTTGAATTGTCAAACACCACTAGAGCCCAGTGTCTACGCCACCGACGTTGCCACGAAGGTTAACAGGCGAGAAGATGTTTAAATGAGAAAGCATATATGAAGAAAAAACTTTATCAATTGAGTACAATTGTTGGAGTAAAGTTTTCTAAAAAATGGAGCACAAGTACGATATGTTCTTCAAGAGAAAAGGCTCCTCAAAAGTCTCTCAGAATTCTGAGGGTTCAAAATATAAGACATCTATATATAGAGAGTCTTAAAAACACGTTTAAAAATAAAGTCGTTGGAGAAATGCATGTCGCGCGCTGATAGGGTTTCACGCGCACACACATGGGCACTCCAACGACAAGGCAGCGAGCTTCGAGCACAGGATTACTGGTTTTGAGGCACGAGCGCACAGTAGGTGCGAGGCTACTGGAATTAGGGCTCGAGCAAATTGAGAGCGCACAGTAGGCGTGAAACTATTAAAATCAAGGCTTGAGCGCACATCAGGCGAACAGCAGGCGCATAACACTGGAAATAGACAGCTACAAAAATAAGTTGATATAGCACTTCAATGAATATAATCCAATATCGACACACGACCAAATATGGTTACGAAATACGTCAAAATAAAAATGGTCCTAACAATAAATCCCTTAACACATCTAACAATTCATAAGAGATAATATAACGAGAAATAAAAGTAATCAAATAAAATACATTGTAAAAATTTACTCTAAAATAATATACACAATTTTAATAAAGAACGAAACTCAAATCAGATCTCAATTGGATGTTAAACATTTTTCTCTTCTCTCTTTTTCTTTTCTCTCTCTTTGTGAATCGCTCATTGTGTGAAATATAATTTTAGATACCCTAAAATCGCGTCAAGCGCTATTTTATATTAGGAACGGTACTCGAACGCCCATCTGGCACGCGTTGTATGTGAGTCTATTGTAATCAGTGTTCAAGCGCCCTCTTGAGCATACTTAAGTGCTCCCTCGGGCGTGCATTAGGTGGCCTCATTCTACTAGTGCATGCATGTGTGCACCTCGAGTGCCCTCAATTTGGATTTGGTGTACATGAACGAATCAGGTACCTATTCTGTGCCATTTTATTAACTTTCGACCGATTCTAGGCTGACCATCGTACAAATATCACATAACCTTTTAATAACTTTTGCCACTTAGATGATCGTCGACTGACCTTCGGTTGACCCCTCACACAAATATTCCGCATCCTCCTGATAACTATCCATTTATTATGACACTCATAAGAAAGTGATCGAAAATTTTAATAAATTTTTCCTCATGACCTTATAGGGAACCGTTCACCGTTGCAAGTGACCATCATCACTTACTCTTTGATAACTTTCCCTCCAATGGGATCCTGATGTCTGCCTCCACAAAATTAAATGATATCATCTTCCACTCCACCAAACTTAGAGTATGTTCACTCCCCTTCGGAGTTTCCTTTGCGATAGAGTCACTCCCTTTTGTACCCCTCCTCAGCCTCCTCTTTCCATCACTTTGACTAGTGTCCCCATTAGTTTTCTTGATATTATCCCTGACAACCAAAACCTTTATCAAGTATCAACTTGATTGCTTACCTCCCCTTACCACAATCGAGGTACTTTTGGTGAATTTTTATTAACCTTTTTTGAATACAGTGCATAAATCCTCTTTGTCAAATTTTTTGGTTAAAATTATATTCAATCGTAGATCTGGGGCATGTCACACGTCCTTTAATACAAGTTTTATCCTGTCGCNTTATCTACAAGCTAATATTCCCAATACTAAATACTCTCGACGAACCATCATTACCCATCTTCAATACCATGTAGTCCCTGGGCATATAGGTGATAAAGAGGGACTTTATTGATGTTGCGTGGTGTAAGAAACCACTATCGATCACCCAATTCGGCTCTTAGCACAGAAAGCTCCGTATCTTTCCCGCGTGGATAATTAGAAGGTCTCCACAGGAAGTGATAGAGACCCGATCATTTTCTTTATGATCCCTCCTCTCTTGACTCTTGCATTTGGCTTCCTTCTCCTACTTCCTCTTGAAATAATTCTATTTCATGTGGCCCTTCTTATTATCAAGGAAGCACTCCGTGTCTTGATGTTTAGACTAACCATTACTCCTCTCCGACTCGCCAACTCGGTCCCTCAATTTTCCATATCTCCAATAGGAAGTGCATACCAAGAGTATCAATTCCCGTGAAACTTCATTGCTTTCCTTCCACTTTGATTTATTCATAAATAAAGAAACGATAACATCACCGAAGTTAAGAATGTCTTTTTTAAATAATAGTATCATAACAATATGACCATACAAATCCAACAAAAAAAGCAAGTAATACGAACGTCTTGTCTTTCTTCTTGATCTTCTTATCAAGTATTGACACTTGTATCAAAATTCGGTTGATCTCATCCAACTACTTTTTGAAGCTTGCCCCTTCAGACAAACGAATGCCATAAAATTGTTTCTTCAAATGCAACATCATTGGTAAGGATTTTGACTTATACTGACTCTCAAATTTTATTCAAACCTCCACTAGATCAAACAAGCCAATAATTTCTTAAAGAATATTATTTGTAAGATACAACTTGATTATACAGTTAATGAGACCCTTCATATCTTGCAACTTCTTATCATTCATCTTCTCTAACTTATCATCCTTACTCTGAAATATTTTTACTATTCTTTTTTGAGTTAAAATATTATTCTTTCTTTCTTGATGGAGAATGAAATTATTTTCTCCATTAAATTTGCTTAATACATAATGGTAAACTCTTTGATATCGACGCCATCAAATTATAATTTTATATTCTATTCTCTGATACCACTTATTGGGATGCAACTCGACACACACAACCCTGTGTAGCTGAACAAATTTGAGCCTCCTATCAAATATCAATTACCAAACTTGCATGTATAAAAACACAATAATATATAATATTTTTAACGTAAAAATCTTTTCAATTAAGAAAAAAATTATGGATCAAACTCTAAAGAAAATTATTATAATAATAATGCAAATTATAAATAATATCCCCCGAAATCCCTTCACTATCATCCTAAGTGAAGAATGATTGATTACAAATCACTTAACACACCTAACAACTCAAAAGTAATAATATAACGAGAAATAAGAGTAACCAAGTAAAATATGTCTTAGAAATATACTCTAAAATAATATACCCGACATTGACAAAGAACGAAACTTAAAGTAGACCACAACCAGATGCCTAATGTAACATCCCGATTTTTTATTTAATTTAATTAAAATTATTTATTATTATTATTATTATTTGATAATTTTGATGTGATGAAGATTAATTAAATATTATAAGATTTTAAAAAATGATCAAAATTGTGAAGTAAAACCCAAAGTGTGCTCGGGATATTATCAAAGTACTATTTAGATTTTGTAATAAAAGAAATGTAAAAAGGGAAAATGTAATAATAATAATAATAATAATAATAATAATATATTAAAGAAATCAGGCAAAAAAAAAAGAAAGAGAAATCAGAGAATGAGGAATCGGGGAGAGAGAAAGAGGGGAGAGAGGGGGGTTTTGCGGGGAAGAAGACCGCACGGGAAGTCACTGATCGTCGTCGCTTGAGCAAATCGATGCCAAAAATAGAAGCCCATCAAAGCCTCTCTATGTTCAACATCCATTTTGTGTAATGAATTGAGAGGAAGGAGAAGTCTTGAGCCGAATGAGGAGCCGCCGCCATTGTCGGAGCAGACGGATGAAATTGAGGCAAGTGAATCCTTCCATTCTCTTTGTGGATGTTAATTTTAGAGTTACATGTACCGATTTTGGGAGAAATCGAGTGAATCAGGAAAAATTGGGGGAGAGAGGCAGTGGGCAGCATAGGGTTGCGCGGAGGAGAGAGAACGACGGCAACGTGCGGCGAGAGCGGCGCTGTGTGGGTGGTCGTCGGCGGCTGGAAGTTGGTTGGCGGCGGCACACAGGGGAGGCCGTGCACGGGTGGTCGGCGACGGCATGCGGCGAGGGCCGCACAAAGAGAAAAAACAACGCAAAGGAGAGAGACGGCAGAGCAGCGACAACGGCACTGGCGGCGAGGAGATGACACCGAGAAAGGCGTCGGTGCCAGCGGCAGTGCGCAAGTGGTCGGTGGTGACTGGAGGCAGCGTGCACGAAGCCGAGCGGCGCCAGAGGCAGTGGAGCAGGAGAGAGAAAGGCACGGTAGGAGAGAGAAACATGCCATTCGGGTATTTTTGACCATCATTTCTTCCGATCTACGGGGTATAAGATTAAGACAAGTGCACTCATACTCTTCTCTTTCGTTTTCGTGCATATATGTGAATTTTATGCCCACTTTTATAGTTTTGATCGGTTTTTAGACATGGAACCCTAACTCGCACCCCCTTTGGATTTTATCCAAATTAATCATAATTTATACATATATTATGAATATCTTAATTTAATATGCTCCAAAACCATAACATGAACCAGTTGCAAAAGAACTTATTGATCGAAAGCCTTGTAATTTTATTTGGCATGAAATGAAAAGGATTTCTTAATTCTCTCAAGTTTCAAAGAAAACTACGTATAAACTATGAACACGTTAGGAATTAAACTCACAAGGAATATGAAAATATGAATCTGAATAAGTTTAATGGAAAAGGAACCAATAAAAGATATTCTACAATTAAGCTATGGGTTTCGGCTATGAACCGTTTGTCTGGAGTGAGAACTATGAAATTTTGGGTTTAAGGGCAGAATTCTCCAAGAAAATAAGAAGTTTAGAACTTGGACTTAGAATGTTCATCAAATAGTATATTTTGGCTTGCCTTAGTATAATTTGATCAGATAAAAAATTAGGAATGAAATAAATGAATTGAATGGTTTTTATGAAAGTCTAACCTTTCATGCATGTTTTAGAAATTAGTCATTGTCATTTCTTCCTACACATATTTATATATATATATCGTTATGTTTTGAATATGAATTGCATGTTCTTAGATATTTTTGTACCTTATTGAGATTTAGCTTACCCCTTACTGTTTTTACTAACCCTCAGATGGACAATATGGGTTCTTACCCGACAAGCAAGATTGAAGAATTAATGTTAGATTGAGGGTGCAAAATATTTCTGATGTATTTTGAGATGTTTCTTTTATAATTTTGGTATTGTTGTTATTCTTTTGAGACAAAAAAAGTGTATATGTATAATTCTTTTGTATTGTAAGTTAGTAGGCCCTTGTTTAGATGGATGGAGTATTCTTGTGATGAGATTACAGGGCACTAGCGGCATCTCTCTGTTTTAACAATGTGTCTAGAGATCCAATGTTGGAGCCACAAAATATTGTGGCGATTTTAGATCCTATGTGATGATTGTGTATTGTTGGCTGATGTTTTGATTTTTAAATTTGGGTTTGGATTTTTTATTATTAACCAGAATTTGTACAAGTTTTGTATTGGCTCGACGTCCGTATTACAGCCGGACCCTTGCCAGTTTTCAGTTTGGATATGGAACGTCACACCTAACATCTTCCTCTTATCTATTTTTTTTTCTCTTTCTCTGTGCAGCGCTCATTGTATGAAAAATGATTTTGAATACTCTAAATTCACGTTAGACGCGACTTTATATCAAGAACAACGCTTAAGCGCCCGTTTGGCGCTCGCCGCACATGAGCCCACTGTAATCGGCGATCGAACGCCCCATTGGGAACGCATCAGACGACCCTATTCCGCCAATGCATGCACGTGCACTTCTCAAACACCCCTCAAGTGTCCCCCAATTTGGAGTTGGCACACAAGCGTGAATCAGGTACCTATAATGCGCCACTCTGTTAACATTTGACCGATCATCGACTAACCTTCACAATAATATCGCATAACTCTTCACTATTTTTTATTACGCGTCCACCCGATGACTATCCATTTATTATAATGCTTAAAAGGAAGTGATTTAAAAACCTAAGAAATTCAATCAAAAATGTAAAATTGTAAAGACTAAAATGACGATTGAGGGAGCAATTCGGACAGTCAGCGCTTGAAATAGCATACTAGCTAGACTCCTAGGGGCACATATTCTTGTTTGCCGGCCTGCTCCTCAACAACTGATTAATGATTAAAAAAGCCTAAGGTAATTAGGATCCTTATGATATAATATAATGAAGATCTAACGCACTTGGAAGATGATTTATTATTGCCCCAGTCCTTAACAAACGAAGATGGTATTTATTAGCATCTCCCAAGAAGAGTGGCAATGCATGCATAGTAGTCAAATGAAAACGACATCATTGTCACGAGAAGAATCGAGGGCCCAACAAGTTACGGCTTCTATCAGTAGTAATCAAATGATGATCAAATGAACGTAATTAGATTTGGTTTTACCTCGGGAAAAGCTGATGGATTTATTCCCGAGTTCTCCTTTCTTATCATAGTTCTGAATTTTGGTAAAAACTTACTTTCTTATAAATAAATAAATAAATAAAAACTGCCCATTGGTCAAAGTAATCTCACGTGAGAGATATTAAAGAAGTTTATATGTATACATATGGACTTTTTAATGATGGAGAGAAAATTTAACCTTATCTAGGGGCTATATTTTTGGATTATAGACATATGTACTTATATTTGAAGGGTAAACTTTGAATATTAAGCTATCCATATTTTTAATAACCTGAGTTCAATATATTACTATTTAAGATTTATAGGTTGGCTGACTATAATATAATACAAAGAAGATTAAATGGTATTTTCTTTTTTCACATATGAAGGATAGGTACGATCTTCAAGTTATGTATAATATAATATTAGAATATACTTGAATATGATCTACCTATATTTACGACAGTTCTTATTTGCCAAAATAAAGAATTCTATGTCATATATAATATATCTAAAACTTTTTCAAATGGAAAGAAAAGTAAAATCTTTGTTTCGTTTTATAAATTAGAGTTTTCACCAAATTTATATAAAAATGGTATGCACAGTCAAATACTCAAAAAATTTATAATTTTATTAACAATATCTTAAATATAAATATAAACCTTCAAAATATCTAAATATCCAGTAAAAATATTTATGCAAAAATATTTTAAAAAATGGACAAAAGAGTAACATACAAGTATATTTAAATAATAATTGAAAAAAAAATCGAGAGATTTCAACAATAAATCAAAAAATAGGCATATATACATTTTCTTTAAACCAAAAATCTATCTGACATAATATGAAATAACTAAATAAATACCTTCTATATTCTCTTCTTTTTCTCTTATCTCTTCTTTTATGCACAAATTGCCTAACAATCAAGTGGAGCATTTTAAATATCCAGAATGGCACATAAAAACTAGCCAGACATGCATTGAGTGTAATGTCCAAACGCATGAATGCATGAGCCCATCCAACCTATGCACAAGTGTAATCCATTCTATCCAAACCATACACTATCATCCATCATGCACACCTTAGGCACCGTAATTTTGTATCAAACACATCCAAGTGCAATTCTTGTGCCCATTAGGGTGTTGGACCTAATTCCTTAAATTTTATTTTTTTATAAATTTTTATTATATAATGATATCCAATATTTACATAATACATAAAAATTATAATGTTATAAATATAAACCGAGGGATTGGATGTTACAATCCTTTACTCCTTACAAAATTTCGTCTTTGAAATTTACATTACCTTATTGAACTTATGTGCCTATCAGGTATTGGATCTCAAATCTTAAAATTTAATTTTTTTAAAAAACTTTTATTATACAATTATACACAATATATATCTAATGTCTAAAAATTATAATGCCATAAATATCAATCGAGGAATTGGATATTACAATATTCCCTTTTTATAAAATTTTATTCTCAAAATTTACATATCCTATTGAATAAATAGATATAGATATTTCTTTCAAATTTCATCCTGGCGTTCCTAAATTGCTTCCTCAATCGAAATAATTTGTACAAATCACCTTAACAAATATGATTATCTTAGTATGCAAAACTTAATCTCATTTTCCCAAAACTTGTGTTAGTACATCCACATTAGTCAAATTCTTAACAATCTATAGTGGTTCTTATTCTATAATAGGAGAATTATCAAAACCATATTTTTGAAGTATTAAAATGTGAAATATAGATTAAAAATCGGCCATATTGGGAGTTAAGGATAATTAAGAAGCTAAATTTCTAACTCGTCATAAAATCTCAAATTACCTAATATATCTTAGTTTCAACCTTTTCTTTAACCCAAATTTTGAAATGCCTTTCTTAGGAGATACATTTAAAAATATATAATTGCCCACTTCAAAGCTCATATCAAACATTCTATGATCCATTTAGTGCTTTTATTGATTCTAAGCAACTATCAAATGATCCCAAATCAATTTAATATTGCATAACATCTCCTAGTTTATATCAAGCCCCAAAAGCATGTAATTATCAATCTCTTCTCAATTGATCGGAGATTAATATTTTCTTTCATACAATACCTTAAATGGATCTATCCTAATACTAGACTTGTAATTTTTATTATACACAAATTCAGCTAATGACAATAATTATCTTAATTAACTTTCATCTCCAAAATGGAGATTCTAAGAAGATCTTTCAAGATCAATAGCATTCTTTCCGATTGTCTATTTGTCTGTGGATAAAAAGTCATGCTAAATTTTAATTTTATATCCAACTCTTCACACAAGCTTTTGAAAATTATGTTTTGAGGAACGAGGTACTTGGTTCTTAAGTTTTTATATATTTTTAATATGATCATTCAATTTTCATGTTTTCTATAATGCTCTCACATGTATCTTGGTCTTCCTATATTTTTGGTATGTTTCATAGGTTTTCATATTTGTATATATCATACATTTCATATGAAATTATATTTTAGAATATATTTATTGAGAATCAGACGTTTTGAATTTTCATGTGTAATCATGATTTACTATTTATTACAACTGTTTTAGTCTTGTATACTCATATATCATACATACATATATACGTGTGTGTGTATATATATATATACTTTATTGAATATTAAGTTTACGTTTTAAATATTTTTAAACTCTTCTAGATTATAATAAAAAATTGTATTATTTTGGATTTGTTTTAGATTCAATATATTGAACAAAATTGATTTTTGAGTTTTCATAGTTTGAACTTAGGCCAATATGCCGTTATGAAGTTATGTATAAATTTTTTGTATACATATATTTGGTTTTTATTATATACTTTTTCTTACAGTGAGATATGGATTAAACATGTATAGTAGTGTTATTTAGGTTAGATAGGAATAAAATAACCATTCTTGGAACGACAATATTTGTATCTAAATATCTTGTTTATAGTATTAGTTTATAATATTTGATCCAATTTTGATTGTTGAACTTTGATTTATAGATAAAGTTTATTTCTAATATTATTACTATTGTCTACTCATAATAGGACCATGTCAAGTGGCGGTATCAAAGCACTCATTATAAGGGAAGTTTCTTAACTAAATTGGAAATTAAACTTTGTGATTTTTATCATGATATGTGAAAAAGCACGTTTCGGTGCTTACGTGTTTCGACCCCGTTACAAGTATAGCGGAAGCAATAAAATAAATTAATTAAATTAAATATCCGATACACGTCAGGGATATTTAATTCTAGCTGGACAAGCAATTCTAGCATAAACAATAGTAAAAAGATCCGATTTTGATGGCAACCCACGGAAAAACACTGATAAACATTATGAAAATCAACTTACAACCCGGTGTGGTCTAACCTAGCCGTTACTCCCGGCCCTAAGAACTCCTTGGATTTGCTCGAACGGAACCGACACCTTCCGGTGGCAATCATCCAAAAGAAGGGTGGAAGTTTGAATAGAAAAAGAAGAAGAAAATGGTGAGAAAACTCTTTAGAACATGGAGTACAAAGATATGTTTTTGAGTTTTCAAGAGAAGCTAAATCAATTGAAGCATGAAGACTTTCTTCTCAAATGGAGGCTCAAAATAATCGACAGAGAGCTTATAGCGTTCTTAGGGTTTGAATAAAATAAGGTGTGTATTTATAGAGGAGCCAAAAATCGCGTTTAAAACTCGAGTCCCTAAGGTTATTATTGACAACCCACAACCCGGTGAATCCAAACAAATAACAATATGTACTATGATGTTAGGAATCAAAGTAATGAAGAGGATGATTTTAGTTATGATGGCAAGGATGATAAACATTATGGATCAAATGGTCCAATGACAAGATATGGAACATGTGGCAAATCCAGAAGGGGAAAATTCAGGACATGGCATGACAACATTTGATCATTCTATCAATGAGCGAGTCACTAAATTATTGGGTAATCCAAACACAACTAAAGCAAATTATGGATCATAGCGAGAAAGTATTTAAAATGATTAATCATCCAGAGGATGAGAAAATCAAGTTTGGAACCTATAAGTTGGATGGCGAGGCCGACCACTGGTAAGCTATGAAAAGGAGAATTATGGGTTTGGAGAATGAGAAGATCTCATGAGACGTGTTTTTTGAGTCATTTCTTGAGAAATACTTTTCAACTAGTATTCATGAGTAGAGGATGATGTGTTTGCTTGATTGAGACTATAAACCATTCAATGGCGGAGTTCAACACCAAATTTACTAAATTAACTTATTATTCCTAACATGTGATTGTGGATGAAGTAAGAAGGGTAAGGAAATTCCTTTAAGGTTTAGAAGATTCAATTTGACGGCAGTTGGTACCCTTGTGTTTGAGAACATATAAAAAAAAATGGTCGATTGAGCCTTTCTCATTAAGTAAGAGTAAGAGAGAGCCAAGCTTTTTAAGAATATGAATACAAGCCATGAAAGTCAGAATTTAAAATTAGGAGGATCCCATTCAAAGACGAAGTTGCATGATAAGGGAAAGTCTATTAGAATTTGATTATCACCAACAAAGCCATAACATTTGAAGACAATGTGAGACCCTTGTGCGAAGTACCATGAAGGGTGATAGTAATATGAGCAACTTAAAACTTATTTCAATTGTGACCAAGTTGGTCACATGATGAAGGAGTGCCTTTTTGGGTTATCGGTTTTGAATTGCTTATGGATTTGATTTTATTAGAGATGTAAGAATTTAATATTATTTTGGGTATGGATTAGTTAGTATATTATCATGTGAATATTGATTATTTTCATGAGAAAGTTTAGTTTTGTATTTTGAGTTATGAGAACTTTGATTTTCAAAATAGTGTTAAGAATATATTTAATTTCTACTTTGCATGCGTGTCACTTAATTTGAGATAGGTGTCAAACTTATCTTACTAATATTACCACTACTAGGTACCATAATATGCCTATTGAAAAATTTTGGTAGTTAAAGAATTTAAAAATATCTTTTTGAAAGAATTATCATGTTTGTCTCTAAACGGAAGATTGAATTTGTCATTAATTTGGTATCGAGAGCTATACCTATTTTGAAAACTCCATAAAGGATTGCCCCATTTGAATTGATAGATTTGAAGTAGCAATTACATGAATCACTATGTAAAAGGATTTATTCGATCAAGCATATTACCGTGGGGAGTTCTAGTACTGTTTGTGAAGAATGATGGATTAATGAAATTGTGTATTGATTATCAAAAATTGAATAAAATTATAGTTAAGAACAAGTATCCTTCACCAATGGTTAATGATTTATTTGACCAATTATAATGAGTTCAGATTTTTACAAAGATTGATTTTCGCTCGGGATATCATCAATTGAGAATTAAACTGAAAGACATACCAAAGATAGCCCTTATTATTGATAATGAGACTCATAAATCTAATAAATTTCGTTTTTCAACCATATCTGAATTAGTTTGTGTTGATTTTTAATAATATGTTAATTTACTCGAAGAGTTTTAAGAATCACAAATTCCATTTGAGATAGCACTGGAGACTCTAAGAGATAGACAGTTATTGACTAAATTGAAAAAGTATTAATTTCGATTTGAGGAGGTGTCCTCTTTCGAACTTATTTCTAAAGGAAGAGTGGGGTAGTTCAAAAGAAAATCAAAGCAGTCACTACCGAAGAGCATCCAATGAATGCTATATAAATTTGTAATTTTCTTGATTTGGTTGAATATTATAGGGCCTTTATTAAGATTTTTTTAAAGATTTTAGTGCCCGACTCATTTACATTAGAAGAAGCAATGTTTCATTTAAATGAATATTGTAAGAGAAGCTTCCAAAAATTAAAAAGTTGATTGACTTCTACACAGATTTTAGCAATTTATAAAGGAATTGGGTATTTTGATATTTATTATGATATTTTAAAGAAAGGTTTGAATTGTATTTTAATGAAACGTGGTAAAGCAATTGCCTATGGATCAAGGCATATCAAGATTCATGAGCAAAACTATCCTACTCATTATTTAAAATTAGTGGAAATTGTTTTTATTTAGATATAGAGACATTATTTATATACAGAGAAATTTATTGTATACTTCAACAATAGAAGTTAAAATATTTATTTTTACAAAAGGAATTGAAAGTTAGGCAATGCTATTGAATTAACTTACTAAATAATTATAATTGTGAGATTTAATGTTAATTAGAGAAAGCAAATGTAGTTGTAAATATTTTATGTGGGAAGTCATCAAATATGATAACTCATATGATGATTAAGAAATGGGAAGTGCTTGATAGAATGAAGAGTTATAATATTTGCTTGTACTCACAAAATTCAAGGATAATGCTATCATATTTTTTAATGTAACTGGTGATTGTAAAAAACATTAAGGAATCCCAATTGAAGAATCCATTTTTATTGAATATTGACAAAGGTTTGAGTAAAGAATTGCGGATGAATTTAGAGATAAGTGTACTATCCATTTAGGGATCAATAATATATATCAAAATATAAAAAAAGTTTTTTTGGTAAAAAAATATAAGATAGAATATAGTATCTTTTGTGAAAAGATGTACTGTTTTCCAACAAATTAATGCTAAAGTCAATAGCCACTAGGATTTTTCAACTTTTGTCTATTCCTAATTTGAAATGAAAATATATTACGATGGACTTTATAGTGAAATTTCCAAAAGTGGCAAGAAATTATTATTCTATTTGGGTAATCATGGATTGATAGATAAAATCAATACATTTTCTTCCAATAAAGACTACATTTTTAAAAGACCATTTGGCATAGTTTTATATAAATAAGGTTATTACATTGTATAGGATTCCATCTTCAATTATTTTTGATTGAAATTCAAGATTCATATCTAAATTTTAGAAAAGCTTGTATAAAGATTGGATACAAAGTCAAAATTTAATATGATATTTTATTTATAGATAAGTAGGCAATCAGAAAGAACAATACAAATTTTTTAAGATATTCTTAAAGCCTCTATTTTAGAAATGAAGGTTAATTTTGGCAATCATTTGCTATTAGCCAAGTTGTACATAATAATAGCTATCAGTCCAATATTAAGATTGCTCCATTTGCAGAATTGTATAAAGAAGATGTCAATTTTCAATAAATTAGAAGGAGATTGGTGATCGCAATTTTTTAGGTCCTAATATACTCCATGAGACATCAGACAAGATTAAACTTATTTAGGATCATTGATAGTTGCTTAGAGCCAATAAAAGAACTATATAAGTAGCAAGAGATTTCATTTGAGTTTTAAGATGGGCAATCACGTATTTTTAAAAATGTTTGCTAGAAAAAGTATATCAATATTTGGATTGAAGAGAAAACGAAAACTAAGATTTATCGAGCCATTTGATATTTTGAGTCAGAGATATGACTTATAAATTGGCCTTACCTACCAATTTAACCGATTTTCATAATGTATTCATATTTTGATATTTTAAAAGTATATTTTTGTCATTCTCATATTATAGTATATGAACCACTGCATATTAAAGAGAATTTGATGTACATGGAAGTACCAATTCAGATTTAAAAAATGCAAGATCTTGTTTTACATATCAAAAAAATTCCATTGCTTGTGTGTACATGCATTTGAGCATTATGCGTAATGCATGCCTAACCGGCATTCATATGCCAATCTAAGTATTTAAAACCCTTTGCTAGAATTTTGAACATTTCTAACAGAGAAAAGAGAAAGAAAAAATAGAAGATGGGAGAAAATGTGAAAAAATATAATTTCATGACTATTTCAAATCAAATGGGGTAACCTTTTGATTTAAGACAAGTAAATTTAATTCGATCTTTTATTGAACTATCTTAATTTTTTTATTATTACTATTTAAATATACAAATATATCACCATTTTTATTCCATTTTGAATATTGTAATATGCACATTTGTTTCATTAAATAATTTGACATTTTTGAAGATTTATATTTACATTTAAAAATTATTAAAAAATTATAAAATTATTGAGTATCTTACTTTATATGCTATTTTTATGTAAATATTTGACGAAAGCTCTATTTTATGAAATTGATCAAAGATTTTACTTTTTTTTTTTCTAATTTTAAAAAGTTTTAGATATTAATATGTGATGTAGAGTTCTCCATTTTGATAAAATAAAAATCACTATGAATAAAAATAAATTATATTTGAACATGTCTTAATTACTATATATAATATGAAGATCACACCTATCCTTTACAAGTTAAAAAAGAAAATGGTGTTTAATACTATCTATAAGGTATTATAGATAGCCTGCTTATAAATCTTAAATAATAGTATATTAATTACAAGCTATCAAAAACATGTATAGCATATTATTCAAAGTTTATCCTTTAATTAGTCGATGTGTAAGTTATCAATTATTAATTCTTAAATTTTTACATTTTTAATATGATCCTTCAATTTTTATGTTTTCTGATATACTTTCACATATTTATTGATCTTTCTATATTTTTCATACATTTTGTGGGTTTTTGTATATTCATATATGTTTGGTATTTTATATAAAATCATATTTAAATATATTTATCAAAAATTACACGTTTTAAATTTTCACATGTAATTATAATTTATTATTTGTTATGCCTATGTCATGTATATATACTTTATTAAATATTAATGTCATATTTAAAATATTTTGAAACCTTTCTAAATTAATAGATATTAGATTCTTACAGAATTAGATAAAAAAAACTATTAAATAATTATAATTAAAATTTTTAATTGCAGTATTTTGTGTTTGGGTTAGATTTATTATATTGAAAAGGATTGATTTTGAGTTTTTACAATTTGAACTTAGGCAAGTGTGCCATTATGATGTTCTATATGAATTTTTAATATTCATACATTTGATTTTTAATTAGATATTTTTTCTTACAGTGAGATATAGATTCAACATGTACAGATTTAGATCGAATAGAGATAATTTGACCATTCCTAAAATAATAATATTTATATCTAAATATCTTACTTACGGTGCTAGTAAGCAGTGTTCAACCCGATTTTCATTTTTGGATATTTATTTATGAATAAATTTTATTTCTAACATCAATATCATTGCATGCATATATATCAGGATCATGACAGTATTCTTATTAACAGTATGACCATCATGTTTGAGAGTATTTTTGAATCAAAACTTAAGCATCATTGAGAGAGAATTGCCTTTTACTATTTGTCTACTACAGAGATATTAAGAGTTAAAATTGATACCTGCAAAATTAGTTCTTAGTCGCTTTTCATTTATCTCGCTATTGTTATGTATTTAAAAGTCAGTTTAATGTCATATTTGGATAATATGACGTCCATTTTTTTATTTATATTTATAAATTCAGTAATATTAATAAATAGATAAGATAACACATCACGTCATAAAAAATAGTCAACAGTATTTAAATAATATCCCGGTAACTTCACTATCTATGTTATTGAGAATTGATTGCATTGGTCAAATCCATATTTTCATCTCATTTTATCATCCAAACAACAAAAATGGATAATAACAATAGGAGACAATCACCACCTTCTCAAGCCCTTTTTGGGCCTAGGGAAATTGCTTTTAGTTATTTTTGTTTCAATATTATTATATTTTCTACTCCTCTATCATTTATTTATGACTTTTTATATATAGGATTTATTGTATTTTATTTTTTAGAAATTTTAATAGATCCTATACATTAAAAAATTATAAATATATTATATATTGATTAGACAAATAATATTTTATTTTTTCTTAGGTCTTATTAAAATGTCAATTAATATATCAAAAATAATAATATTTTATACAATTTACTATGTCTCATTAAAGACAGCTACAAATATACTGAATAGTAATTTTAACACAGAGTAATTAATAGTGTCTCACACTCTTTTTTTTTTTGATACATCAAATTGTGAAGAACAATCCAACTTTTTACATTTTTTTTATCAATTTATAATTTATTATGTATAAATAAAATTAATTTATATTTAAAAATAAAAATAAATAAAAATAATTTTTATGTGTAGAAAATAAATTATAAGAGGATTGTAAGTTAGATAAATTTTTAATTTTTTTTTAAATCTAAAAAAAAAAAAAAGACAAAGAAAAGAGCCGTTGGGATGTCCATGGATTGCCGACACTCCCTATCTATTTAAACTTTTAAACGAAGTCCCTTTCTTTCTCCCAACAAATATAGCCGTTACAGAAAACGAACACATCTCTCTCTAATGGCCCTTTCTCTTGATGCTTCGTCTCCTGCCCACCTCAATAAGGTACTGTCACATCATCAAAGATTCACATCTCTCTCTCTCTAACTCCCCATGCATAATCTGACTGCTATTGCAGGAATCACCTGTTTCAATGGCGCCTGCGGCTGCTTCACCCAAGTTCAGTCCGAAGTCGGAAGAGAGATTCTGGAGCGCTCTGCGTAACCGAGTCGATTCTCTTCTCGAGAAGCGAAGTAAAGCATCTGAAGTTTCATCTGAAACCGTGAGTGATGGAGGATCCAATCATCAAGCTAAGCGATTGAAAGAAGACTCGATGCTTTTTCTAAGAGGGTTCGACTCTGTTGCCTTTTCTCTCTCTCAGCTCACTTCGAATCTTGAAACTGCCCTTCAGGTACCAACTCACCCTCCCGAATTCCTAGCTTTAATTTGAAGACAAAGGAACTCAAATTGTAATTGTTGCGTAGAATTTGATGATTTCTTTGTCAAGTGTTGGTAATTATATTGATATACCTGCATTGAGTCTATTGATCGTGCCATGTTGGTCCTAAGCATCGAGAATCCACTCAAACCAAGATTTACAGTTGTTGGCCAAGAATGTGTTTTTTCAAGTTAGTTCTAGCTTTTTCAGTTTTGGGATAAACACCTATGTTAGTCCTTTGTTGTGATTTCTTTCTAGATGAACTTTGGATTAGATTACAAATTTGACTAAAATTGCAAGTAGTGATCGGAATTATTTTGATTGACAAATTTTTTTCTCTCAATTCTGTTTCAATCTTAGGGAGCTAGACAGCTGGCTAAGCCACCTACACCGGGTGGCAAAGTGGAGGAATCTTACAAGGGCGAAGAAGAGAATGAGGGAGAGAAAAGGGTTGTGAAGAGAAAGTTTGAACACCTTGATTGTTCAAGTGACCAAGAAGGATGTCTTTCAGAGAACGAAAGCGAGGGGAACCAAGTAAGCGGCCAGCTGAAGAAAGCCAAAAATGTAAGGAGTTTATTTTCTTCAGCTAGCAACTGAATGACATTTCATGATTTTTACTGGGTGATAATGAAATTGTCGATTTTGTAGTTGGCAGTCTCCTTGGCAACAAAAGCTGCGGTGATGGCAAGGGAGCTAAAATCAGTGAAGGCAAATCTTTATTATATACAAGAAAGATGTGCATTGCTTGAGGAGGAGAACAGAGGATTGAGGGATGGGTTCCCCAAGACAATCAGGCATGAAGAAGATGAATTGGTAACTTTCTGCCTTTCACATATGATATTAGTATATACTGACTAGCTTAGGGGTTTCTGGAAAGAAAAAAACAAAATTCATGACCTTAATATATACTAACTAACCTAGAGATTTCTGAAAAGAAAAAACAAAATTCACGACATTAGCATATACTGACTAACCCAGATATTTCTGAAAAGAAAAAAATAAAATTCACGATTTTGGGTGGTAGTGATCCATGATTTGGCATGTTTTAAGATGCAAAGTGCAATGGACTTCTATCTAAAGGAACAAATACAGAAATACTTGTTCTTCTTTCTGTACTCTTCCCCTTTTTCTGTGTGTAGGAGTTCCATGGGGAGGCTTATTGTACAATGAATAAGTGTTCCTCTCCCCATCGCCAACAAAGCAATCAACCAATCACTGGTTTCTCACTCGAACTTGGGATGAGTGATGCGGGCTTTCCAGCTGATGTAGCCACATCCACAACGTACTCTTTGAAAAATACAGGACCTGAGGGAATGAACTAAACATAATAAAGTGGTATAAATTTGGCGATGTTTAACAATACTTTTCATTCTTGTTTGCCACTAGCACTTATAAAACAGAACTTACTTTGGTTACATTGCGTTACATTTAACCAGGAGGAAAATATTGATATCAAAATAAATTAACCGGAAAATTCTGCTGTGATTTTGTCTAGATGTTAGGAAGTATTGGTATCAGAGGGACCCGATAAATTTCATACATCCAACCAAATGTATGAGTTTTTTTTTTCTGTGGAAACATAAATTCCGGAAACCAAGTGATGTGTATTTTGTGTGTTTGTAATGTGTGTATTGCACAGGTGAGGCTGCAAATGGAGGCACTACTAGCTGAGAAGTCGAGATTAGCAAACGAGAATGCCAATCTGATGAGGGAAAACCAGTGCCTTCATCAGCTTGTAGAGTATCACCAGTTTGCCTCTCAAGATCTCTCTGCATCATATGACAGCAGAATGTTGCATGGAATATGCCTGGACTTCTCATCACCATTGGAACCCATCGAAGATGATGCAAATGCTTTGGAGTTATCATCCCCTTCTTCACTTGAATCACAACTTTGATGAAGAGAAAAGAACACGTATGTTTGTAACTTAGGTGACCCTCGAATGCTAAGCTTAAATGAATTTTTTGCCATTAACTATTTTAACTATGGCCCATGGGGTAAATTCGATTTTGTAACGTGCTTAAATATTCGTCATCCCCATTAAAACACATCAAAGAAGATGCAAATATTTTGAAGTTATTGTCATCAAGACTTTGATTCAATTGAATCAAGACTTGTTGAAGGAGGAAAAACACACGTATTTGTAACTTAGGTGACAATTAGATAATTGCATGTTAAGCTTAAATGAATATTGTCATTAACTATGTTAATTATAGCATCTTCGTTATCCTCTCTGGGAACCTATTGTGACCCATCGAATATATTTTGGAGTTATTGGCATTCCCTTCTTCATTTGAACCACCTCTTTGCTGAAGGGGACAGGGGACATATATTTGTAAATGAGGTAACAGTAGAATATTAAGCTTAGATAAATAGTGTCATAAATTAACTATGTTAGCTGCCTCTCGGGTATATTTGAGTTTGTGGGGGTATATTTGAGTTTGTAGCTTGCCGGAATCTTCAACATCATCTTTTGCCCTTATTTATAAATTTGTTGATATTGATCATAACAAAATTATAACTGTTGTGATTATTATAATTGTGATTCTGTCTCAATCAACTGATAAAATTATTTTATTATAATTTGATTATCACAAGTCAAAATTATCACAAGCAAAATACTATTGAATCTCTGGCTTCTCTTTCTGATACTAACTAGCCAATCTTCCAAGGTGAAAGAGATCTTGATTTTAAGAACTTCCCTAAAAATTTATTCATTCTCTTGTACTTCTATATATATTACTTTGTACATACATCATCATAATATAGAACAATTATTATAATTTAATTTTCTTTTATTTCGAAATCCAACTCGATATTTGAACGACAGCATGAGCGCACCTCGGGCCCCACTCCGCAACCCCGATGATTTTTCAAAATTTTAGAATATTATAATTAATTTTTACTACGTCCAGAACACCCAGAATCACAATAAATATTAAAATAATCTAAATTGGGATATGAATATTACAATTCTAACATAATGCTTCTTGCTATATTGTGAAACAATAAAGATTCCAAAGGAGGAAGAATTGACCAACAATAGATTGTTAATAAGTTGGGTTAATGGCCAAACTGCATTAGAGAATGCATGTTATTGTAGAGATGATCATGCAAAGAAATGAAAACCATAAAAAATGATCCTTTTAAAACATAATGAAGGACTCCTAGTACATTGTTGTATCATGTGAAATAGGAAATAGCCATAGACAAACTAATAATATTGATTACATAAACAATATTAAGATGGATAATAGTAGAATAAATGAGGCCCACGACAAGCTATCGACACCATATAGCATCTAATGGTAGGATTCTAATGACAAAACTAGTTTGAGATTAGATCATATAATATCAAGTAAGATAGAAGACTCAAAATATGCTTTATTAGAAATAAGAAATTAAGCAAACTCGTGAGATAATTAAGGCCAAGGGTACTGAGACTTTTCATTTCAAATTATTCAATTGAAATGTTTTTAAGGATATTGTTATCTACTTAAAAGAAAAAGATTCAAAAATAACTTTTGTAATCAATAAAAAAAATGAGAGTTTTAGAATTTGTATCTAATTAAATTATTGGAATATGATAATTGTTTTCATGAATTCTAATCATGAATATAATGCTAACATTTAAAAAAAAAGTAGAAAGCTAACTTGCCCAATTGGAATAGTTCAAGTGTTTATTTAAAAATGCAGGTGTTGAAAATTTTTTAGTAATATAAATAGCAATTACAACATTTTCTCTCTAAAACTTATAAGGATAGCAAAAATAATTATGGATTAAACAGTATTACTAATGTGACCAAATTGTCTTTCAACAAGTTCATTTTATAAAGAAGTATTATGACACAATTTATAATGAATGGTACAATGATACATAAATATGATTCGCATTACTCTTTGACATTATCAAAATTTGAATAATTTAATTCATTTAGAGAATTGTATGTATATAATTTTAGAAATTAATGGTATATTTTTTATACTTCACATTGATTGTGCAAAGATAAATCTAAATAGAGCAAAAGAGTCATTCAACAACTATAGTCAAATCCTTAGATCTGACTTAGAAGGAATATTTGCACAATATCATGAGCTAGAATAAACAAGATAGATAAAGCAAAAGAAATAAAACTAATTTTATTGAAAATGTTTGCCATTTGTATACCAAGTTGACAAAAAAATGCAATCTAAGTCTTCCCACTTACAAGGCTCAAACAACCCGCCTATCCTAAAATTAAACCTTAGAAGATGAATCATCGCTAAGGTAGGCGATAGAGGTAGCAAAGAAGGATTGAACATAGAACATGGCTAGCTTAAACAATCATCAAACCTTACATGTTCTAACAAGTTAAATATTTGTGTGCTTGTGCATCACAACAACGATCAAAATATAACAATCCTAACTAATAAGATTGTATAATTAACTTGTCGAGAATAGAAAATAGGATGATGATGTCAATAGAATAGGTATTTGAAACAATATGAAAGTAGAATATAAAAATTTAATAGAATTAAAATATTTTTATATAGTTAAATATAATTTTTATTTACAATTTAATAACATAGAATTAAAAGTTATTGAAATAACCAATTCGTACTTAGCATTCTTTTCTCAAAAAACTTGGAATCAATTTTTCTATCTTTATTATCATCTCTCTTTCTTAACAAGTGTTTCATAACTTGTTAAAAAGCGATACGCTGTAATTTTCTAGACTTAAACTTAACAAGAGAAAAAAGAGGTAGTTAAGAAATTTTCCTATCATTCAAATCTTAAAAAAAAAGTGCTTTTTTGTCGTACAAAAAAATACATCGATCTACCATGCATGATAGGTAATTCTGTCATTTATAGGGTAAAATGAGAACCAATTTCTTAATTATATAAATGTCATTCTTTCTATAAAAGATAGATTCTATTAATAAACGAACTTCTTGAATAAAATACAACAAAACATATGATATTGTAATATTTAGTTATTTTAATAAATTACTAAATATGTGTCACGACATATGGAATAATTTTAATATAAATGGCAACCAAATGCCGAGTATTTCCCTAGAATAAGCAATTTGGAAACGTTGTGAGTACAGAAAATAGGCCATGGCATGCATATTGTGTACAAGTTGGCACTCTGCGAGGATCTGGCATTCCTCAACTGTCTTTTGTCGAGGCTCTATGGATACTGGCGATGGAAGTTGCATCAGAATATGGTCACTTGGGAGGCCTCTCCAACGCAATCCAACCAAACTTACCCTTCCTAAAATCCGTCAAGATGCGGAATGCAGCTTGGTGGGCATCCCCGCCGAACAATTTCAGCGCAAGCTTCTGAACAAATCTGCAAAAGCATTCTCATATAATGAAGGCATGGAATTTTCAAGGTGAAACTGCATTATTCAGTAGTACTACTAAAGCTGTGACTTGTTAGGATTTGCTGCCCATTTCGTCGAAGACTTGGGATTTGCCAGTTAAACAATTTAAGTAAAAAACAAGGTTTACGTTGGGATACACAAGCATTAGGATTTGTTGCTGCAGCAATTCATGTAGGGAATAAGGTTACCTTGGGGTTGGGGACATGACTCCCTCTAGTATCGGTAACTTATTCACCTCCTAAAGGCAGGGTATCCATATTTACAACTTTTGTAAAAAAGTCTGAATATTTCCAGAGAATCAAACCCTACGCACCCACCCCCCTAAAAAAAAAAGTAAAAAAGAAGAAAAATTGCATTGTCAGCATTTGTACACATAGAAGACTGAGATGTGGGAGGATCAACAGCACAAATGGCAAATGGAAATCAATGAATCTTTAAAGATACAACATTAAGTCAATCAAGTTTTCTGTGGCTATTAGAACTTTCCAATTGACATAATAGATAAATACTCTAACGGTGAGTGGGGAATTGATACAGAATATAGAGACATACATTTGGCCAGACTGACCATCAGTCTCGATCTTGTAACGGTTGTATAGGGCTTTTGTACCTAAACAAGAACACAGAAACAGCAGTTGGATAGAAGCCTTCTTTGGGCACCCGATATACACAAGAAACTTGTAAACCATTATTTTTTAATCCAAGGTAGCAAATCTACTTTGTATGAATGAATAAATATATCAAATGAATATTACAAGTAGATGAGGACAGGGTAAGGTAAACAACCCACTGATGGAAGCCTTGCTAGAATCAGTATAAGAATTGCAGCAACATCAGTGGCATCATATGATCTCTCCCCAATATCATCACAAATTGCAAGCTTAATAGCAGCTGATTGATCACTAAGCTGCATCGGGAGTATACCAGGAGAATCTAGCAACTCCAGATCTTTCCCAAATCGCACCCACCTTAGCAGAAAAAACAAAACACGACAAAAGCATCGGTTCCAAAATTCATGATAGAAATACTAGTTAGATTGGACAAGAAAATTCCTTAAGAACCAACAAAATAATTTTGTCCCCGTTGCAATTTAAATACTCTCCACTGCTCAGCCTAAAATGGGGAGGCACATGCAAATTTGAGAAGTACAGCATGTGTTGAATGGTCCAGAAATCAAAGGACATAACTCTGGATCGAGCTTCTAAGAAAAATATAGTCCCTTACACTTCAATAAGCAACTGCAGATGCTGGGATTGGAATATCAGAAATTAAGTGAAAGTTGCTATTGAATACATTTTCATATTAAATGGATAGAATGAAACAACTTACTTTAGCTCTCTAGTAACACCAGGTCGAGGAGCTGCCGGACACATTCGCCGCTTCAATAAACGATTAATCAAAGACGATTTACCAACATTTGGATACCCCACTATTCCAGCTCGGACCTGCTTAAGTAAATACACTACCATAAGGCATGACAGGTTGAATGGTCATGCATCCCAGCTTACATAAAAAACCCTTTTCTTTCTTGTCTTTTTATTTTTTTTTGCCACAAAAAGGGGATGGGTGGGGACAAGGAATGATTTTCTTAATGTTCTAACTTAAATGCTATATGACCCATAAGTTTTTTTAGTGCCTTAACACAAGGCACAGATCCCACAGCTTCCCTATTTCCCTATAAAATGTTAGAATTCAATATTAATTCTAATACTGCAAAATCTAATTCAATTCCAGAATTTTCCTGAAAATACTAACTTTTCTCACATAATAAGAATTAAATTTCCATCTCAGTTGACTCCTAAACATGATAGTCTGGACCAGATAACTAAAACGCTGCCTTGCACTTCCTGGAACTTATCAACTCTTTCATACCAGAGAAATTATGTTAGGATGGGGGAAGATTCCTGACTATGGTCAGTGATATTCAGATTTACTTGTTCAGTTACTTTTTAATGGTCAATAAGGTAATGCATGCCATATATTCATAGGCATATGGTGGTTGTTTTTTAACCTCAAGAGGGGAACAATTAAGCAAAAAGGACTTGTTTTCCTTAATTGGGCTGCTTCTCCAAGACAGTACTTTTATGTGCATAAGAAGCTCTTATTCTAGTAATATATTTATATAGACACTGGAGTACAAAATGTCTTTCATATAACAATAGTATATAGGACAAAAGCACAAATAAATTCTTGTTCCAGTTTTTTCGAGTTGTTTCTTAAATATGATATCAGGTGCTCAAGGTAATTGATTCAAACCTTGTCTTAAACACCTATTGCTTATTTAATCCGATGAAATTCAAAGAGCGGGGCATCATATCCCAAAGGTTCGGCTAAAAAATGGTGGGATATAACTATGCTGCCTGATAGTGATGTGTTACTTTGCAATATGAAGAAGATATCTCAGACAATTATTTTAGTGATAGCTCAGTCAACTGTCTTTCAGGTAGCCACTCTATTTGTAGAATACAACGTAAACAGGGAGGACAGGAAAATAGTATCATGGTGGATAAAAACACACAAGTAACAGGACATCAATGAGATATATGCATTCAACAAGTTCAGGGAACCCACATGACGTGGAAGTAGCCCCTTGGCTCTACGTTTGACATTCACATCAGCGGCAAGTGCCTTAGCTAACCGACTCAACTTCATGCTGCCCTGTATTTTTCAAATTGAATGGTTACTCACTGCAGTGGCACCTAAAAAAGGAAGACAAAAGAAAATACTTCATGTCAATACCATGCCAAGTTGCCCATTTGAAAATACTACTTTTGTTCCCTGCATTGCAAAATAGGTTGCCCATGCATTGCGATCTGCAGTGGATATCATATCTTCTCTGTTCAAAACTAATATTCGTTTTCTCTTACCAAGCCACAAATCCATCTGTTTCATTAAAATGTAAAAGAAATGAAAGTAGAAAATAAGAGTGTACCTGTTTACCATAACCGTGGAAATGATTTGTGCACAGCAGTAGGATACAATAAAGCATATATAATTGAATGTTGTTATGAATGTCATCATGTTTAGTCAGCTATAATCAAGATGCTACAGCAACCAACCTGTGGATGACTGGTCGACATTGGAATTCTTGCGTCTCGTACCTCTATTACAACATCCATAAACTTGAGTTGTTCTTTAAGTTCTTTCTCTGTTTTCGATATATGACCAGGATACCACTATGAAGAAGGAAACATGCAACAAGGATTATTAAAAAAAGAATGAATGCCGGCACAAGATTCCTAAGTGATAGACCACAGGCCTTTTTATACCTGAACAGGTCGAACTGCTTTTGTCCAATAATTAAGATCTGCTTCGAGATCAAACCAATCATCATCCCCCTTTGAGTTCTCAGGGGGGCAGTCAGATTTTGCATTTCCATTCCTATAATGATTAGGACGTCTGCCAATAACCTGCAATTTTGAGCTGCAATCTCATTTTCCTTGCAAAGGCATAATTTATCCAATAGATTAACAAAAATATAACTACTAGGTATGTTTTATTGGACGAACTGTGTAACAACATGATTGTCTAAGTCAAATTGCATTAGAGTTTTTTTCTTTCATTGGTTAGTGCTCCAACTCGGACACAAAGCAAGCGCTAACAAGATGGAAGAGACAGTAGCGCATTATTATGCTCAAAAGCAAGCACTTTATTATGTGGTGTCTGAATCTCATATGGTGGTGTTCTAACTATGATAAAGCAGAATGTAATGTGCGGCTTTGGAAGTGTCCCACTTCAATCATTAGCTCAGGTGTGACATGGAATTTGAACAACAAAACTCAAAAACTTGACATTCTAGCTATGCATGAGCTGGCATTTGAATGACGCAAATAAACGTGATGATTGAGTGACCTTCTAGCTAGCTTTCAAAAGTTTTAGCACAATTTTCTTTTCGTGAGTTTTGAAACTCTAATTTCCACTCTCCTATATCTATCACTCTTCTCTTGTAGCATAAAGGGGTCGAGAGAGGCAAAGAGAGCATAAAATCTTCAAGACCCATTTGAGTGTTTCTCCGTTATTTGTGAGAGAAATCCACATTTGTGAGAGTAACTTGCAAAGCTTAGGTTTTCTCCTATCAGAACCGTCCTAATCTAAAAAACATTTGTTTTAACATGTAAGCCTTAAGAATTATATGGGTAGTATGGACACTAAAGTTCTATCAATGTTGAAAATTCTCAAGTTGGTAGAGTAAGATCCATAAGAAGTCTAAAAGGCGTATGGATCCGTTGTTGGAAAAAAATCCCAAGAGTGCTTTTACATAAGTCATGTATCAAAGAATGTCAGATGAGATTTAATACATCTACACCACTTAAATTGTCCATTTTGCTAGTGGTTTTGTTTTTACTGACTTGATAAGCCCAAAGAATGTTTTTCTAGAACCGGTTGGTTTATGAGTTTTTCCATCGTCACCAATCTCTATATGCCTTAATTTGCCACATCATTTTTATTATTATTGGTGATTTTACTATTGATTCTTGATGGTTTCATCAAAATCCATATTTTTTACATGTAGAAAATATGTGGCTTATGTGGACATAGAGGAATATTGGAATTCTACTGGCCATCATCTACATAAGCAATCTATCTGAATGTGGTTCTTTTTTTTTGTCCCAATGTGGCATTCAGCATCAATACCCATGAAAAGCGTTTCTATAGCACATAACAAATGGGATCAAAAAGACCTTTTATTTTGCAAATGCTTCTGTTTGGAAATGTTTTTTGTGTTCCTTTACAGGGGGATGATTTATCCCTTTCATGTACCCGATTTGTTCTTGGTAAATCAAAGTCTCTCACCTACCAATCCCTAATCCTAGATCGCATTCTTGAGGAACCATATTCTATCTAAGGACTACGTCTAGTAATAAATTGTAGTTCGAAATTTCAAAGGAATTTACTTTATTATTTGATGCTTGGAAATTCAGCATTAACCCTATTAATAATCACACTACCATCCATTATTAAGTATGAATAAGGTACTTTATAAAATCAGCAATACCAGTATATCTTAAATATCTCAATGAATGACTCATCTTTTACTAACATCTAGATATATTGTGAGAATTTTGAATAAATTGCTAGAAGTGGTCAAGGAAATGCTTTTAAAGTCGAGAAGACTAAAGTGATATAGACTGCACTTCAAGATGAAACTCAAATTAGAGGAATGTGCATCAAAAGCCATATGGCCAGAATTCAGAATAGAAATCATCGATGCAAGCATTCACCTTGGTCAAGAATTGCTAGTGCATAGAGAAGTTCTACGTCACAGTTTGAATGCTTTGTTTCACCTTTTGCAGGTGTTGGTATGGGGGCAATGCCAACTTACTTATAATATTCCGTTATTGTTGCGCAATTAATAAGAGAAGGACCATCTATAGAGAAATTAAGCCAATGAACTTCCTCAGATGCACCAACTTTAATTCACTTGAATATGAGGTCCCTTCCATCCATTTCAATTTCCCATTATATTGGATGTGGGAAGCATGTCTAGTACTTTTCCAATAGAATTAAAAAAAAATAGTTACAAAATAGTACTTGGATTGATAAAGAATGTTACAGAGGGATGAAAGAGAAAATTAATAAACAGAAAAAATAGGAACTACTGGCTAAACATGGAATTCATGACGGCTCCTCCTGAAGGATGTACAGCTAATCAAAGCTGCTTCGAGCAAAAAATAAGTTCACAAACATTCTCAACCTAATCAATTCTAATACAGTCAAGAAACCTCATTCAAAAGAGCCAAGAAAACGGAACCTACCCAGCGTATGCATTCCAAATGAAATGGAATTAAAACTAAATCAACAAGCACCAAAGGTTATGTTCCAGGCCACCGGTTAACCAATTCTTAATCTAGTTTTAGTTCATTCTCGGCAAAACAAACAGGTATTCCGAGCTCTGACCGGAAGCCAAAAAAAAATGCTTGACTTTCAAGGAATGTCGAAATTTTTAACTAACTGGCCTGAATAATTGACGGTGAGGGAGGGTGGACATGAGCGGTAGCGAGAGCTGCTATTGGAGATTGCTTCCGTCCACTTCCAGCATCTGAGTTGAGTAGACACAGCCCCGCCCCTGATAATTGAAGTGCCGCCATTGCTGCGTCACTGCTCGCCAGAGTAAATCAGAGAAGCGCTTGCGGTTTCTTAATCTTTTTTGGACCATCGTGTGGGGCTCATAAATTAATCCAACGGCAGGGCATATATATTTTTTTAATTTTTATATTTTAACAGTTTCATAAAATTTAAAATAATAATAATAATAATTTTAAAAATACTTAACAATCTATAATTATATTAATTTAATAATCTTATTTTAATTTAATTTTAAAAAATCTAATTTTTAGGTGCACATAATATTTTACAAATATATAATATTTTAAGATGCTTTTAGTAAATACTTTTTAATAAAATATTGGCTATCAATTTTAAATAGTATTTTATATAATTTTTGTAAAAACATAAATAAAAACTAAAACCATATTTAACCCACATCAAACTAATCCAAATAATCAAAAATATTTTATTAAATAGTTCTTGTCTTATTTGATTTTATTAGATTTAATTAATAAATTATTCTTAATTAATTTTACAATTATAATTGTCTACTATATTTTTAAAGTTATAAAAAATTACCATATATTATATTTCAATTTTAATTTTAATTTCAAGCAATTAAAATATGAAATTAGAATTTTAATTTTATTTTACACAAAATAAAAGAAATTAAACTCTAAATTGTTGCGTATCAAGAATTCGGATTGTCCTACGGATCAGAGACCGCAAATCAGATATTCTTGCTGGTCGATCTGACGCGGATCCGCCTTCAATAACTTCAAACCTGAACCCTGCGCAACGCAACTAAAAAACGAGACGTCAGATGTCAGCGAAAATTATTCCCATCGTAAACCGTCCGATACTCAAGTCAGAAGTCTTTCCAAAAATATAAAAAGATAAATGGATGATGCATATTTGGTGCGTGGAGTGTTTTGTGGCGTTCAACTGGTAAACGGCTTAAAAGTATGTCTCAGGAGTGATTTTGTAAATTATTATTAATCACTTGAAGGGAGATCTCTTGGAGGAAGATGAAAGACTTTTTTTATGGGCTCTCTACTCGTTGTTTTGACCTCCTGGGATGATGGATGGTTGGCCTCCTTAAGATTAAGGGTTGATCTCCTTTCAGATCAAGGGCTGGCCTCCTTTCAGATCAAGGGCTCCTCCATTTTCTCGCGATTTTCTCCCCATTTTTCTTCGTTTGGATGAGGATCATTCTTATAAATGTTGAAATGGTTATTTTCTTTATAATAATTACCAGTCAAAAATTACCCGTGACAACTACCTGAATAAGACAAAGCAGTTTTGAACAGTTTTTCCCTAGGCCGGTTATATTATGCCCATCATAAATTTTAAATATATTTTTGAATTTTATGACCTAAATTTTGTAACATAAATGACTTAATAATAGATTATACAGATATCTCATAATAACCTCAAATAATCTATTAAGTGTAAGTTGTTTAAGCTTTTTATCTTGTGAACATTTTTCAATTGTTTCAGGTGAAGTTGGCTTAAGTAAAAGAATATGTATTTTTTTTTTTAACAATTTTGGGTCTATATTTAATGCATTCTTTTATAAAAAAATGACATGATCATAAAGTTTATCAATCATAAAGATTTAACAAAATCATTTTTTATATTTCTATGACAGAATAACCTATAACATTTAATGTATAAACTAAAACACAAAATCTAACAATACTACATTTAAAATTGTGTTACAATAAAGTTGAACCCCAAACAATAAATAGTTGTACCTATACATTTTAATACAGTAGATATGTTAATATAAATTATTTTTATAACCAATACTTATCTCAATAACAATATCCACCAAAGTAGACAGGAATTTCAATTTAAAATAAGCGGTCCAAAAACGTTAGTTATAGAAATACACAGAATACTCAAATTCAAATATAAAAAATACATTTCACTTGTAAACATGTCACGATACAAATAGGTTTTATGGAGGTAATAAATCCACAAAAATATGAATATTTGATATTAAATATGTTATTAATCTTAGCAACCTAAATTGATTAACATACCAACAAATTTTAAAACATTGTAGAAATAAATAGTAAAACAGAAAATATAAATTAATTTTCAAATGAGGAGGTCCGAATATGTTGGCTTTCTCCCAAACAAGCTGTTAGCCGCTTCTCGTCTCTTTCGAGTCTTCGACCATCAGCGCCGCTTACGGCGGCGGTATTTATTCTCCGGCCGGTCCACCCAAAACCGTCTCTTTCCTTCCAATCTTCATCACCTCATCCCTCGCGTGCTCTCTCCTGTCTCTCCCTGTAGAATGAACAGTTGGAGAAGCCTTATTCTGCGTCTCGGCGAAAAGTGTCCCGAGTATGGTGGAACTGCCGATTTCAAAGAACAAATTGTCAGTAAAGCTCTTCTAATTTTCTATCTCATATGCTGCACTCGTACAATTAAAAATTACATGGAAAAAGCTGGCTTTTGTTTGCTATGATCCTTGAACATCTGTGGATTGCACCTTGTCCCCGGTTATCTTCAATTTGTCAGCATGCCAAAACCTTATTTCCTACATTTTCAGGAAACTTGCTATGGAAGTGCTTGGCGAGAGCTGGAGCACTCCGGCGACGATATTTTGGATGTAGGCAATTTTCTTGTTCACCTGTTTAAATATTCATTGTGTGGCCTACTATTAGTTAATTTGCAAGACACCATTGATGCCGGTAATATATTAAATTTTGAATTCTGAATGTAATTTATCAACGCGTACTGTAAATACAAACTTTTGGTATCCAGTTGTTGCTGTTCGCTCTCTCCTAAGGTCTGTTTGGAATTTTGTTTCTAGTCCAGATTTTTGGACCCACACCTTCATTTTTTTAAAATTTTTATTCTGTGTAATTAATGTTTGAAGGTATATGAAACTTGCGTTATTGCCATTTGAGCCTCTGTTTAGGGCATTCTCGTTATTGTCAAGTTTTCATCAGGGCATTGTAGGGACATGCGTTGTGTTGTGTTCTTATTAGAGTGGGTTCAATGAATAGACATTTTCCTGTACAATATCTAGTTTACTGCCAAGTTTGGACCGTGCAAAATTTAAAGAATTTTCTTCAAAAGAAACTCCTCGGAAGTTTTTCAGTTTTAATTTGCCATTGTTAAATTTATAAGATGAAAAGAATTGAAGGAATCCAAAAGAACCATTGTTATTATTATTTTTTTTTGATTGGCATTGGTTTTTTCAAGTTCCTAATATAACACTCAAAATTACAACCGTCAAGTTAGATCTAGAGAAAATTAAGTGAATCTTTCAATGGTTACTATGCCCAAATTGATCTTTTTCATTCTCGTAATGCTGACAGTTCCTTCTTCAATGCGCTGAGCAACTACCTCACAAGATTCCTTTCTATGGGACATTGGTATGTCATTATTTACTTACTTTATATCTCTTTCCACACTTATGCCTTATTTGGATCCTTGAATTGAAATATGTTCAACTTTAATTCAAGATTGTTTTTTTTTTTTTTTTTGGTTTTTTTTTGATATTGCAATTAACTATCACGGGAGAAGTTAAATATGATAACAGTATTAGATCTTTTATGGTTCAGAATATTTTCATGATAATATTTTAGGAATCTTGATATGGGGCATCAAAAAGTTTAAATTAAGCGTAGATGCCTCAGTTGTATGGTGGTGTTAATAGTGGGGCCGGTTCATTGGTTTGGCTTTCATTTTTTTTGAGAGTTTATAATGTAGAAAAGGGAAACCTCGTAGAAAGAAAATAACTTGAATTAAAATTCTTAATAGCATGACGATACATTTATATAAAACTTCTACCTATCCATATGCAATGGAGATGCAGGCAATTGAGTGAAACAAAAAAATTTGAATCTATGGACATTGTCACCCTTGTTGTCCAAGTTCTGGGTTAGGAGGACAGCCATGGAGGAGTATGAGGGTATTTACTTGGTTTTCTTCAACTTTGGTTGTTATGGTCATGTATTGGAAGAGGTTTGTGGCACTTTTTTGATTTTATATACAGGTAGGGAGTATGTCTTGGTTGGGCTTGCATAATGTAGTTGTAGTTAAGACTGCTTTGATGCAATAACTTCAAGATAGAATGCCACTAGGTAGTGAGCAATAGACTACTTTGATGCACTAACTTCAAGATAGAATGCCCCTAGATATTGAGTGATAGGCTAAGAAGTGCCTTATTGAGAACTCCAGTTTTTAGGCACTCACTTTTGTTGGCTTCCCTTTATGCTTATCAATTGCATTGGTACGATTTTTCTCTTGTCAAAGGCTGGTGTGCATGTTAGTCATTGAGTCTATTTGATGTCATTGTGAAATTAACTTATACTAGCTTTTGCACCATCTCATAAGAGATATGGAACTCCAAGCTATCAACATTCACTTTTTTTGTGTTAGTATTCTGTTTTAGATGTTGATAATGCTTTGCTGTCTCACACCTACAGATTGGTTTACTGAGTTTGGAAAGTGAAGATTTTGTCAAGAAGATATTAGAGACAATTCATACAAATTTGCAGGTAAACAGGCTGCCACCATCTAGTATACTGGCTGGTGAAGTTTTTCCATTATTATTTACTATGAATATTGTGCTTTTGTAACTTGTGGAAAAGAAAAACTGAACAGGAGCAATATGTACTTTTGCAATATGATGAGGTTAGAGAGCATGTAAGTGTTGATATGATATCATGATTAGGCTATTTAATTTCTGTTCTTTTGCTGCTGCACACATGGTCATACCCACTAATTGATTGTTGAGCTATGTTTTCAATGACAACTGACAAGTGAGTAGCTAAGTGAGATTCCAATTTAGGTTAATTATTATGCACTGATTGGTAAAATTTTCTGTTCTCATCATTGTTTAAAACTTGTTACCATTACTAGGTGGTGTCATAAGCAGCAGTTATGTATAATAGTCTGATGAAATCTTGTTTATTTGATTATATTATCTGTGCATTGAACTAGTTGAAGGTCTAAGCATATGGCAGTTCTTTTACTCCCACTATCCAGGGATGAGGATGCTGTATATTTCTAGATTGATTTTAGAGACACTGCATTTTTGCCTTGGCACTCATATTTGATGCACTACTTGCTTTCTTTTGTTTTTGCTGATGAGTTTCCAGGAAGCGCTAGAAGTGGGAAATTGTGACAGGATACGTGTTTTGTTGCGGCTGTTAACCGTTCTGGTATGCATATCATCCATAGTATCTCCATTTCATCCATCATGGTTTAATCTTTGTATTATTCCTTCTTCCCTGAATGAAAGGATGGGTTGATATTGAATGATTCTTATCCTGAACGCACCAGGAGAGGTTTCTTGAATTGTCCATGCTGTCACTTTGATGTAAATGATTTGTTTATCTTTCACATATTGTCTTTTATTCCGACAGAAATGATTAGTTGCTTGTAAATGCTAATTAAGCCACTACTGACAGTGCTGAGTTAGGCCATAACAAGGCAGCTTCTGTTGCTGCTTGGTTCATGAGTTTCTATTCTATTTTCACAAATAATAGTTTGCTTGTAATTAGGATTTGTGCTCGCTCAAATGGAGAGGTTATAAACACTCAGGTACTTTTTGGTGTGACCACTGGTGTGCAACACTAGAACTGAAAATTGAGGAAGTGCATAAAATTGATATGGGATTTCATGGCACTGTTATATGAGGCCTTTGCTTGATTAGCAATTTGACAGGCAAATTAGAAAGCAGGTGTCAGTGCTCTTTTGTGGGACTTCGGATTTGTTTTTTTCATTCCTATAACTTCTTTGGTATCTGCTCATTTAGAGTAGAATTGAACTACTGCCATTCCCTTATGTTGCAGAACTTGTCCCCCTTTCATATCACAATGTCCTGACCTGTTTCTTTCTGGTTTTGAGGAGTTTTTTTTGTTGATCCTTCTTTATTTCCATGCTTGTCGATGGCATAATAATGTCCGAAAGCATTCTACACTGTATAGTTTTTCTACTTGATGTATTGTCATAGGAAGCCATTTTTATAGATGGTTTCCCTTCAGGGCTCACACTGATGATTCCATATTCACCTATAAAACAAAAATGAAGCCCACAATCTCAAATCTTCTAATGATCATAAATTTGACAATTGTATTTGCACATATGCAGTTCGTCATTGGTAATAGATTGCGTATCCTTCAAGCCCGCAATATTTGTGCAATTGTTCTGTGCAGTAACCATATGACCTAATGGCTAAAATGTGGTTTGCCTTGCCTTCCTTCCCTCCTCCTACCTTGGATACACAATGGTGGGATTATAGTCTTATGAAGTACACTTTAAGGATTCCCTTGATGTTGAGCTTTCAAAGCAGGATGGCACTTAATTACGTAGATAGACAGAAGATAAATAATTCAAGGTAGGTTAAGATTTTCTATTAGCTTGTGTAACTCATGTCACCTAATGAATCAATTAACTGTACTGATGAGTTAGGTCTTCCAACTCAATTAGGGGATAGCGCAGATGGATTAATTACGCGGTTTTGTGTTGTCCTCCAATGACCTTCTGTTAATATAAAGGCTGGCTAATTTTGGTCTTTCTTAGGGAAATACCTTAATCAGCAGAATCCTTTCCTTATACTTACCCTGTGTAAGGAGATATTCACTGTTTAAAATGTTGGTCTCATGAGCAGCAACAATGTATATCTTCTTTGTTCCTGAAGAAAAAAAAGCAATGAATTTTGCCATACTGGAAAACTACCAATGAGAAGTTCCCTCCAATATTTTAGCTTCCGAAGATCTTTTGTAGGACCTGTGAAAATTTCAAAACAAGATATTATGTTGATGTCTGTGTCCTCATGGAAGGTCTAACTGAACAAAGAGTGCACATATACCAAGAAAAACTAGGAAATATTGGAATAGATTTATGAAAGTATGATTTAAAGGGGAGGCTTGCTCTTATAAAAGTGGTTGAAACTGTACCTTAGCATGTCAAGTGATTATCAGAACAGTGATGAATGTGTCAATCTGGTCCACATGGGACTTTAGTTGGTATTGTGATTCAGATCTAGTAATTCATATTTAATCAAAGTTGCCATATCCTTTGTTTACCTAGTAGAAGATACCTGGCTAGGCTACATTTTGGTCTGGTTGGTAAGTGGGAGTGCTGTCTAGTGAAAGTGCTGAGAGAGAATTATCTTCACACAAAACAAAAGGATAAGGAAGAGGGAGAATTGATGATATTGGAATGACATTCTGCCCAGGGAATGTGATTTAGAGATGGTTGTGTTGCAAGATGGAAATCAAGGAAAATAAGAGTGAAGAAATGGGTAATGTTGTCTCTTGTTAGTAGATTGGTTTAATGCTACATTTCAGAGACTGGTTTTATGGTACATGTCAGGAGATTGGTTTTATCTTATGCTGGCCCTACCTCTGGTTATGAAAAATGCAGTGGGCTGGTGCATTCCCTTCCCCCGTTTCAAATGTCCCCTTTTTTGTCATTCCCAAGTGTCATCAAGTAGATTGCTCTTTTTTTTCTTTTTAATTTCGGAAGGGAGGTTTGATGCATACTATTGAAAAGTAAGACTCATTCGTGTTTCCAATGGTGAAGTCCTTTATAATTTATACACTGCATTGTCCTCTCAATCCAGGATCCTAATTATACAAAAAAGGACAAAATCTCTCACAGGGGATATTATTAGGATTGGATCTCAGCAACATATTTTTGGAAGTAATCAATCATGACACAATCTGTTTTATATCAAGGATAGACTCCTTGATTACGTAGTCAATCAAATTCCGTAGTTGCCCAATTCCTTTGATTGCTGAGGCAGTCAAGCCTATCAAATTTTCAATCAAATCCCACAAATCCTCAATTATATTGTCGAGGGCATGTCAACAATTCCCCTCAAGCTGGTTGGTAATGTTGTCCATGCCTAATTTGCTTGTGATTTGTTAGAATAGTCAGCTCGGTATTCCCTGGTAAGTGTCTGCAAGTTGCTCGTTTGTTGAGATAAGGGGGTACAGATTAGATCACTATCTATTTCTTTTATAAAGTGTTGGTCTACTTCTGCATGCTTAGTTTGGTTATATTGTACTAGGTCATGGGCTATGTTGATTGTGGACTTGTCACTGTATAACTGTGTTCCATTCCCATCTGATACCCAAGTCTTCATAATGATCTTGAGCCAAAGAAGTTCACAGATACTTTGTGCCATAGCCTTGAATTCTGCCACAATGCTTGATCTAGTTACCACTGCTGGTTTCTTAAACCTCCATGTTACAAGGTTCCCCTTAGAGGGTACGGTATCATGATGTTGACCTTTGATCAACTACTAAACATGCTCAATCCACATCTATGTAAGCTTTCAGGCTGAGATTTTTGTTATTTTTGAAAATAACACCTTTTCCTGGGGTAATATTTATATATTGTATGATTTGGCGAATGGCATCTAAATGACACTTTCTTGGAGATTGTATGAACTGGCTTGCTGTACCTGCTGCATAAGCAATGTCGGGTTGTGTCTGTGACAGATAGATAAGTTTTCCTACTAACCATTGGTACCTCTCCCTGGTCTACTAATGTGTCTTTAGTGGCTTCACTTAGTTTATGGTTTTGCTCCTTGGGAGTTTCGGAAGGCAACATCCTGACATCCTTGTCTCCTGTAGTAGGTTAAGAATATGCTTTTGTTGGGAAATGAATATGCCATCTTTGTAATATGTAACATTAATTCTCAAAAAGTATTTGAGCCTTGTGAGTGCTTTTATCTCAAATTTCGTTGCCAACTGCTTTTTAAATGTCCCAGTTTTATCAAAATCACCTCCTTTTATGATTATATGAGCAACATAGACGGACAAATTGGACCGTGAACTTACCAATTCCTGATCTATTGATGAGGAGAGTATGATCACCTTGTGCATGTTCGAACTTTATCTTTTCATTGTATTGGCAAATCTTCCAAACCATGTTCTAGGAGATTGTTTCAATCCATATTGGGCTTTCTTCAATCTGCATACATTGTCGGTCTTGAAATTTATGGTGAAACCTGGAGGTGCCTCCATATATACTTTCTCTTTTAGGTTACTATGTAAAAAAGTATTCATTACATCAAATTGCTGTGATGGCCTTTAGAGGTAACCTGCTAAAGATAACAAGACTTTAATGGCATTCATTTTTGCGACTAGGGCCAAAGTCTCTTGGTAGTCCACTTTGTATGTTTGGTGTACCCTTTTATTACAAGTCTTGCTTTTGTATTTTGACCTAACCTCAATAAGTATGATTTTTTTTAATATTGCAAGTGTATGAGGGTTTGGTATAATTTTTTCTGTTAGTTAGGTATTGTTTCTATAGGAAGTTGATTTTCTATGCGAAATTAATTTTGTAACTATTTTATATTCCAAAAATATTAAAAGAAATTTAAAACATTAGATTGGTGATGATGGAAGTGGATGTAACAGCTGTGGTATCCTTAGAGTTAATTAATAGATACAAAAAATTAAATTATGAAATTTTAAATTGTTAAAAATTAAAATATTTGTAATGGCTTTTTGAAGTTTAGAAAATTGAAGTGTGGAAATATGAAATTGTAAGTGCAGTGGTGGTTTAACTATCTAAGGTTCAAAAAATGAGAAGATAGTAAATATAGTATGAGAAATTAAATGATAGTAATATAAAATTATAAGAGGAACGGTGGCTTAGCTATCTAGGGCCCCAAAAATGAAAGGATAGAAAATAAAATACGAGAAATTAAATGACAGAAATATATAGTTGCTGGAGGACTTCGATGGTTAGTCATAACATATTGATTCCCGTAACACAACGCAACGTAAAATTGTAATGTTTTGATATCAATCTGAAATTAAACCAACTAGTGAGAATAAGAAGTGAACGGTACAGAACTAATAGAGCCAAATTGATCTGAAAATAAACTTGATATTAAGTTGAAATTTAAAGGTACAAAATGACAGACTCGAAACAAAACCTACTATACTAAAATATTAAATTTTTGGAGCAAAAACTAATACCCTAAACTTTCACCAAATTTGTCCTCTCCTTTTCTCTCTCCTTGTCCTTCTCTGCCCCGCGCTGCCTGCTTCTCTCCTTTTCTTTTCTCGCCCTCTCTCTTTTTTTCTCCTCTCTGCCACGCTGTGCTTCTCTTTCTCTTTTCTCCCCCCTTCTTTCTTTCTTCTCCTTCTCTCCCTGCTCTTTTCTTCCTCCTGCCTTCCTCTACCTTTCCTTTCTCCACTGCCATTCAGCAGTTCCCCCTTTCATTTAGCCTCATTCTCCTCTGTTTATAGAGGAGAGTGAGGCAGTGGGAGACTTCTATTCTGCTACCAATTTTCTCTCTCTTTTCTTTTCTCTTTTTTTATATATATATATATATATAATATTTTATCTAAAAATATATATACTCTCTAACCCATCGTTGTCCTAAATAACTAGAAAATTTGGCTTTGCTCTTCTTTTCCATGTTTCTTCAATTGGCTTAGTGGGTTGACAAAATAAAGGCTTTATTTGGTTTATTTGCTTGTTTTTATTCCAAAAATTCTTCCTTATGGGATAAAACATGCACAAAAAATATATAATTTAATTACGTAATTTAAATAAAAATTGCTAGAAAATAATAATAAATAAGTGGGAATAAAAATAAAAAAAAATAGTGATCATTATATCTTTCTAAAGTCCCATCCACATTATATTTTAGAGAGTATACCCATTTGTATTCCACTGGTTTCTTTCCTTTTGACAACTTAACTACCTCCCATGTCTCATTTTTTTTAGCCTTCATGTCTTTACTCATAGCCTCTTTCCACGCCTTGCTCTTAAGTGCCTCTTGATATATTTGTGGAATTTTTGTAGTGTGTAGCTTTATCAGATATGCTTGATGTGCAAGGAGAGTTTATCAAAAGAAATGAAGTTGGCTATCAAGTGTTGTGTACACTCTCTTGTGTTTTTTCTAACAGTAATAGGAATGTTAATATCCATGAAATCAATGAGGGAAGAGCTTTGGGTTGGAGAGGAATTCGAATGACTTTCATTACCCACTATCAGATCAAACTCCTGGACTTGCGCTGATTTAATTCTAACTCTCCTTCTTGAATAGACTAGCAATGGTGGAGTTGAAGTAGGACCATCTGTCCCTGCTTTCTCATTGTCAATACTTTTGGGGAGTAAAGAGGGAGAGGAAAGAAGAGGCTCGAGATCTGGGTACGATGGAGTAATGGCTATTGGGGGTTATAATTGGAGTATCCTTTTTCGAATAATATGAGATTTCTAGGGTTGAGAAATCTTGATCCCTGATTCTAGGACTCAAACTGGGATTCAAGATAAACTTATCTTTCAATTAACTCTCTCCCTGAAGGTAAGATCCCCAAAAAACCTTTGTTTTCGACAAAAGGTAACATTTTTTGTGACAAGGAATCTTTTTATATTTGGATGATAGCACTTATTTTTTGTGTGGGAGAATACCAAGACCCTTTTAAGGGCCCTCAGATCTAATCTACCAAGATGTTGGGTGTGAGTGTTAAAATGGGAGAGGCCATCGAATATTCTAAGTGGTAGGTTATTGGTTTTTGGAAGTCTGGGTAGAGTTTTAAAAGGACATTTGCTGGAGCTTTGTTTTCCAAACTTCTGGAAGCTAATCTATTTGTAAGGTGTGCTTTGGATAGTAGGCCTTCATCCCAATAGTGTTTAGGCACTTGTTTTTCAAGTAGTAAGGCTCCAGATTTTTCAAGGATATCATTTTTTCTCTTGGCAACTCCATTTTGTTGTGATCTGTCTGGACATTATGACTGGTGTATAATCTCTTCCCTATTGAAAAATGATGATAAAGAATGGTTAAAATATTCCTTCCCATTGTTGACAGTTTTAATTTGAGCACCAAATTGGTTCTGAATCATGCTTTGAAAATTTTTAATCTGAGCACAAAATGTACCTAAATCATGCTCAGAATTTAGGAACTATTGTACTCACAATGGATTTATTATTTACAAGGAATAGCTCAGTAACCTGCGTACAATTATCAATAAAAGAGATAAACCAACAAGCCCCAATAATTTTTGTAATTCTAAAAGGCCCCAAGCATGGTATGGATAAGAGTAAATGGATGTGAACTTAATGTTTAGTGAACACATGCCATTAGGAAACAATGTGACATTCACAACTTTGAACAACATAAGGAACATAGCTTTCAAAATTGAAAATGATGGATGTTTGAATCAAAAGTGGTGGAACCATATTTGAGATTGTTGAGTGGGAGTGATTAGGAGAAATGAGGTATGGTTAATTGACTTCCATCTCTACCCCTGCTTGTATCAAGGAAATAGAGTTCTTCCCATTCCTTAGCAAGTCTGACTGTCTTCCTCATAACTAGTTGCCAGAAAACACAATGGCTAGAAGAGAAAATTACTTTGCAGTTAGATCTTTGGTTAATTTGTGAATGAACAACAGATTAATGATAAGTTTAGGTACATGAAGCACTGATTTTAGGTGGAAGGAAGAAGTGAAAGGAATGGTCCTTTCCCCTTAATGAATTTCATTTTACCATGGACAACCTTGATTTGTTATGTTCCGAGATATGGGGTATATGTGGTAAAGTGTTGTGATGAATTGGTCATGTGGTCAGTGGCCTCTGAATGGACCACCCAGATTTTATGTTTAGTGCAATCCTTTGTAGCAATGGGAGCATGAGATAAGGAATGATTGCATAAGTGACTTAGAGGGCATGAACTAATTGATTCCTTCATTGAAGTATGAAGGCTTTGAATTTTTTTGATCTCCATCTGGTTTAGCGCACCTATGTTTGCTTCATTGTTGATGGTCACTGGGGAATCAGCTGTGATATTGCCTGGCCATGTCATGGGACATGCAGCTGTTCATTGTTGTTTTTTCAAATGGTGGTTTTACTTAGTTTTCAGCATGTTTCCTTGGCGTGCCTCGTCTTCTTGCTGCAGTTACACCAAAGACCATCCTTATTGATTGATGTCTTGTGAGTTTCCCTTTTCTTCTTATTTTTCATTGGATCTCCAGGGTTGTTTGGACGATTATTTCTTGGTTATTACCGAGGCAGATCCTTTAGTGGCAGGGCAGTCAAACATCACAATACTTCTTCCTTCCTTTGCCCAAATGATGGAAAAAACTGCATTCAAGAAAGTAATTCCTCTTTCCTGAGTACTTGTACCTTCACTTGGTCAAACTCTATATTGAGTCCAGCCAAGAATTCAAATATTCTTTCTTTTTCCACAAAACTTAGCATCATTGAGGCATCCTCACTATAGTTCATCTTAATGCTTCGATGATAATCAAGTTCAAGCCATAAGCCTTTAATGTATTATAGTATTATGTAATTGACATCATATCTTGTTTAGTTGAATGAATCTTGGTTTTAGTTTTATAAACCAAGACTGCATCTTTGCCTTTGGAATACGTGCACTTTGCTGTATCCCATATGTCTTGGCTGTTATCAAGGATATACGATTTCAACTAATCTTCGGTTCTGTCAAATACCAAAGCCATGACATGATCAAGGAATTATCCACATCAAACTATGAATCCTTGGTGCTAGGTACAAGGCTAGTCAAATGGCTATGCTTCCCTTTTCCTTTTAAATTTTTTGAACTACCTGGGACTAATTTTGGTAATTTCTTCCATTCAGTTGATATGATGATTGGATGTCCCCAAGTTCTTGGGATGGATTCTGGATGGGTAGATTGGTCTTGGCTTGTGGTGAATTGGAAGTTTCAAGGATGGTGGAAGTTGTTGATTTTTTTTTTCTTTCTTTTTTCCTGCAATGAAGACATATAAGGCTATTGGCAATAAGGCTGAAAATTTTAACCCTAGGAATAATAGTAGGAATCATTTGTGTTTCCTTTGGTGAAGTAATTTACAATTTGTACATTGCATTGTCTTATCAATCCCAAGATCCTAAATATACTGAAAAGAGGAGAAAATTTCTCTAGGGAATATTATACAATGGACTGGATCTCAGCAATTTGGAAGTAATCAATCACTACACAATCTTGGTTTAAATTAAGAATATTCTCCTTGATTACTTATTCAATCAAATCCCATAGTTGTCCTATTATTCTCTTGATTTATGAATCAACTGAGCCTATCAAATCTTCTATGAAATCGCATGAATCCTCAATCAAATCATTGAGGACATCTCAATACCTACCAACAAAGCAAGCCCTAAATGTCCTTGGGCAGCATGGAGACCACTTGGACATGGTAGCCCTACGCTCTATGGACAGCATGGGAGAAGTGCTGTTTTAATTGGACTTGGGTATACCAATGGGGTGGTCCAGTGCTAGATCCTTCCATATTGCGAGATCTTGGAAGCATTATTTGTATGTGCTCTTACCAAGCATTTTGGAGAGAGTGTGTCTGTCTTTTGAACTTACCAAGCATTATATTGGTCATACTAGAGCAACCATATCTCTGTAAGTTTGCCCCCTATATATATGGAGTTTGGGATAACATTTGAGTACAAACACAGTTAAATGCTTGAATATATGATTTTGCTATTTTCCACAAATAGATTTTCAATGGTTTGAAGTGCTCTCCATTTCCCAGTTTCCTTATCTCGTACAAATATTTGGTGTAAAGCAAAGAATCAAGTAACCATGTGGAAATGTAGGACTAGATTTGGGTATTCTCCTGATGCAGATGATGTGGAATTGTGTTAGACCTTTTATGGGAGGTGATCAGGGACCAAACTTGGTCTTTAGTCTAATTATACTGTTGATTCCTGCAGCATTATATGGTGCTAATTGTTTCTTGAATAGTCCTAGCTATAATATATGATGGGGATTAGAGTATTAGACTAATCGAGCTATTATGATTTAAAGAATTGCAAGGGATTGTTCATTAAAACATTGTATGAAAGATGAAACCTAGATTTTAATGAATGAAGCTTGTTTAACATGAACCTGTCGCTCACAAACACCCCCTCGGTGAATTATATGATCAGATAAGGAAATGGAGGTTTGCCTAAGAGCTGCTAGATTAGTTCTGCTTTTTTTCCCTCAAAAAACCAAAAATTATTTAATCAGCTAAGGATATGGAGGTTTGCCTAAGCTATACTAGAATCCTCTGCCTTTTTTATTCAAAAAGAATACAGAATTGCAATGATTTTCGAAAGAAGCTTGAATACAATGATATCCCAAAAATTCTTCTTGGCTTTTCCTGTGCTTCAATTCTCCAGATTTCTCTTCCCCCAAAAAAAAGACTTTGGTTTCTTCAGTGTAAGAGAACAAAGAAAAGATTTCACAAATATGATCTGAAGAACTCAACATTTCATGATATCTGTAATTTTAAGCAACAAAGTTTGCATATGGTGGAATCCTGCTAATTATAGAAGGACTTCATCTTGTATGATGTAATATCTTTGATCAAACTTGACTTAGGATCTTATTCGATCACAATTTCCTTGCAATCCTGTATAAAATCTCTCTCTCTCTCGCTCTCTTTTATCTGGCCCTTTAGCCATTCTAATTCTTCAATTGATGTCTGTTTGGGCTCTTGCTAACAGTGGACTTAGTCATACTGAAGACTTATGTTGGCTTTGTTCAAGAAAACTTTCTTCCTACCAAAACATCCACTGATGATGCCAGGTTAATGCTGCTTATGTCAGACCATCCCTAGACTGCCTTTGTTGACAGCTTTTTGGCCTTTTTAAAGCTAAGTGCGGTAAGCAACCCCATGATGTGGGAATGTCATGTCTTGGATTGGCTGTCGACATGTAACGTCAAAGGCTATTGATTTGGTAGAACGTAGAAGTGGGGCTTCTTCCTTTTTCATATTCAAATTGTGTGCCCTGCAAAATACCCATTACTTTCCAATTCGGTGGCATATTAGACTGTGCAGCTAGTTGATTCATTCACTTTTGTAAGTAACTAAAGCAAATAACACTAAGGGGTGCGGAAACTGGATCCAACAACGTACATGCCATTGCCAAAATAATTGGTGCAGATGTTTCCATTTAGTCGAGGATTGATATGGAGCATTAAGCAACTGACAACTGAAAACTGTTAGGAGTGCGACTGTGAACATCAACTGTATTTGGACAAACCTTATTTTCCAGCTAATGAAGTTTCCATTGGACAGCAATTATCAAATATGTATTATGCGTGGGATGCATGTAGATCATGGATACATATGCTAGTGAATATAATCACATGTAAGGGTGAAAATCGACTGTGACGCAAGCTGTGTATTTTCATTCCCAAACTCAGTATGGGAAAAGTACTTGGTGGAGAACATCAGTCATGATATACCAGCTATGGATCAATCATCACAGTCAGAAGACATGATTTTCTTGCTGCCATTTCTCCCCCACCAAGCTTCCCTCATTTTGTTTTTCCCACAATATTGATTGTCTGGTTTTTCCACCTTGTTTGTTTTCTTGTCCTTTTCTCTTTCCCTTATTGTTTCTCTCCCTCCAGAATTCTTCTTCTTCTTCTTCTTCTTCTTCTTCTTCTTCTTCTTCTTTTTTTCAAGTTCTACACTCTTTTCTGCACAGTGGGCTCAGCTGAAAGGAATGATCAAACTTTGAACTAAGATTCACAGTGCATAAACTGAAATCATGACCGGGTTTGACTTCTGAATTTGGATAGCAAGATGTCTAGGCTTAAAGTATATCTCAACTGGTAGTAGTCTGGTGTTAGAGAGGACTTCCATGCATTTTCATAGCCAACTGTTGGACAATGATTAGATTAAGCGAACTAGCACCTTTGCTTTTCAGACTCTTATCCCCATGCTTTGAAATAGTTGGTCTGCTATTCTAAACCTGAATGATACCAAGAGAAAAAGAGTCCGAGTCATAGTCAGCAGGACGCACAACAAGAAATGAATCCACAATCAAAACTAAATGATAAGCTGTCAATATGTCAATGACCAAATTCAACAGCGGTTAGTCGTAACAAGATCAAATGAACCAAGAGGAAGGATCCTGGAAAATTTTCCAGAAATACTGTTAGATTTTCAGAACTAAACAGGTCCTAAGGAATTCCATGTGTGCTTGATGAAAGTCCAGAAGGAAGCTTTCTGCTCATTGATTCGACTCCTGTGGACATTGTGCTTGCTGATAAATTGTGTTTGGCTTAAGAATATCAGCAAACATCAGCTGAGCGTAACTAGTAAGCTGGTTGATGGCTTGGTTTGAAGCCCAATTAACTATGGGGTTGATTATAAGTCAGCCAGACAAAAGACATATGGGCTTCTAATTGTGGCCCATGCTTACAATTTATAATCTGTAAGAGAAGCTTCACTCCATGGTTCAGTTTTGATTTGGTTTACTCTGCACGACCTCAATTCTCATTTGATTATTCATATTCCTACTTGAGATCTTCAATTCTCCTTTTTCTTTACATACATTCAGTTCCTCCAGACTATGGGGTTGATTATAAGTTAGACGGGACAAAAGACAGATGGGCTTCTAATTGTGGCCTGTGCTTACAATTTATAATCTGTAAGAGAAGCTTCACTCTATGGTTCTGTTTTGATTTGATTTATTCTGCATGACCCCCATTCTCATTTAATCATTCATATTGCCCCTTGCAATCCTCAGTTCTCCTTTTTCTTTACATATGTTCAGTTCCTCCTATAGGTGCAGGTTCTAAACTTGGTGTGGTAGCTCGATGAGCTAGAACCATTGCTGTCTCCCATGCTGCCTATGTTTTAGTGTAGTGCACTGAGCTTTTTCTTGTTGCACTGTGCCTGGTGATAAACAATGCATTACTAAAATAAGATAACCATCATCAGGTGAAGCTAAGCTTGCCTTAAGAATAACTTCAAACAAGCTTTTTTCTCGATTGCTCAATTCATATAAGAAATGGACCCTTTGAACTGGAAACAAGAGACAGCTACAAAAACGTTTCCACTGATCAGCAACAATTGATAGCTAGGGATGATATTCAGTGAGGGTGAGGGCAGAAGAGCATAGAGGATTCAGTGTTGATTTGCTTGAATTTGTGGCAAAGACAGCAGCAATTAATGGCAATGTGGGCCTACTCTGTATATAACAAAAAAGATGGCTGATCCTGGGACACTGGGTACTTATGGTGGTGACTTCAACATAACACCTGTTGGTGGCAGCTGTGTCTTGAACAGGTTGAAAATCAATGATGGCGACATGAAATGACAGACAAGATTAATCAGATTGTTTTCTCATTATGGTGGCCTGCATTTCTTTTGAATGAAAGTGTTGTGAAGAAAAGCATTGTCACATTGTGATCTCCCTAGTCCCCACAATATGTGGTCATGCAGTATACACATCATGATTGTTGAACTATGTTGACAATGCTAATTAGGAAATGCTGGTTCTGCTGAATAAATGATTGGGTTCTAGTTGTAAATTTCTGGACGGTATTTGCATGATGTTGGATGATGAACAAAAGCTTGTCTGCCTGGTAAAATTATTGCTCCTTGAACTATTTGGATAATTAAATTTCTTTGGGTGCATTTGTGGTGGTAAACTGATAAATGTTTATCTATAATGCTTAACTTCATATTCTTCTTGAATGGCTTGCATTTTTTACTTTACAAGCATGTGCTCAACACATAGGCTTGTTATGAATCGGATGTTTCTCTGCCTTATGACTTGCCTATTGGCTATTGAGAAAGAAATTGTGCATAATGCATCTGATATGCTATTTTTTTCTGTAGATGTGCAGCAAGGTCCTGCTTCCAGCTGCACTGGTGGTTGTCTTTGAAACACTGTTATCTTCTGCTGCAACAACAGTAGATGAGGAGAAAGGAAACCCTGCATGGCAAGCATGTGCTGATTTCTACATAACTAGCATCTTGTCATGCCTACCTTGGGGAGGTGCAGAACTTATTGAGGTACTATCTGCAGTTCTAAGCCTGCAACTTGTTCACTATGATTTGATGTTAAAATGTTGCATTGTGCTAGATTGTCATGTTGTGTCAGTCTCAGTCTATTTTGCATCTGTAGTGTGGTTCTTCGTGCTAGTTACTAGATCATGCCACTGGAGGTTATGTTTTGAAAATTAGGAATAATAATGTCAATTGATTTGTGTTTTTCCCTTTTCTTTCATTGTTTAAGGGCCGATCAGTGAGAAGGGAAAAATCCATTAATATGGATGATACAACCCAGATGCAACATCCTAAAATACACCAATAGTCAATAAAATCGCATCCTGCAAAAAGTTTTAAAAAAATCCTACAACAGTACAAACCCCCAATAATTAATTATGAATAACCAAAAACTAGAAAACAACGATGTCAAAAAAGCCAATCTAAAAAGCAAGAGTTGAAAAATCTGATGCAACCACTAGTTCTTGAGGAGGGTGAGCCTTTGTGTATCATAAGGTTGTTCTATTGTGATTTATAAGTTATGTTCTCAAATTACAAAATCAGGTTCTTTGCAATGCAAGAACAATGCTGCATGCATCTTACTGCTCCTAGAGCCCTCAATGTGGGAAGCATCATGCACTGGGCTACACAATAATTTTTAACATCATAATTCACAGAGCATTAAACCTCTAAGCTTTACTTCTTTTGCTTTGCTCTTAGCTACATTGATTTGTCATTTGAAACCTTGATATTCTTTTATCTCCTACTCTTACTGCTCTTATGCCTTGGCCCAAAAAGAAATGCCAAAAGCCCTGCTAAAATCCTTCATTTAATTATGGGAATATCAGAAATCTTCTTTTTGAAAATCCATGCTGTCAAATTTAACACACATTTGCAATATTGTGTGGAGACTGGAGACTCCTATTCCTTCTCCGACGTTATCCCGCTCTGCTGAAAGCGGCCTTTTCCTTTTCCAAATTTAAGAAATTGTCCCTGTCTTCCTTTTGCAATACCATTGGGTCAATTAAAGGTGACAGTTTCTTGGAAACATAAGTAATCTCACCTAATTCTGAATTTGAATTGTAACGCATTTCAAGTTGGAGGTTTTGAATTAGAAAAACCTTGTACTTTGAAACTGTTTTCATCATCTTCATTGCAATTGCGCTCAACCCCAATATTAATGTCTCTACCATTCTCCACTTCAGGTCCATTTCTGGATCCTTCAACATTAGGTAGTACATGGGCCAATTATGGACATTGAATAGTACATTATTGTGAGTTTCCTGGAAAAGGAGAGTGTATTTATAAACTTGGAATAAATTTTCTATCATAAGTATCTCCTTTTAAAATGCAAACACAAGACCTTGAAATAGCTGGTTGATTGACATTATTCTAGTTAAACACTTTTAGGAATGACCAATGAAAAATTAATAGACTTGCTACATCCTTGTGAATTAATGTGGTATACCAATACCATAACTTATGAGCAATGAGAACCAGAATTCTTATTGAGGCTAGAATGTACAGGGAGTTGCTGAAGGCTTTCTTAGACTAAAAAAGAGGCATACCTGTATCAGTTGAGGAAAGGGTTGGCCTGGGTGGGGAAGATGCTGTGATTTCCACTCTTTTGCTATCAGTTTTCTTGCACTTTTTAATCTCTAGAGCAGCATGGATATCAGTTTGGAGAATTTTTGGGATCCTGTGGGTTCAATCAGCCTCAGTAAAACAGTTCTTAAGGTACTGCTTCAACTGATCATATTTTGAAAATGAGTCCTCTTTCTCTATTCGTGTTGCTATTATGTTGTTTATTTAAGGAGTGGGGATGATATCATAGTCAGAGAGAGCAGATCAAATATGTCAATTTTTCAGCTGGGTTGGCTAAACTTTTCATGGCATGGGTGAAATTTCCCATCCCTTGACTGCCTTAGCTTTTGTTTATTGTCACTTAGGTTGTGTTTTTATCATATCAGCACCCATAATAAAATTTTATTTTCAGCAAAGAAATGAACAGACCATTGAAATCTAATCATGAATGGACCATCAACAAATCATAGGGTCCTTCAGCAAACCCTAAGGCTGCTATCCTCTACTTTTTCCCCTGACCAACAACTGAAGCAAACCAAAACTGCCTTTGGACTTAACTAATATTGTTGACTTTTCCTCCTCAGCCACCTTTCTCCTACTATACCTGGACTGCCTTTAAGCATCTCAAAAAATGCTGGATTATAGGTTCAGGATTAAACAAGCAGCTGACCTGGGGTTTAAAATCCTTAAGGTCCAAACTCTGACCTTTATTTAAAATCAATCTCAACTGGGCTCGATATGAAATAGGCACATTCCCTCCTCTGGTAACATTGCATTTGCTGTGGCTTTCTGTACCCAGTAGTATTTTTGCATTGATGGTTTGATGGTAATCAGTGTGAATCATACTTGTTCAGTGTATGCTAAATGAGAAAAGAAGTGTTAATGCAGCAAGTTCCAGAGGAGATTGATCGAGTAATGGTTGGAATAGAAGCTTATTTAAGCATAAGACGGCATGTTCCTGACATTGGTTTCTCTATATTTGTGGATGTGAATGACACGAAGACACATTTTCATGAGAAGGTATGGATTTTAGATTTGTCGCCTTTTTTCCTTACCTATTGATGCAAATATCTGTCGATATGATACATATTGGCCAATATATATCGATATTAGGCCTTCCGATATTGATATTTTTAATGCTAGGACAATATTGTAATATGTTTCCGTATCGGCCGATATGGTTCCATTAGCTTACGATATTTAGAATTTTGTTCCATTCGATATATCCAATACCGTTACATCTGATATGTTTAATACCGATATAACCACAATTGATACCGTTATCAATATTTTCATCCTTTCTCCATCCATTTTCCTTGTACTGAATTGCTAAGAGTTTCTCTTTCCTTTCTAATGGAGGACAACCCAGCTTCTTCGGTTAGGGTATCTCTGTTTCCATTTGGCTCAATTATTCCACTCATTTGTTTTATATCAAGCTTCAATTCAGTTCATGTGCTATCCATATAAGTTTACAACTACTTATATGCTTCATGTTCTAGGGTGTAAGGTCTAAGTGTATTGCTGGAGACCCCTGTGCAATGCTTTGGGGGGTAACATAAAGATCAATGAACCCTCCGGGGTCAATTAAGAGCTTGAGGAAATTTCAGTTTGTTGCTATTTTGGTCTTGCTCACTGGCTGTTTGGCTAACTGTGGCTCATTATTTGGTAAATTTTATTCTTTACAAGACAAGTCAAGGCTGCTGAAAAGGGTTGCTTAAATTATTTTTCAAGAGGAATGAATTGAATTATTTACAACATAAGATAATAGAATACAAGCACCAAAAATTCAGCAGCCTTGGCTGGATTTGGAAAAGCATATAATCAATCAAATAATTGGCCACAATTATCATGAACCAAAATAACAATGACTGTAATTTTCCTGGGCTCTTATTGAACCCTGTAGGTCATGTGATTCGTGGCAAATCCAGTGCACTGGCACAGTGGTCCCCTGCCATGTAATTAGACCCCAGAACATAAAGCATGGGAGTTTGTCCTTACATTTTTACTATTTTTTTGTGGAAACAATGGCAGCTAATTGCCAACTCCATGCTGCAAAATTTTTTTCCTTTACATGGTGATTGTCAACTGTTTTACTTGATATACCTCAGGATTTCTTGGAAGATTTATGGGGTCGAATACAAGATTTGTCCAACAATGGGTGGAAAGTTGATAGTGGTAATTGATCTCCTACTAGTTTGATTTTCTGTTCTTTGAATTATTTTCAATGTTTTATATTTATAGCTGAAGTTGAATACAGCGCCAGGCCAAAAACTCAAGCTGATCTTTGGCCTAGTCTATGCATTATGGATAGCCAAATTACTGTTTCCCAGTCTTAGTATATACTGAGGTTATTAAGACTCATAACTAGTTATTAGCAGAATGTTGTTCTCTTACTGATACAATTATTTGCGGAATTCATAGTTGTGTATCAGGTCCTAAGCAGTATAAACATGTTTATCTCATTCATAATGGAAATGGTTTTCTGAATATTAAGTGTCGGCCATTTTAGTTATCTCTGCTGCTTATCTCCTAGTTTCTTTTCATGATTGTGATAATTGTTCCACATTGGTTCGGTGTTAGAGGTATTATCACTATTGCAACAACCATATCCATTGTTGTCATATGAGCTGTTGAACTGTATTTGTATTCATTGTGAGTTTGTCAACAGTTTCTACCACTACAACTAACCGCCATGCATCATCTATCCTTACCTGGCACTGGCTTCATCTGCCTTATTGCTACCATTATCATCCTATTGCCTGCATCAGCCCATCACCATTTGCCACAATGAACATCGCGAAAAAGCCTTCTGTAGAGAGAACCTGAGCACCTTAATTGACAATTCTCTTAGAACCTGGAAGGCTGGACCCTAAGCATAAAGAATTCAACTGGAGCTCCTTTTAACAAAATCCATAGAAAACAAACCAACAGTCATGAACCCAGACAAAGAAAGGGGTTTAGATAGTGAGTGGAGAAAGGTAGCTGACTTAATCCACTGGTTGTTTTTTTTATTATGGAGGCTATTGGCTCTGTGCTTGTTGATGCGACTGTTGAGTCTCTCTCTCTCTCTGGTGCTTTTCTCGTGGTCCAGTTGCTGCTGACCCTTGTGCTTCATTGTTCATCCTATGCCACAGCCATTGTGGTTGTTGCTTCTGTTTGGTGATTATTGAACCCTCATCAGGAAGAGTCAGTTACAAGCAAAAGCTCCTCCAACTGAGCCAATTAACCTTAGGTCATGAAGCAACCTGTTTGGAGCCACCCGTTATGCCCCCAATTTTCTGGTCAACATCCATCAGCCATCAAGCTCAAAATCATATCACACCTTGGTTTTAGTCATGCTGCAAGGAGTTCCTAATTGCCCATGCCTTGAAGTTTTTGACTTGCTGGTTGATGTAGCTCTCACTGTCACTACCTGTGCTCTTTGCTAGTCTCGCTTTCAATCAGATAGTGATATCTCTATGTTTTGACTGATCACATATTGGGGTTTGATTGTTTATGGTCGAATGAGAGTTGTGCTGGACTTGTCTGGACAAGCCTGGCTGACCCTTTTTGATCTCATAACTTGTCAGGAACATGACCAGTTATTTGACTACATGCCAGCAATTTTTATTTTTGCCCAGAACCTTAATCCACTCACCTATCCGTGATGACCCTTACATTGCGTTAAGGTGGTGCACTTGCACCTCCCGAAGTTTCAAGGTGTTACTGTCTGCGTAAGAGCGGAAGAGCTTTGAAGTCTCTTCCGCTCTCAGATTTGGTAGCAAGAAGCAGCAAAGTTGAAGACGTTGGAGCAGAGGGCGTAGAAGCATCAATTTCATAGGTGTAAACCTTGTCCGGTGATTGGACTATTTGAGTAAAGCTTGAGTTGTCCCCCTTCCCCACCCTTTATGGGATTTGTTTGCTTTTCTGTTTGTTTTCTTCTGAAATGGTCAGTTGATGGTTGGCCAGTAAAATTTTTATTGTGACATCATGCAATTCAGGCCTCTATCTGATTTGTTTTTTCTATTTATGGCTCGTTTATGCATCTCTCATCACCAAGATTATAGGAGGGACGAGTGGCAGTTCATGTCTTGTGACAAGCAGTTGCTTTGTTTGTACTTGGGCTTTATACCAGTCAATATATGCCACCCCCTTTTGATTTCCTGTGGATATGTCTTTTTTGATTTATATGCTTGCATAATAATTGTTATTGGATGATTACTTTTTTACTTGTGAAGAGCTAAACTTTGCATTTGGACATGAGCTACTCCAAAGCTTCTTTCTTGTTGCATAATCTATTTTCTTCCTTTTCTTCATGCAGTTCCCCGACCTCACCTCTTATTTGAAGCTCAGCTGGTTGCTGGAAAGTGTCATGATTTTGGTCCCATTAGTTGTCCCGAGCAACCAAAATCTCCGCCAATTGTCTCCACTATCACCTTTGGTAAACAAAAGCATGAAGCTGAGTTGAAATATCCACAAAGGATTCGCAGGCTTAATATATTTCCTGCAAGTAAAACTGAGGTACATTCACCTGCACATTACTTACGATGATTTGTTATATATATATATATTTGTTAATGTATTATCTTGTCAATTATGTGTGTTGCCCTTCCTGAAGCCACATAGGGTGACTTGGTGGATTAGAGCTTGCCTACTAAGTGGTATGTGATGGTTTGAATCCACTAGCATGCAACTCAGATTTCCCCATCTCTCCCTAAATAAAGCTTGAAACCTAATTAAAAAAAATGTTATCTCCACTTCTGATTGCTACTTCTTTCACTTCTCCCCTTCTGCCAGTGCAATAGGCTTCTTAGGATTTCTAGTACTAATCAAGCATGGTTTAAATCTCTAAGATGAGAATGAGTGCATTGGATGCATCTTCTAGATATCTGTGAATAGTTTAACAGGACATTGGTTTTAGGAATGAGTATATTCAAATCCCAGTTTCTAGCGTTGGTCTCGTGAAATTTGGAGCTCTATATCTATCAATTGATGGTATTTACATGTGACTGCACTTCTGTGGTCAATCAAGTTTGTATAAGAGAGGAAAAGTGGTAATTTGGAAATGGCATCCTTTCGTATGCAGCCTTTTAAATATTATGTTGCGTATACAAAATCAAGTTTGATTTTGTCATTAGCATATGTTGCGTCACCGTTACGACCTGGATTATCTACATAAATATTATCAAGACTAAGTCCCAAAAAATCAGATTGCAACACTGCATTGAAATCCACTTGTGACTCTTAAACAATCTTATAATAATTTGCTTGCCCTAGGATATGGTTAAATTTGTTTCATTTGACTTCTGACTTCTTGAACTTGTTCAACCATATGATATAATAGCATTAACATCACAACAAAAGCCATCAAAATGAACAATACATGAGAACTAAAATGACATACGGCCCCTAGGCCATGCGGTGTCAAAGTTATACATGTCAACTACCGAACACACTTAAATTGTTTTTCTCGATAATATTTCCAAAATACATAAATCATCCTCTTCACGTGATCATCCATAAGCAGTCATCCATTGGTCCAAAACCTTAAAGTGCTCTAAGCTTGTTAATATGAAAGGTGGTGATGATGCAAGGTGAACTTGAAGCTCAGTAAGTAAATAAAAGAGCATAATGATAAAAATGAGTCATCAAAAACATGCAAGGGAAACGATTAACCAAAGGCCAATTATAAACCTCACCGACTAGGGTTGAATCCAAAAAGGTTAGGTCATGTTTTTTTTCCCATTAAATATGGGCCTTACTCCATTGTTCAAAACCAATGGAGAGGGATATTTACATATTATTCTCTATAAATGTGGCCATATCAACTATTGTAACTCATGGGAGGGCCATCGTATGACATTTTTCTTTTTTATACATTATAGTAATATGTCAACAATATATTCTGTTAATTTTTTCTAATGGTTCGTTTTGAAAGAAATGAAGAAAAATCTCTACGAAACAATATTTTTTAAAGAATTTGGAGACAACATATCTCAAGAACTTGGGTGTAGATATTAGGCATAGTTCTTGGACTATATTGGGCATGCAATAAGTTTCCTTAACAAATTTTAGCATTTTTTATTACCTTGCGTGCAAGGATATGCATGCAAGTCAAACAACAAAATAAACATGGTTGAATACTTTATGAAATACATGAAAGTGAATATTAGATTATGAGCCAATATGAAGAAGAAATTCAGAAATTTCAGCAAAAGTGTGAATGACTAGGTTTGATTTTCCCACGTCTTAACTTAATTCTCAATAATCCTTCAAGGTTTTGCTCTAAAATCTCTAACCTTTTCTCCTCCTCTTTCTCTCTTTTTTCCTCCAAATCTCAAAAGAAATGAGCTAAAAAGAGTAAGAAAACCTCTTATATAAACAGACTGGTGCATGTGCTTGAGTCATGCGTCCATTTGGCGCGACTAAGTTAGCTAGGCATGCACAAGCATCTTCATGCACTCATTAGGGCCTTGTCTGAACCCGCAATTGGCCTCAATAATTTGCTCAATTATTTTGATTCAAACATCAATATATCGAAATTAGCACTTGGATATTACATTCATGCTTTTAAAGATCTGCTAAGAGCTGTTTTTTGTTTATTTTATGGTTTTTGGATGGTTAAGCAGATTAATAGATAGCAATATGACCAATTTATTTAGTATAAACAACTTGACTGAATAATAAACTGCACTTTATTGTCATTGTCATTGTTTGAGAATATCTTTGTCCTCTCATCTACAATTTATTCAGGTGTCTCCCCCAGGTTATACAACCGGCAAACAATTTAGGAGCCGATATAACATGAGGTTTCTTCGTCATTTTTGGAAAACAATGAAAATAGACACTCTTTGAGGATTTTCCAATTTCCACTATGAGAAGATGGGGTTTACACCCACTAATACCTATAGGGGTGAATTGGGATGCTGATGCACACAAGAGAATAAAATTTCACAAAAATTCAATACATGTAAAGAATAAACATTGCCAGATGAAAAACCACAACATAACAAAATTACATGCTAAACATGATAACCATGAAACTTATAGTAAAGTGCATTACACATAATCTTGTTGATGAAGGGATAACTCATGAACAAACTGTTCAAAATACAAACCCTCTGGACTGTCAGTCACCAGCTGAAAATTCACAATGAGAGATGAGTCAATTTATTATCAGTGGTACAGATGCACTAGATTCTAGCCAGCTAACAACACATTTGTAACCATCCAAAGAACTCTTAAGTCCATATACTTGCAGAAATGTCATAACATCTAGCTTTCTCCATGTGAATCTTTCCAAACGAATTCATTCAACACTGCAGCCCATCCTCACCACCTGCATAACTTTAAAGGGAACGTCCTCAAATTGTGTGTTTATATGTGTGAGTGAGAGAAAATCATGGTGTGAGGCACAAGTCATCAAGAAGGGTGTAATTCTTTTAAAGTTGGGAGGTTTTTATTTTCCAAAGAGCCATATCTCCATAGATTAGTAATAAATCAGTTGTGTTGGTGCAGTTGAAGGGGTGAACTATGTAAAAACTGGTCAGCAAAAGCTGTTGCATAAGTCTGTATGGTGGGAAAACTGCTTCTTTGCTTGAGCGCTCATATCACACTAGTCAGGTGAGCATTTGGCCATCCTACTACTCAGCACAAAGAGATCATTAGTTGAGCGTCAACATTATGCCAATATGTGGTTTTGAGCTTTCTGATGTGAAGTTGAGCTTGAGCATTCTCCCAATTTTCCATGCAATCTCCAAGAGAGCGCTTGTCAAGTGCCAACATTCTACCAGTCTGCTGTGTGAGCTTTTTAACAAGCACTGTGTGAGCGTGAGTATTCTACCAATCTGCTGCTCTGCTCCATGTGAGCGCTAGTTGAGCGCAAGTATTCTGGGACTCCATGTACAAATTCCTTGGACTCAAATTCACCTCAATTTACATGCGTTTTGACAGAGTTTGTCAACCACTAAAGGCCTAATTCAGTACCAAGCCCTAATGCAAATGGAAGAGAATTTGCCCCAAATTTTGAGATTTGCTTTTGTGAGGTTTCTTTGTTCCTAGCTGGTGGAAGGGAGTTTTTATATAGGCTGCTGGCTTCCTTTTTTCTTTATAATGTTTTTTTTTTTTTAATTTTGCATATTTGTATGATTAGTTGAGAGGCTTGAAACATTTTTGAGCTGAGGTGTCTAAGTGTGACCATTTGGTTGATTGGGGTAATCGTTGTTTGCCTTTTTAATATGGTGCTTGGTTGGGTTTTTACAATTTTGTCTTAGCATATCGTGTAGATTGTCATGCGTTTTCCGTAGGATGACATAAAACATGTCCTACAACAAAATAGTTGGGGATGCAAATATTCACTTAACTGTTGATCATCTGTTCCATTGAAACATACATTAATATATCCAATTTATTTCCTCTAGTAGGTTGGCAGTTAATTAGTATTAGTTTGACAGCTGACTTTTGAACAACGGATTCATTTTAGAATCTCCTCTGTCTCTCTCTACCCCATCCAACCCAATGCTTAGAGCAAACTCCAGATCGATTCCCCCCCTTATGCAATGACCATCAATTCGGTAAGACTAGGATGCGCAAGGTACAAATGGGACTCTTGACCACAGACTCAACTATGCTGGCTCATATCGTCCTCATCAAATACTCTACAGTCTATACCCTTGCTCGGGTTTATGTGTTGTTCTGGAAGTTTGGCTATTATATGGATAAAGAAGAGTGCTAGAATCTTTTTACTTGGAAATGGACATACATTTGGCCTTTTGGGAGAAATATGCTTGTCCAAGTGTCAGAAGAAGAATCCAAGTGTTATACCATTGTCCAAATGTTGTTTTCTGAATAAGTTTAGCCTGAAGTAAAGATTTGAACTCATTAAACCCAGCCAAACTAACTTCTTTTCCCACTAAGAGTGAAACTTACTATGGATATATTTTTAAAACCAATAATTACCTAAGCTCTTGCCTTTTGGTCTAGGATAGGGCTGTTTTTTGGCTTGTTAAAGTGTTTTGCATCTTGGACTTTCCAAAGAACTTTAGCTGATATGCAGCTCTTTTGAAAGCCCTTCTATGAGCAATTTTTCTCCTCCTTTAGTATTTGTTGTTGGAGGATGCTTTGTTTTCGTTATTTGTACTTGCATTCTCTTCTGTATTTTTTTGGTATTTAACATATTAATGAACTATTGTGGTTTTGCTGATTCCTTAATTGGGTCTGTTATCTTCTTTTTGAATGGCAGGATCTGACACCCATTGATTGTTTCATTATGGAAGAGTATCTGCTGGATGTGTTGCTTTTCTTGAACGGATGGTTTGTGCAAAGTCATATTTTTATTTTATTTGATATGATTGCTTAGTTGTTTATAAGCACATTATTTTAGTTGTATTCAAAAAGGTGAAAAAGAATGAAGGTTATGGGTGGAATAATGTAAAGCAAACTGGCTAGGGGGCTGCCTTTGTTAAAGGAAAGGTTGTAAAAGAATTATTGTAATGGAATAAAAGGACTTGAAGAGGTGGGTTGTGGAGCCTGATGCATTACTGCTTGCGGGTCTTTGTTGTGTTGATACTTAAAATATTAATGGTATAGAAAGATGCATCGGCTAGATTTACTTAACTAATGCTGTGATAGAAAAGGATGGCCTAATGCATGGGTCTCCCACATATTGGGTTTTGGAAAGGGTCAAATATACGCAAAGTGGCAAATGTTGTGATATTCAATAGAAAAAAAATTTCAGTTCACATCTACTAATGAAGCCTACAAGGAACTTTAATTTTGTGTGGTATATATTTTATTGGTTTAATTTTGTGTGATATATACTTTTATTGGTTCAAATATTTGGATACATTAAATTTCTAAAGGCACTGAGGGATATAGACACTTTGAAGCAAAGATTCCAGCATAAATCCCCTGTAGAATCAACTAATGATGGTTGGTTGGCTTTTTAAAAGATTTCCATGGCAAATAGTTTTATTTATTGTGGATAAATGACATCTTGTTGTTCTGTCCTCCCATTATTCCTCCACCACAGTCCCCCCAAAAAAAAAGGAATGTAGATTCTAAGCTTTGTTTTGACCAATGAAAATTTCAAAGGCAGAACAAAATAACACAATTTGATGTTAAAATTAGCCATTGTTTACCTTATTAATGATTGAATGCCTATATTTTACACAAGCACATGCAAAGCAGAGGGCTCCAGCTAGTTAGATGTCAAAATATTACATATACGTGTATGTGAAAGTAGTACATTTATGTTAGGGACTAGTACTAGAAAATGGGATTTTAGAAATCCCTAACTTATGTGGTCTACTTTTGGTCATGTCCACAATTTGTAATGCTTCCTAATATGCTACCTGGGCAGTCTGAAATTTCATTGGATCTATGAGAATCATACAAATTGGACGAACATTACAAGTCCATTTTATACAGGAGTTTTCATCTCTAAATTAGAGTTTTAGACTTAGAGAAGGATTTGTTTGTATTGGATGATAAAATGCGTCAATAATCAATAGACTATAGACTTGCTAGTTTGTCCATCTCTATCTCCGTCTCTCATCTACCTTGCTGGATCATGCATTTTAGTATGAAGTTGTGAACTATCAGCCACTCACCTTGTAGCCCCTCCATGGCATGCCTCAATTGCCACTGAACATATCTAATCATCTTTTCTCTTTATCTATGCTGAACAGTATAATGATTGTCATTTTACACCTAAAACCCCTCTATTGGCATCAGTGACATGCAGATTTGTACACCTCCATTTTGGCTGAGTGCTGACTTGAGGTTTATTAGATGTTTAATGTTTGATATCTGGTTACATCCTGACGATGTTAGAAGGATAATTCCTTCCTCTGTTTTGGACTTTTTGCTGACTGCTGCAGCAATCTTGCTTCTTTAATGATTAACCCTAACTCAATATTTGGGAAGATGGAATAGAAAATTTCATTCCTACTTTATTCATTGATTAGATCCTCCAATAATAGAAATAACAATTCATAAATGACTAGTAATTTCTTAAAAAGCAAGGAACAAAAAAACCAATACTGTCTTTTTTTTTTTTATTTTTTAATTTATAGTTATCGAAGAATAATTTTTCCCATATAGTTTCCCTTTTTAACCTTATCTCAAAATAATTTCTCTCCATCCCCTCATTCGATGAATAATATGACCTCGGCAATCCATTCAATGAGCAATATGACTATGGAGACGACAATCTTGAAAGGGTACCACTTGAAGATTAAAGAGGTGAGAATGATGGTTCTTGTGAGGGCAAAGGGGAAGTAAATTTGAACCAATGCTATGGAAAAATCAAAGTAGGAGATGATAATGCTGACGAGTATGAATTAGAAGTAGGATTTGAGCATGATGATAAATACTACAAAGTTGGATACGACGAAGTTTACGGAGAAATTAAAGTCCGATACGATGAATGTGGCGGTAGAGGTGATTTTGAAGCCAGAGTTGGTGATTACAAAGACGGTGGTAGAGTTGGAGGAGAAGATGGTCACCAACACTTTGGTGTATGTTAAAATATTTTTTTGGGTAATGGTAAAAATGTCTTATTTATATGAATTTTTTGGTTATTTCTTTTGCTAATTATTGCATACCAAATGTTAGAAAATTAACCCCTAATTCAATTTTAGCTATTTAAAGTAACTAACTAAACAAGAGAATAATAATTATTAACTTTATTCCTACATTATTTAATTAATTAAAAATAATTATTCTATTTCTATTTTATTTTATTTTAGTAGCCAAACATAGCAGTAAAGATTGGTTTTTGTTCGTATGTTATCTCGGATGTTCATTTCCAAATATTGAGAAATTAGGTATATAAAACATCTTTTGCTTAAAATGCCATTACATTATTACAGAATTTACAATCTCCAAATAACTGTCTCAGGGCACTTCGACCCATGTCTAGGACCATTCCTGTCCGGTTCTTGAGTGGTGCATAACTGCATTGCTTATCTAGGCTTAATCATGAATTTGCCTTCTCTATTGTTTGCTAATTATTCTATGGATTACATGTGATGTACGTGACAATCCTTGCAGCATTCTCGTACTTGCTAGTAACTATGCCGATGGGCTGATTATCCTCAAATTTGAATGATTGGAGGCATCTAAAGCTCTAAATTGTCATTATTATCATTATCCTCTTAGTCATCTCGGCATGAATGTTATGATAACCAGGGTACATGCGAGTGGAATTGGTAAATGCAATTCAGCTTGTAAGCTTCTGTTGCATTTTAAATTTGAAAAAAAATATAATAGAAACTGTGAAGATAAGGGAAATGAATAGGCATTTAATGTACCAATACATTCCTTTTCTGGCACGTAAGTGTGCCTGGTGCAATTTTTGTGCAATGTCTGGAAAACAATCTTTGAGAATGAATGGAAAAGCAGTTGTAAAGGAACCAATCTGGATTGGGTTGCATCAATGGAGTCTGGATTAGGGATTGGATTATTTGCTTTCATTCAAATATATTTCTTATGCGGCCCCTAAACTGTGAAATCATTTTTGATGGTTTCCTTAAAACTTTTATTTAGCTTTCCTCTACTCCTTTGTAATGGTCCACTTCCATCCCCTTAGATCCCCTTATACTAGATTGTTTTCATCTCATGTGGTCATACCAACTCAGGTTAATTTCTCACATTTTGTCCTTCATTGCTATTCTTTATAAAGTAACTAGACATCCATCGTAAAATTTCCATCACTTAAAAACTCTATTTCGTGCAATATGGATGACTTGTTATCTACCTTATAGTATGTATCTTTGAGTCTGAGAGGTATTCTTCGATCTCATAGGATCTTGATGCCTTCTCCACTTCATCTGTCTTTCTTTCCTTTGTCTTCGACTAATATCCCATGAATCCTTCTAGACTGTTGACCTAAGATGTTTTAAAAGTCCCTCTTTGGTAGGCTTTTTCCCCATCTCCTCATCATCTATCGCTTTACTCATACCAAACTTGCATTCTGTGTTTTTGATCTTCATCCTATTAATTCTAAAACGTTTTCTCATCTCTAGTCTTTCATTGGTGCCACTTTGACTTTCATTGTTATTATATGTTACATATGCTATTCTTTATAGAGTGATCAGACATCCATCTTAAAATTTCTGTCACTTAAAAAACTCTATTTTGTGCAACATGGATGACTTAATATCTACCTTATAATATGTATCTTTAAGTATGAGAGGTATTCTTCAATCACATAGGATCTTGAAGCCTTCTCCACTTCATCTGTCTTTCTTTGCTTTGTCTTCTAGTAATATCCAATGAATCCTTCTAGACCATTGACCTAAGATGTCTTAAAAGTCACTCTTTGGTAGGCTTTTTTCCCATCTCCTCAGCATCCATTGCTCTAGTCATACCAAGCTTGCATTTAGTGTTTTTGATCTTCATTCTTGTAATTCTGAAACCTTTTCTTCTCTTTCAGCAAAACTATACATTTGCTATTAACATGCAGCGAGGTCGGTTATCTTTGATCTTCCTAGTAAGTTCATCCATTGCCAAGGAGAATATTTTAGGCCCAAAGCTAATATTTGGTGTGAGCCAATCGTAGTTAGAAAAGCCTCAATTTTCTTTGCTTTTATATGCCTTTTATCAATTGTATAAAACATCATTTGGATTCTCAATGTTTAATAATTTGTCTCATAAAAGTTGATTATCAAATATCAATATTTTTGTGTTCAAAGTAGCCGCCAACAACTAACAATGGAAAATGTATGTAAGATAAGCATCTTTGTTGTTGTCGTCGTCATTGTCATTGTCATCATATTTATCATTATTGTTGCTGTTGTATGAGTATAATGAAAACAGACAAATTCAGTAAGAATTTCAGAAAAATCTGGAGCTGGAACTTCAGATTACCCTCACAAAATAAGAACCACTCATTAAATTGTTGATCCATTTTCTTTTATGTTCTCAACACGATTGCATTAATGAGCTTTTGTTTATAATGTTCGAAATCTCCTCATTACTTACTCTCCATGTCATCAAAACTATAACACCTTTGCCTTGCGGTTTGTCCTGATTGAGAATTTGGTTCAGATGGATTCTTATTGCTTCATAATGTATCTGACTTATTTTAGGTATCAATATCTTTGTGTTTGAACTGTGCCTCAGTATCGCTAAAGGAAGAGAACATACAAATGTTAGTTCAAAGAGGGATAAAATCAGTGCAAAAAGATAAAAAAGATACTGTGTACCAGAAACAGTACATAGACGCCAGCATACTACAATTTTTAACTCCCATGATACAGGAAAACAGCCCTAGGAGGCTCTTTCCTATTTGTCAATCTTATTTGTATTTTGAAAGTCCTGTAATTTCTTTAGAGAGATCCATGTATACTATTGTTTTTGGAGTTCCACTTGTATATATAAGCATCCATTATATATATATTGGCAAACTTTCCAAAAGCAGATAACCGTCTCCGGTTTATGGCTTCTATATCCAAAAGTTTCTTTTACATGATATCTTTCCGCTCATTGTTTTTTTTTAGAACTCACTTTTGTTTGCTCTTTTATTTTAGTTTCGATTGACTTGTCATAACAATATAAACAAGAGATATGCATTATGGAATAGCGGGAATGCATTTGAACTGAATTTCAATCCATGAAAGCACATGTTAATGAAACACAATGCAAAGATGTTGATAGTTTTGCTGACATGGAAAGTATAAGTTATGACATTTCAAACAACATCGAACAAGAACTCATAATTGCTACCTACATGAACAATATACAGAAACCTAAATGGATCAACTATTCACTTTGCTTTTTATTTTGTTTGATCTTTTAGAAATGGAAAATCAAGTCTCAACTCTAGACTTTTTGAGGTTCTAATTTCTTTGTTTTCATTTTAATTAATTATGTTGGTAGATGTCAAAAATAATAACGTTAGTGATAGCAATGAAGATACCATGTGTACTTTTTCTATGATTAGTAGATGTCAAATAGTACATTGGCATAATGGTGGTGATACTATAAGGAGATGCATTTACGAACAATGATAATCAATCCATTCTGAACTTCCAATAAACAAAATCTCATGATAATGAAGGAGAATACAAAAGATGTGGGTAACTCTCTGAAGGCTTTTAATGAAGGAGAATACAAAAGATGTGGGTAATTCTCTGAGGGATTTTTTTGACCCGTATTGTATGCCTTCTTATAATCAATCATACATAAGTCGATTCTTCTCTTTCCTTGATTTCTCAAACAGATTCTGAAAGATAGATAGCTGCTGTTATAGACCTCCTGGGCATGAATCTAATTTGGTTATCTGATTCACATGTCTCTTGCCTTAATCTCCTATTGATCAATGTATCCACTAACTTCATGGTAGGACTTATCAATACCTTCTAATTGGCTGAACTTTATATCTTCCATTTATTGTTGTAAATGGATATTATGTGCTGTTCTACACTTCTATGGCTGCTTCTTGTTGCTTGACATTTTGTTTTACAATGTTGTCGTGTGAGCAGTATCCATCTTTGCTCTACTTCCTCAAGCCTTCATTGGGATACCATTTGTTCCATTTGCCTTTCCAGTTTGCATCATTTTCAAGGTTTTTTCACTACCTCCCTCCCTTGGAATGAATTATTGGGATGGCCTCCCTATAACCGATATTTCTTGATATATTGGCAAAACTGATATTCAAAATATTTGTCGATAAATCCATGTGAAGTTACGATTAGTAGAAGAATTTTTTGCATCCGATATGTCCAATGCTGATACCATTATTTTTATTCATACTCCCTTCTATTCGTTGATAATACAAACAATTTATATTTTTTATACAGTCACCAGCTCCCCTTGCACTTTGGTAGTCTCCCTAGTGAGATTAAAAATGCTTATGGAAATAACTGCACCCCTCTTGTCAATGTGCTCCTATCCAACATGCACTATTATTTATCATTCTTTATGTATTTCACTTGGTTCAAGTCTTTTGATCTCCTTTGTCTTGCTTCTGCTAGCATAAGGACATCCTTTTCTCCCTCATTTGTGTTAAATTGCTTATACAAATCTTCATAGTTGTGTCATGTGTGCTTTAGACACAACCTCATACTCCATCTTCTTTACCTACTCAGCAACTTTATTCCTATATAAATTCCAATAATTTCTACACTTGAATGGAGCCTTTTAACAATCTCTCTTATTTTTCTCTCTCCCATACTAACCTTGGTAACATTATGTTTCTTTTGGTATGGTAGACTTAACTAAAACTTCGTTGGTGGCTCATCAGAAAGTGTTATTCATAGCATCCTGCATCATTCTAGTGCTCCTTTCAGTATAGTACTTAAGAACATAAAATGTGCATAGTATATGATACATTCATGCATACATGTATGTATGTAGACATCCTCATGTTCTGTTCTGAACCCCCCTCCCCAAAGAAGCTTTTTTAACAGCCTATTATCTCATTTGCAAATTCATTTATAGAAAAGATGTTCACTCTCTTAACTGTTAAAGATCTGCAATTATTTGTGCAATAGGTTGTCTTTTTCTTGAGATGAGCATGTAAGAACTTATAATTTCCATGCTTCATCTTAATCCACTTCTCTTATTTCTGCTGCAAAAGAAAATTTCTTCGCTTCAGCATTATTCACATGGGCGTGGATTCTCTTAGTTTGATTCAGTTTTTGGTCAAAGGGAGAATCCTGCAGAATGTGTTGAACTTTCAACTTATTCATAATGTATGGCAGAGACACCTTAATGTAAATATGTGTGTGTGATGTTCCTGCTGAGTCTGCCAGACCTTAACTAATTCATCATATGATTCCTGTAGCCCTCAACAATGTTTTTTTTTTTTTTTTGTGTACCTGTGGATTTCACTGAACTTTAACTAATTCATAACCGAAGCAGTTTATATTGTGTGCATCTGTGTTTGTGCCCATGTGTGTTTTCCCTGCTGATTGTGCTGGTCGTAAACTAATTCAACTTGAATAGCAGAAGCAACCTACAATGGGTGTGTGCACAGGTGCACGTGTAATCTATTACGTAACTTTAAAAAATGCTGTTACAATTTTGTTTGGTTTCTAAAAATATTACCTGAACGAGCTGTCTTTGGACACCAATCAAGCCAAACTGCAATATACAGTTTGTCTTGGTTTGGTTTGCACCTTTTTTATCTAAACTGGAGTATAACATCCCTGAGAAATCTTTTTCAAATTTTGTTGGTCTGATCTGCATATCTATTGTGGTAATATGGCAAAATAGGATGTTGCAAACGCAAAACAGGGTTTAGCTTCTGGTGAAACACAGTCCAGCTGATGTCTACTTGTCTTATGCTACATAAATAGGGTGGTCCAGGGCACGAACTTTCATATATTGGGATGGGTAAAATGTACATAGTCTTACCCCTGCATTACAGAGAGACTGTTTTCATTTTTAAAAACAGTGACCTCTAAGTCACAATGGAGCAACCACATTTTATCTTTTGGAACAAGTATCCCACAATATATTGGATATATTATGTAGGACCAACTGCTAAATCTATATCATCTCTCTTGAAATTGTAAAAACCTGCCTCAGGGCAATGATATTTTTGGTGTATTGATTTAAATCTCAAACTTTACTTCTCCATTGCCTCCATTCAGGTATATGCCTTGTCTTTGGTATCAGCTGGAGTAACTTTCATCTTTATTGTCTTGTATGTTGTTGTATATGTATATCTATGAGTCATAACTCTATTTTGGAATGGTGTGTTCAATTTGAACTATGCTTAATTGTACCTTATCTTATTGTTTCTTTTACTGGTTTATGCAAAGCTAGTCGAAAGGAGTGTGCTTCATACATGGTTGGCCTCCCTGTACCCTTTCGATATGAGTATCTTATGGCAGAGACAATATTCTCTCAGGTAATTGCCCAATCATCAATGCTTTCTTGTTGTGTAGAGACTCTGTGTGAGTGTCTGTATCTGCTTATTTGTGCTTGTGTATCTGCATATATTCTTTCCAGTAATTACCCATTCTGCAATACTTTGCATGTGTGTGGATCTGTCTACATTGTTTTTTTCTTGCATTCTTATTTATTTGTCATTTTTGGGTGTAATTTATGTAGATTGGAAGGACATTTCCTTACTATTGTGTGCATATGTTCCATGCTTTGACAAAATACCCTCACCACTTATAATTATAAAGCTTAATTGTTGGAATGGACTAAAGTAGGAATAGAATAATTATTCTTCAGGAATGAAATAAGGGAGGAATATAGTTTAGAATTAATATTCTATTATTTAGTTAGTCATTTGAAATAGGTAAAATTGAATTTAGAATTAATTTTCTAGTGTTTGGTATATAGTATTAGTAGAAGGAATAACTAATAAATTAATATAAAATAACTATTTTACTCTTGTGTAAAGAAATAATATTTCAACGTAGATATGATCAAAATCGAGTCACCTGATTTGCTTGGTTGTAACGATCCAAAATTTTATAGGATTTGGTCAATGTGTATTAGTATTATAGACAGACGCGGTCAAGAAGGCCCGATTAATTTTCAGGTAGGGTAAGATGTCGGTTGAAAGTAACCGATTTAGGCTGACCCGGCCCGGATTATGAATATTTTTATAAATATGTTTATTAAAATACCAAGATTAAAAAATCATTTCTGATGCAAGTTACTTACACCAAGCCTCCTTATGTTTATACTAGTACTTGTATTTAGCTATTTGCATGGTTTGACAAATGCGTTGAACTTTCTCATTTGAAGGGCTTATGATTCTTAGTAACAAGGCGATGTTCACCTTATAGAGATTCAAATTTATAATTGGATGCTTTTCTGGCTGAGGGTTTATTGTTCTTGTACTTGAGTGACTCCTAGTAACCTCATTTGAGGTTGGGCTGCAATCCTCCTATCCTACTCGACTTGAGGAAAGTCCATTGTCTCAGGAAGTTTAATCTAAAACATAACAAGGGAAAATTGGTTGTAGGAGGGGGGGGGGGGGGAATCTTTTCATTTTAATGTCCTCCATTGGCATTATTCTATGGTCACCTTCTTTGAAAGGATGGGAAAATCATGTGTTTTCTTTCGTAATATTTTCTGGTTTAGATCTATATTTTCATGCCAGTAAAAAGATAAACTACATAAACTACTTGCATAAAAATTTCCTTCGGTTTATTTTATGAAAATTTTTAAACGTAAACATTTGATAATGGCTATTGTTTTTGGTTATTGTGTATGTGCAAGGGCAATGGTATCAAATTTTCCATCCTACGTTCCCCTGAAAGCTTCCAACTTTATGGGTAAAGCTTAAGCTGCTTTAAAAAAATATTAAGATAACAAATTGTTGCCTGTGGATCATGTTGGATATTATTACTTGCCTCTTATATAAGTATGACTGTATTGGTAATAGACAAGCTGATTCCTTGAAGTCCTAGCCCAGAGTGGTTTAGTACAATGATTTTAGCTAACTAAGTAATCCTGGTGTAATGCATGTTTTCTTCCTCACCCAAAGTGTTCTCCTCTTCCTTGCTGCATTTTTTTCTGACCTCAGTCTTGGTAATTCACATGCTTTGGCACTTTGGCTGACAATAATGAAATAAGAAATTTATTCTTACTTTATATCAATTGAAGATTTGGCTAAAAATTCTTATTTTCATTCATCTCAAAAGGAAATATTTATATACAGTAAACAGTCTATTTAAGGAAAGTCAACTATACAATAATCTTACAAATATACAGCTATTCTTATACCTTAATTTCTATCTAAATAAGAAACATAATAATCTAAATAAGGAACATAAAAATAAAATATTATACAGTTGTATGTTAACTCTCCCCCTCAAGTTGGTGCATAGATATCACACATGCCCAACTTGGATAGTACTGTACAGAATGGACCACTAGGGATAGCATGAGTCATCACATCAGCTAGCTGATCTGCCATTTTTATGTAAGGAACTTTTATCTTCCCAGAGTCTAGATTGTCTTTGATGTAGTTCCTGTCTAGCTCAACATGTTTAGTCCGATCGTGTTGCATTGGGTTATTTGCAATGTCAATGGTTGCTTTATTATCACAAAAAAGGGTCATAGGTTGTTCTGGACCAAACTCGAGCTCACTAATAAGAGTGTTTAGCCAAGAGAGCTCTGTGGTTGCATGATGAAGGGCACGATATTCAGCTTCTACATTAGACAATGACACCACATTCTACTTCTTGCTTCTCCATGACACTAGATTCCCTCCAACAAAAGATGCATAGCCTGATGTAGATTTTCTATCTAATTTGAATCCGGCAAAATCTGAATCTGTATAACCCACAATGTCCAGATGACCATGTTTGGTGAACATAATACCTTTGCCTGGGAAAGACTTAAGATAAGCTAAAATACGATTCACTGCACCCATGTGCCGATCACTTGAATTGTGCATGAACTGACTCACAACACTAACTGCATAAGACAAATTAGGTCTAGTGTGAGTTAGATAAATCAATTTTCCCACCAGTCTTTGATATTTCTCTTTGTTCATTGGAGTCTGACCAGGATAAATAATTAAGCCATGATTCATCTCGATAGGTGTATCAATAGGTTGACAAGCTGAGTACCCAGTTTCGGACAGAATGTCTAATACATACTTGCGTTGAGAGAGGAAGAGGCCATGCTTAGACCGAGATATTTCAATGCCCAGAAAATATTTTAGAGCTCCCAATTCCTTCATTTTGAACTCTTTAGACAAGTAGTTCTGAAGCTTCTCTATTTTATTAAGGTTATTACCTGTGACAATCATGTCATCAACATAGATAATAAGCAAGGTAATGTCAACCCCATCTTTCTTATAAAATAGAGTGTGATCTGCCATAACTTGCTTAAAACCATATGCTTTCATAGAGTAGCTCAATCTACCAAACCATTGCCTTGGAGACTGTTTCAGTCCATATAATGCCTTCTTTAACTTGCATACTTCACCTCTTTTTGATGCAAACCCAGAAGGGGAATCCATATATACTTCTTCCAAAAGATTACCATGTAGGAAGGAATTTTTCACATCAAACTGCCTTAATGGCCAATCTAGATTAACTGCAATAGATAATATAACTCGAACAGTATTCAATTTAGCCACGGGAGCAAAAGTCTCTTGATAGTCAATGCCATAAGTTTGGGTGTATCATTTGGCAACCAATCTAGCTTTATAACTGTCAACTGCCCCATCTAGTTTGTATTTTATAGAGAACACCCACTTGCACGCTACCGTCTTCTTACCGTTAGGAAGTTTAACTATCACCTAAGTAGAATTTTTGTTGAGAGCTTGCATTTCTTTTATCATTGCTGATTTCCATTTGGGATCTTCAAGGGCTTCCTGAAAATGACTAGGAATAGATGCAGTGGATAACTAAAGGGCAAATGCTAGATTAGCCTTGGATAAACGATGATATGACACAAAATCAGAGATAGGGTAGACAATACTAGAAGATGATTTTGAGAAACCAAACCTATCTGGTGCTTTTCGTTCCCGAAGAGGATATCTCTTACCTTGATTTTCAACCTGAGGATTCAAGATAGAAATTTTGGAAATCAAAGAGGGTGAAGAAGAATATACCTCAAGATTTGTATTAGAAGAGTCATCCGATGGCACGGTAGTATTATTGAGAGGAGTAGGAGTATTAGAGCTTGGAGGCATAACATCAACATCCTTTTTTCTCCTGGTATAATGCCTTTTGAAAAACAAATCATCCTGTCTCTCCATTCGTTCTGTCGGTTTAAGGTCAACCTCTAAAGACTCGAGATTATTTAGAAACTTGTTAACCATAGTTGAGTCCTCCCCCTGACCTCTTGAAATCCAAAATCTCTTTTCTTCGAGCCATGATTTTTCTTCTGCAATACTACTAATCTCCCCTTGAAGAGGAGTTAGAGACACATCCTCAGAAAAATAAGACTTAAGTTCATAAAATTGAATATCCATAGAAGCATAGTATTTTCTTGTAGGAGGGTGGTAGCACTTATAGCCCTTTTGAGAGGTAGAGTAGCCTAGAAAAACACATTTAAGAGCACGGGGATCAAATTTGTCTCTTTGGTGTGAGTGAACATGAAGATAACATACACAGCCAAAGATTTTAGGACAAAGAGTTAATGGTGAAGGAATAGGGTGAAACTGAGATAACATATGCAAAGGAGTTTGATAGTTAATGACACGAGCAAGCATGCGGTTGATGAAAAAAACAACAGTCATAATAGCATCAGCTCAGAAAATTTTTGGGACACGCATAATAGTAAAACATAAAGCTCATGCTACTTCAAGAATGTGACGATTTTTTCGTTTAGCTATACCATTCTGTTGAGGTGTATATGGGCAGGTTGTTTGATTAAGGATGCCATTTTCCTTGAAAAAATCAGCAATGGTTTGATTAACAAACTCACGACCATTATCAGAATAAAAAACCTCAACCTGCTTGTTAAATTGTGTGACAATCATTTTTGAAAATGGAGGAATAATTCTTATAACTTCATCCTTAGTTTTCATCATGTAAACCCAACTTAGACGAGTGCAATCATCAATAAAAGACACAAAATATCTATGACCTAAGGGAGAGGGAGTAGAGAAAGGACCCCACACATCTGTAAAAATCCGGGTAAAAGGAATTGACTTTTATTAAGACTTAATTTAAAGGTTTCACGATGATTCTTAGCAAAAATGCATTGTTCTCATTGTAAACTAGAGGTTGAAACATTTTGAAACAACTAAGGAAATAAACATTCTAGATAATCAAAAGATGGATGACCCAACCAACAGTGCCAAAGAATAATTTTGTCTTTATTGAGTGTGTCCCTTGTTACTTGAAGAACATGTTTAGATTTAGGTGGGAGCTCCCTTGCCCCCTCCAAGTAGTAGAGAGCTCCTCTCTCCTTACTAGTGCCAATCGTCATCTTTGGAAGTTTGTCCTGAAATACACAATGAGTGGAATCAAAGATTACAAAACAATTGAGATGTTTAGTAATTTGACTGATGGAAAGAAGATTATTAAAGAGACTAGGTGCAAGTAAGACTGAGGACATTGAAAACATTGGATAGAAAGAGATGTTTCCAGCCCCAAAAATAGGCATAGGATTCCCATTAGCAACCTCAACAGAATTAACATTAGAAGGCATTAGAGTGTCAAGTAGAGAAGGATTACTAGTCGTATGATTAGTGGCCCCTGAATCAATAACCCAATTGTTAGAGATGGTACAAACAAAAGTTGATCCAGAATTACCTTCTTGAGAAAATACACTAGAAACCTGAGAAGGAGAAGCAGTAATAAATAAAGGAGTGTCATTTTTAGCAAGTTGGGCTGATTTCTGCTTCTTCTTTTCAGCTTGTTTCAGTTTGAACCACTCCAGATAGCCATGTTTTTTCCAGCAAACATCTATGTTATGCTTAGTGCTATTGCAATGAGTGCAAAAAAGTGTTGGCTTTGTATTGTTTTTCTGGACAGCCATTGCCGAAGCCTCAGGATGATCTTCTACCCCATTGAGGCCTGCCTTTGTGCCTCACGACGAACTTGTGAATATGCTTCCTCTAGACTTGGTATAGGAGAAGTAGCCAAGACTCGAGCACTCACTTGATCTAAATTGTGGTCAAGACCTACAAGGAACATATAAACATGATCCTCACCAGTACGCTTCCTTAGTTTCTCAATATCAGTTGGGCATTCCATATCACTGGGTTTGCGGTAATCAAGTTCCAAGAATATGGAGTTCAATTCATTGTGATAATCTGCAAGAGGACGACCTCCTCGTTTTGATTGGAATGATTTTTTCAGTAGTTCATATACTTGAGAAGAGTCAGAGACATTAAAATAGCTCCTCCTGACTGAATTCTAGACTTCCTTAGCTGTACTATACTGCACAAAATGTGCCATCAACTTCTCAGTCATGGAATTTATGAGCCTAGACTTGACCAGCGTGTCTTCAGCCTCCCATTCATTGTAGCTTGGGTCGTTTTCTGCAGGTGCAGCCTTCCTTCCAGTGATATACCCCTTCTTCCTCCTGCCAGCAATATGCATCTCCATAATTTGAGACCAAACATGATAGTTTGTGCCATCCAACTTTATAGAAATTGTTGGAAAAGCAGTCTCGTGAACAGTCACCATGGATTGCTTCTTGCTGTCTGGAACAGTTCCATCTATTTTTTTCGCCATGATGTAGAGAAAGGGATGAAAGAAGAGAAGGAGGCAGCTAGGGTTTCAGCCAAAAAGGAGAGAGGGCAGCAGAAATTTTTTTTTCTCTGATACCAAATTAGAGATTTGGCTGAAAATTCTTAGTTTCATTAATCTCAAAAGGGAGTATTTATACACAGTAAACAACTTATTTAAGAAAAATCAACTATATAATAATTTTACAAATATATAGCTATTCTAATGCCTTAATTCCTATCTAAATGAGGAATATAAAAATAAAATATTATACAGCTTTATATTAATTATATCCAATGAAATTACTATTCCACTGTTTGGTTACTTAAGTGGTAGGAATGACAATTATAAAAACAATTATTATTCCTTTAAAACAAATAATAAAACAAATTAGCTCTCCCTTTGTATTTTTTATTTTTGGCTATCAAGAAATAACTATTTAAAAATATTTTTCTTCTTTAATATTATCTCGAATTAGATTTGATCAAAATCAAATTCAACTCAGACAAGGACCTAATTTAGATAAAAAATTTGTGACTACTAAGTTGTGCTGGGCCCAGCCAGGCCGAACATATTCATAATCTAAACTGGGCCGGATTGGGTCAGAGCATTGACGTTTTTTATTTTTAAATATTTTTCTTTAAAAATTCAAATATACATAAAAAATAAATTAAAATATAAAATATTTTAAAAATCATAATATATAGATTAAAATACTACGTAAGTGTATATTTAAATAAAAAATCTTTGCATAAAAATTATTAATTACTCAAAAATATAATTTATTGAAATGATTTTTTAAAATCTTGTATATATTTGAAGTAAAAAAAATATATTCACAAAAAAAAAAAAATCATAATCTGCGTAGAGCCCTCTCAAATCGGTTACTTTTACCTGTGATTGTACCCAACCCACAAAAATTAGGCCTAATTTTTTTATCGTGTTCGCCTATAATATTAATATATTTTAATCAAATCCTATAAAATTTTTTAGTGAATAAGATCATACTAATTAGGTGATTGGATTTTGATTAGGTCTACCCGAACCACTTAGTATATGTTGGAACATTATATCTTTAGATAAAGATAAAATAATCATTTTATACTAATTCCTTAGTTGTTTATTTTGCTGATACTGTATACCAAATGCTAGAAAACTAACTCCTAATTCAATTGTACCCATTCTAAGTGACTAACTAAATAAGGGAATATTAATTTTAAAATCTATTCTCATCTGATTTTGAGAATAATTATTCTATTTCTATGTTGTTCTATCCAGCAAGCAAACATAGCTTCAGTGTTAGGTTTTGGCTATAGAGTTAGAATACAATTGGCTGCTACTGATTTTGAATTAGCTTTCTCTGATTGTTGTTTTTGGAAGTTATTTGTAGACCTGATAATTTGTGTTCCTTCTTTGTCTTCTCTATTGCAGCTACTTTTGCTTCCACAACCTCGATTCAAGCCAGTATATTACACACTAATTATTATGGATCTTTGTAAGGTAACATTAAATGAACATTTTAATGTTCACTTCTTGTTTGTGAATGTTGCATTTCTGATTTTGACTTGCAATTTGATCTTAGGCTCTTCCTGGGGCATTCCCAGCTGTGGTAGCTGGTGCAGTTCGAGCTCTTTTTGAGAAAATAGCTGAGTTGGATATGGAGTGCCGGACACGTCTCATTCTATGGTTTTCACATCATTTGTAAGTCTAGTTCTCATTATTCAAAACCATCACTTATCCTTGCAATATAGAATGACATTAGCCCCTAAATTGGACTCTCAATATGCTTTAATGGTGGACAAACATAATAGCTGAAGATCCATGCTCCTATGATGTAATAGGAGTTTCTTTGATGTAATGCACCACCATTTTAGGGTTCCATGCTCCTCTACTGACTGCTACACATTTTTCAGGTCCAATTTTCAATTCATATGGCCATGGGAGGAATGGGCTTATGTCTTGGACCTTCCAAAATGGGCACCTCAGCGTGTGTTTGTCCAGGAGATCTTGGAAAGAGAAGTTCGTTTATCTTACTGGGACAAAATCAAGCAGGTAGCATTGATAAACTATAGTAGGATGATGTTTTGGAAGAGCAACATACTTCTTCGGCATAAAGATATTAACAAGAGATATTACCTCTTCCTGATTCATATATGGACTTTATCATTTTTGTTTGTGATTATAATATTTTGGGAAGGAAAAGCGGGTGGGTATTAGTTGTGAATAAGCACAAGGCTCACCAAGGTGTGATAGTTATTTAGGGCCTGGGCACTAGTTCAAGCTCCTGTCTCATGCATATCAAACTATCACTAATCTCTGAATTCAGAACGGAAGATTTTGTTATGGACCACCAACCATTCGATGAAGAGAACAATATTAGCTATATTTTAGTAAATGCACACTTGTCCAAACTGCAAAGCAAATCCCAGCTACCAGAAATAGCTCCATACAAGTACAGTACAACATAGGGTTACAATAGCAGACTTGCAACTCTACTCTAGGGCCACTTATGTTCTGTTCATAAAAATCATCAAGCAGCTGACCATCTTCCCCTTCCCTTCACTGGACCTATAGCCCGCAAAGCCTTCCTGTTTTGATTCATGAGATTCCTTTCCTGTAGTTTCAACTTTCAACATCTGCAACCCTGGGATTCCAAATTGTTGTTAATCTAGTGGTAAGTGGGCTTTTTATCGTATCAACAGAAGCAATAGTAGTACAGCAAAAAAAAAAAAAAAAAAATGCTGAAGCAAGAGTAATAGACACTGTAAGTCAATTTCAAGTCTAAGTTAATCATCCTGTTCAGAATCTCCATCTGCTCTTCCTTTGTGTCTTATTAGAAAAGTACAGCCCATTGCACGAGGCTTCTGTATTGTGGGGTCTTGGGAGTTTAGATGTACAGAACTGTGCTCCTTGTATTACGATGTGGCTGTTTCATCATTTTGAACCTGTGATCTTCATTTTGAACTGTGCTCTGTAAGGATGTCAATTCTCAGCAATATGTGGCAGCACCGCAAGGCACAATTTTGTTATGCGTAATCATTTGAACATTGTTTCCGTGGCCTGCCTTTCCTTTTGCTACCCCTGACAAGTACTGAATAGCATGAATTTAAACTGGTTGATGCAAGTAAATCCAAAATCTTGACTTGTAAAATACTTGTAAAATTGTTGAATCTCCTAAGGTTTCAGTTAGGCTTTCATGATGATTTATATGCTGATATATATTAAATTCTCTCTACTATTGGTGTTACATGTGGCTGAAATTTTTTATTGGTTGGGTAGAATATTTTACTCAACTTGTACAATACTGGCAATGGATACAACATTTAAGCCCATATGACCCCAAATCCAGTTAACCTATGCTTGCAGATCTAAAGAAAGAAAAAAAAAAAAATTGTTTACTACAATGTAATTGCAACCTTGTCTGCAGAGTATGCATGATGACCTGAACCAAATTTTCTACTGTTTTGTGTTGTCTTTGATGAAACTGAATACTCCTCCACCAAATGAATCAAATGATGGCAGCAATTGTTCTTATCTTCAGCTTTGGTTTTTTGTGTTTCCCTTACACATTATTCTTGTACTGTAGAAAAACTTCTTCTGAAACATATTTTGGACAGTTTGTATAAGTGAGATGCACCACCCTTGTCCATACTTCCTTCAGCATAGTCACAGCTAAAGAATGAGTGTTCTCAAGTCTTTTCTTCTAAATCTCAAATAAGATGTTGGTCTCTCTGCATGATTCCCACATATGCTGTCTTTTATCTGGTTATACTTTCTTTTTTGTGTAGCTAAAAAGAAGGAATAAGTTTTGGGGATGTAGCTATTACATACCAATCTGCTCCAGTCTGCTGAGATAATAGAGAAACAGCATTTAACTCCATCTTATTGAGTTTCAAAGGTCTGTGCAAACTGGTATCTAGTGTCCTCCAGAACCCTATTCCACCCCCCGATGCTCCCACTTTTTGGTGAACTTTCCCAAAGTCTTCTCCCTCTACATGATAGATGTGTATCCAATGAACCCAATGTTATGTGCTTTTCTGGCCATACCCTGTAGAGATTTGCATAGTACGACAGTATTCCATATCTGTACATTATGAATGTGCAGTCCACCTTTTTAATCTATCCCTAAGGAGTTTCAATTGACCAAACTTTTCTCTGTCCACAACTGTTCCCCTTTTTTGATAATAGATTCCAAAGAACAACGGAATTTTCGGGTGCATTAGATTCTTCTTTTTCTCTTGACACAGAAATGCTTTGCAAGTAGGCTCTGTATTCTTGGTTGCCTGCATAGGAACAATTAAGATTTGGGACTAATACACATTGATAAGCTACAACCTGCCACTCTAGCTTAAAAATCTCAAGTACTAAAATTGATTCGGGAAGAATCTTATCTATATGTGGCTGGCAGTGTTCAGTGAGTCTAGTAGCTGTAAAGTGAACTACTAATTGTCAGATTAGAACATTTCCTTTTGCAAACTTCAAATAGTAACAATACCCTGCTTGATAATCTGTTTTAAAGCTACTATGATGCCAAGAAATCTCATTGGAAATCTTTGTAATTTCAGTTTGCATGTCCATATGAACTTCTAAACAGAAAGGATAAATGAACTAATTCCAGAACAAATAAATAGTAAAAAGAAGGATTTCCCTGGTGCTTTTTTCTTCCTTTATGTAACAACCATTGCATTCCAAAGTGGCCTTTAGCTGTCAAATGCATTGTCAGCTCATCTCTAATTTCATTGAGTATTCCGAAGATAGGAAATAACCATGCTGTACGTTAATGAAACGCCCAATCATCTCTTCATCACTTTGTGTTAGATTTGAATTCAGGAGATCCTTGGTTGAATTGATTCAAGAAGTGCCCAGCTGTATTTGAAGATTAATGAGTTAATGTTTTCACCTTTAGTCCTTAAATTGGTAGGCCTTAACATTTTTTTCCCTAGTCATTGGAGTGTTTAGCTGCTGCATCTTAGCCCTATCCATCTACTATTGCAAGTTCCTTCTCTCCATCAACGTTGATGGAGAGAAGGATTAGGTTATCTAACAATATAGAAATGCCCCTTCCAAATCTTCAATAAATAGTGTTGGCTGCTTTTTATTTTCTTTTCCTAGTGCCATCAGCATTCCAGTATTCTGAAGTGGACATCTTCCTTAAGTTATTATTTTGAAAATATTCCTGGATATTGGGATATTCACAGTTGCAAACCTAGTGACAGTTTGTCTAATTTATTCTCTTTATATCCAACATACAAGAAGAATGCCCTTATCTATGTAGTGTGAGTTGTTTTGATTTCCATAATATCCTCTAATGTCAACTTTGTGCGAAGTGCCGCATTTTTTTGCCCAAGTCTTGTTATTTTGCTTCAAGCGGCACCTTATTGAAAAGGCAATATCAGGATGTTGGAGTTTTATACAATTTAAATTTCCTGTACTAGTTTGTTGTATGTAGCATGCTTATAAAGAAAGTCTAGTACTCTACATTCTTACATGCGGCATATCATGGAGCGCATTGTTCCTCTGCCATATAATCAATTAATGTAAACAACCTATATCAAGTCATGTTTGAAAGCGAATCATCAATGACTTGGTGGACGAATTTCTGGAGAACCATTTAAAGTTTCTCCCTATATTACGAAGTAGTGCCCCTCATCTGGGATGATTCTGCTATAATAGTAGAATTAAAGTAAGAATTTAAGCACACGAAATAATTAATTTATGTGGTATAGAGCTATGTCCACAACATGAGACAATGATGGTTTCACTATCATCAAAAGTGTATAAGTGATGATGAACGGTTTAAAGTTTCTATCTATATTATGAAATAGTGCCCCTCATCTGGAATGATTCTGCTGTAATAGTGGAATTGAAGTAAGAATTTAAGCACACGAAATAATAAATTTATGTGGTATAGAGCTATGTCCATAACATGAGACAATGATGGTTTTACTATAATCAAAAGTGTGTAAGTGATGATATTAAGCCAACCACATTCTTACCAAGAACTCTTGGTTGTTTTAGTGGATACCCAAACACCCCTTGAAAAATAGTGCACTCAATTGTTGTCTAGAACACTTGGCTGGAGTGTATTTTTCAATACCATAACTCTCCTGTGCACTCCTCTATAAGTAGATACAAATGCAAATCCAAATGAGTTATTTCCAATATGTGGTTCCTATGTGTGTTTAGTGGGGCATTAACCATGATACATGGTTCAAACTCTTGTTATCAAGCCATCATCAATACTCATCTATTTTTCATGCCACATGATTGTGTTGTATTCTTCCAAGAATCATCAATGCGTCACTCACCCACAGTAAGCATTAACTAGGTACATGGATTACCAATCCACTCAGTGAACCTCCTGAATTGGAGCCAGGGAGGAGTTATGGCATCACAAATCTCTACCTTGATATCAGTAATGCTGATCATAAAATACATCTTGTTCCATCAAAATCATCATTATGGCACATCAATTGATTGAACGAAGATGGACAAAATCCAAGAAAAAGAATTTCTCACCTAGGATTGTTTTTGTGAACATGTTTGTGGGATTCTCATTCGTATAAATTTTTAACAAAACTTCATTCTCAGTTGCTGACTCCCAAAGAAAATGATGTTAGACCCAAACTTGCATAGTTTTCAAATGATAGGCTTGTTCTATGGCAATATGTAAGGCACTTTAACTGTCATAAAAAATCTACATGCTACCTTATTCGAGTTCGAGCTCACCTAACGAACTGGCCAGCCAAATAGACTCCTTCCCGGACTCGGTACTCAACTTTTGTGGTAGAAAGGGAAACCACTAGCTAGAGCATAGATTTCCACCTGATAGGTCCACCAACGAGTGTGAAAACATATTTGGTAATCAACTTACTATTGTCAAGATTTCCTGTAAAATTAGAGTTAATAAAATCAATAGGTCATTCTTTGTTAGCTGAGTCCCCTTCAAAAAACGTGGCCATAAATTTGTGTGCCATTCAATTATTGAGGAATCCACTTAATCGTGAGATCATGAGGATTCATTGGATTAGCCATGAACCGGCTAACACTAATGAATGGTGAGAGATCTAGTTGTGTGCACACCATACAATACATCAAGCTACCAATAACACTAGAATGTGGGACAATCACCATTTCATCATTTTCTTTATTTGTGTGTGGTGCTTGGTTTGTAACAAGTTTAAAGTGCCTGGCCAAAGGAGTAGAAATGGACTTGCACTTATCCATGTTAAATCTCGTGAGGATTTTTTAGATATATTGAGTTTGAGATACTAAATTTTCCGACATTTCTATTCCTCTAGATTTTCATCTCTAGAATTTTCTTAGCCACCTCGAAATCTTTCATTTCAAATTCTTTGTTCAATTGCGTTTTCAAAGAATTAATATCAGAAATATTGTTGACTGCTATTAATATGTCATCAACATAAATCATCAAAAAAAAAAAAAAAACCTTTGGCAGTTTTTCAAAAATTTACTCACCAATTGTACTCATTTCAAGTGAACCTGTTCTTACCCATAAAGAAAATCAAAATATTTGTACTAGTCTTGGAGAGTGCTTCACTAGCTCTTTTTTCCCTTTTATTTTAGCCCCTCAGGTTCAACCATATGTATCTCCTATTCTAGTTCTCCATGTAAACGAGGTTTTGACATCTAGTTGCTTGATTGAAACTCTTATGAAACATCCAAAGCCAAAAGAGTACAAATTGATTTAGGTCTTGCTACCAAAGAATAAGTTTCAAAGAAACCGATACCTTCCCTTTTTTGTAGGCCTTAGCAACAAGCCGAGCTTTGTAGATTTTATCTGATGTTCTTTTGTACACCCACTCACATCCACTTGTCAGATTCAGGATTGGCCACAACTTCTTTGTGTTTGCTTGGCTTTCCATGTTCGGCCAACATTGTGTAGGGAACCATGTCCTTGATTTGCCTTTGCTTTCACATACCTTTTGACCTATAATTTTTCCACATTTGCAAATCCTCTTTGTCAAAGTCATGCGACAGATCTGAATTTGGAATTTCAGATTCACTATTTGGTACAACAAGCAGTCCAGTGATAGTTTCATCAAGGTTTTTGAATTGAGCAAATCAAATTTTTGAACTCGACAGATGTCAACATTGAATTTTCATTAAATTTCACATCTTTGGAGATAATAAAATATGGTTTGTCTAGTATTGGGTTCCACAACCTGAAAGCTTTCACACCACGTGCATAATTGAGAAATTGTGCTTAGTTTAATTTTTTTCAGGGTTTGAATAAACATATGTTGTGGGACAACCAAAGATGTAGAGTAGTTGAAGGTTTACTTGACCAAACCTCGTTTCTTATTTTTGTGACTGATACCGTGGATGGCAACATGTTTACAAGATGCAGATTGTATTATTCACCTTAGACCGATAGTCTTGAAAATTTGGCAACGTGACACTCATCATACCTTGAGCCTATTCAAGTTTAGTTCTGTTTGAAGTGAAGACATTTTGTTGATGAGCCCAAGGGGCTGTCCAATGTCGAGTGGTGCTCCCCACCTGACAAAACTTCTTGAACTCAATTGAGGTGTACTTGTCTCATTTGTTAGTGCGGAGTGCTTTTGCCTTTTTCTCAATCTATGTATCTGTCATGGTCATCCATCACTTAAATATTTCAAACACGTTAGATTTGGATTTAATTATATAAATCCATACCTTCCTCGGAAAATCATAAATAAATGAATTGAAATAATGTGATCCACCCTTTGAAGGGATCAGTGGAGGATGCCAAACTTCCAAATAGATGTAGTAAAAAGTACCTTTGTGGTTTGAGTCAAAGTATGAAAAGTTACTCGGTGATGTTTATCATAAACACAATGTTCACAAAAGTCTAATTAACTAGACTCAATAGCTTTAAGAAGTTTCATTTATGTACATGCTCACTTATATGTTTGAGGCACATATGTCATAACTGTATTTGATCATTTTCATCCTTAGAATGCTGGAAGCTTAACATGTAAGGTACTTCCAATGAATTTATAAAGATTTCAACTATATTTGCTTTCATTACCATGAGTGCTTCATTCATAATTTTTATGGAGTTGTTTTCAGCGACAATCTTACATCATAGAGAATTGAGAACATTTAAGGAAATTAAAATTTTTTTAGATTTAGGACATGTCTAATATTAATTAAAGATCATACAGATGTGGTATTACTGCCGATAAGAACTATACCCCCATTGTAAGGACAACGCTTGGAAAACAAATTCTTGTTCGGGCACGTGAAATGAGCACCCGTAATCAAGAATCCATGTGCTTGACAAAATTCTTGAAGATATGCCCTAAGTGCTTGTCACACTGGCAGATTTGATCTTCGTCTCCTTTTTTTCCTTTGCATTAATCTTTCAGCAAACCTGCTTGATGTGTCGTGGCTTTTTGCAGTAATTGCACTTAATAAACTTGTTATTCCTTGATTTGGATTGCAATCAATTTTGATTTTTGGTCTTTAAATCAGATCTGCCCCTTGCTTCAAGGCCCATGGCTTGGCTGTCTAAAACTGAGTTTCAAACAATTTCTACTGATAACAAAGTTGCAGTTACATTATCGAAGACCGTGGTCTCTTTGCCATAGGATAGTGTAGTTACTAAATAGTTATAAGAAGTGGGGAGAGAGCTTAAAAGCAGCAATGCTTTATCTTCATCGTTGATCTTCACTTCAATGCTTAATATTTGACAGTGTTGTTTGTTGAAATTGTTTAAGTGCCAATGGAATAGGGTACCTACCTTCATTTCAGGAGTATAAAGTTCAGCTTTCAATTAAGTCAGCTTGTGAGAGACTTTATCATGGAAAGACTCTAATTTGTTCACAACTACTTGTGACTTCTCTTTGGCATTGTTGTAGAGAGAGTCATTGGTTCATCATAGCTGAATGGTGCTAACAATATGATGATCAAGTTTTTTCCTCATCGGAAGTGGAGGAATTAACTGTTCTCTCTTTTAGAACTTTGTGAAGTATTTGTTCAACAGGCAAATTACTACTCTTGATTTGCCAAAAACTGAAATTGTTATAGAAGTTCTCCATTCCAACTTGGCATTAGAAATTCTTGATGCCTTTTTTGGATCAAACTTCTCTTGTTACTAACTTGTTGTGAGTAGCAACTGAATTAATTTAAGAATTTAAGCACATAAGAAACAACGAATTTATATGATTCACTCTCGGGATGAAACTTTGTCCACCGACATAAGATGAAGATGATTTTACTATAATCAAAAGAGTACAAGTAATGAAAGTAACCCCATCGTATTCATCTCACGAAGAACTCTCAATTATTAAATACATGAACACCCTCCTGAAAAACAATGCACTTGACTGTCTGCTAGAATACTTGGCTGCAGTGTATTTTTCGGTACCCTAACTCCCTTGCACACTCTATAAGTAGAAACAAATGCAATCAAATGAGTTAATGCTAATGTGTAGTTCTAGGTTTGTTTGATAGAGTATTAACCATAATATATGATTCAAGCTTGTCATAAGGCCATCACCAATACTCCATTTCTCATGCCACCATAACTGTGTTGCATTCTTCCAAGATCTGTCAATGTGTCACACTCACCAATGGTCAGTATTAACCAGGTATATGGATCACCAATCCACCTGGATGAACCTCCTAAATAGGAGTCATGGAGGAGCTATGGCATCCCAGATTTGGCATTAATATGTTCCTCTTTTTCTTTTTGGGTCTTTGTTAAAGTATGAGTTTTTTCATATTTGTTCTAAAGTACATATTCCTCCACCCTGACATAGAAGAAGGCCATGGATGGGGCAAAGAAAGGAAAAAGAAGCATTGTCTTGTGAGCAAAGGGCATCTTTGTTGATTATTACAGGGCGCTTTTTATGAGAACCATGTTTCACAATTAATTTGACTTACTGCAGAACTGTTATATTTATGGCATTGTATCCTATCCATCCTCCTAGTTAGAATGGGCTGACTAAAGGCATGTTTGACATTGCTTTTGAAAAAAAAAAAAAAAAATTGATTCAGTGTACGAGGGTCCCAACTCATAGGGTGGGTCTGGCATTATTAGAAGTCCACAATCTTATCTTTGCATTTAAGGAGGCTAGTTCATGGATGGATTCATGATTTATAGATCATAATGAAGAAACCTTACCATTTTTCCAAAGTTCACTCTCAACCTTACCATTGGCATTGCTTTTGACCAAGTGTTTGGAAAAAAGCTACATGGATTATTTCTAAAAGCTTCCAAAAAAGCTGATTTCAATCCTATGTAAGATGTGAATATTTTAACGAGTTTTAGTTCATAACTTCTTCAAAAACACCCTACTTTTGACAAAAGCTACAAGTTATAACTTCTCCAAAAACACTTTGGGTAAGTGAAACACCCCATATAACTTTGTGAGATTTAGCGCTTAATTCTTTCTTGCATGTCCTGATTGGCTTTTGTTTCTGTCTTCTGCTCACTCCTACTTAAGCAACTTCCTATATGCCAAGAGTAAAATACAAACATTTCTGTCTTTTGCTCACTCCTCCCTGAGAAACTTCTTATACGCCAAGAGTAAAATACAAACATGTAATGTCTCTGTTTCTTTTGCTTATCAAGTATATGCAAGTACTCTCTACTTTGAATATTTATGGGCACAGACCATGCTAATGAGATCTTTCCAATTATTTATGGGCACTCAAGAGGCAAACTTCCTCAAGAACATTCTATAGACAGAGCACACTATAATATTTTAGAACTTCTCTGGAAAGACCCTCAGTTTTCTTTTGTATTCTTGAAAGTTCTAGGACTACATAGAACTAGAACCTTCTAGCCTTGTGTTCATAGCAATTGATGGTGGGACACATGGCTAGATCTTATCCATCAATTTTATAAGCCAAAGCCTACGCAAAGAAGCCAAGGAAAACTATTTGGGGGCAACAAGTCTTCTCAAAGCATCTGTAAGCTAAGCTCTCAAGCAATGAAAATGCCTTCCCACCAAACCTTTTGTTGTCTTCTTGCTTTCTAAGTTTGCTTATATGATGTATTGAGTTAGGTTGACTTATCACTGTCAAGTGAGCTTGTAAGGGTTGCCACATATGACATAAGCAAAAGATTAAGCATGCCACGAAGAGCTCATGAGAATGCTCACAATCAAACAGAGAGGTCTGCATATTTTCTTCACTCTGCTATCTTTCTCCTTGTATAATTGTTTTATATTATGCTCACAACTTGGACATTGTTGCACATTCAAATCCACCAAGCTTATGTTGGTTTGCTTGATATATTACTCCTTTTGTGTTCACAATATTCACAAGCAAAGTTGTTCTTTTGGGTCTTCCAAACATGCATACTTCTGTGCAAGATCTTTTCTAGAGGAACTCGTGCCTCCATTATCCATTGAAGTTTCTCAGAGTTCAATATTCAAGTTTCTTTGATATTTGGGATGAAAAATAATTAAAAAAAAACGTTGGATATGTATCAGGTCTTTGATCAACAGGAAAAAAAAGTTGGAAATTGATTGTTTTAGAGATGGGGGGTTGCTATATATGCTTGCATGTGGAAAACTGAAGAAATGTTCAAGTGTGCTGCCTGCGGTTGATAAATAAGAGATATAAGAGGAGTCATTGTTTGGGGGGGTCTTTGTTCATGAAAAGAAGAGATATTGGGTAGGGGACAGATCAAGCAAGAGATGAAGAAGTTCTACTCTCTATTTAAGTCTCAGGGGAAAGAAAGAGATTGCTGTTAGTGGGACAGTGGGGGAGATGGTGAGGGGGGAAGAAAAATATAGGGCTATGAGCTGTCATTTTCACCTCTATAGGAAGAAAGAACAAAAGGAGAAGGAGGGGGAGATGTGGGGAAATATGAAACTGACATTGACCACTTAACTGCTGCATAAAGAAGGGCTGGTCATATTCCCGTCAGGCACACCATGAATGTTTTTGGCTTTTGAGGAGTTAAAATTGATATTGGTTTATTTTGAAGGCCAAGGTCTATCACTTCTTTCTCTTCCAATTTGCGGATGATTAGATGCTTTTGAAAGTATTAGATCTCCTTAGTGATCTGTTTCCATATATTTGCCCAAACCTTCATCTAAAGCCTCCAATTCATCCATTGGTCCACTTAATAATTTTACATTTTGAGAGTAGAATGATTTAGATTCATGGTAAACAAGTAAAAGATGGAACCCTTTACCTTGTCACGCAATTCATCCAATGGCTCATTTTCAAATTTTCGTTTTGAGTACACAATGATTAAGATACATGGTAGACAAATAAAACAAAAAAGGTACATGTGGATAAGAGGCATTTTTCATTTCATTGCATGTGTGGATGCCTAGACTTGTGATCTTGCCATTTTCAAGGCTAGGTGCCTGTGTGTGCCTTGCTTTTGGGATGCTTCAGCAACTGTATATTATGGTAGACAGAGTTCAGTTCTCTGTCTCTTGTTTGCTGTATGTTTTCTCTACTTCTGAGTTTGATCTTTATATTCACGGTATTATTATTATTATTTTGTTAAAATCTTGTCTTTGCGGTCTTACAAAGAGGGAGGGGATCCGTTTAATGCACTTTATGCACATTCTTCATTTTTATTTTTTATTGCAGAGCATTGAAAATGCACCTGGGTTAGAAGAGTTGCTTCCTCCAAAGGGGGGTCCGAACTTCAGATATAATGCAGAAGATGACAGGGATCAGGCTGAGCAACATTCACTGTCGGCTGAACTTGGCAGCATGGTGAAAGGAAGGCAATCTGCACGTGAAATCATTTCGTGGATTGAAGAAAAGGTGATTTCTGTTCATGGCTTCGAAGCTACTCTTGGAGTGGTTGTTCAAACTCTTCTCAGCATTGGATCAAAAAGCTTCACTCATTTAGTAACTGTTTTGGAGAGATATGGCCAAGTCATTTTCAAGATTTGTTCGGATGGTGAAAAACAAGTCATGCTTATAAATGAAGTGAGTTCCTTCTGGAAGAATAGTGCTCAAATGACTTCTATAGCGGTTGACCGAATGATGGGTTATCGTCTTCTTTCTAATTTGGCTATTGTGAGATGGGTCTTCTCTCCAGCAAATATTGATCAGTTTCACACTTCCGATCATCCATGGGAGGTAGAGAACTGTAACTATGTTGCTTTTTTATTAATTGTTCGTTAAACATTTTGCTTGACTTTCTTGCTTGAAGCAATAATTGGTTTCTATCTGACCGATAACATCCAAGAATTAACTGTTTTTTTATACTGTTTTCTGGTTAAATTGGTGAGACAGATACCATTGAACTTTTGGGATGATAATTAATTATCATTGTGTGGATTGCATATTCATGTTTCTTCTGAGTTGTTTATGAAGTCAATCTTTTACTGTTTTGATGTGGATTTGTTTCTGTTGATGAATTGTCTACTATGGTGGCTCCTGAAGGCCATTGTGCTCATTCTATCAAAGGAGCTAGAGCATTTAACTCTTTCAACTTTGGTGAGGCTATTCCTTGTGTGTCATAGCCTCCTGGGCTTCAGATTATATGATTGGGTCTTCCAATCAATTCTCATAATATTTACCCTCTTTATGGCGAGTTGATGGCTCTTTATGTTCAACATCAGGGAAGAGCTCTAACCATATATTGTTCCTTAATCTTCCATTACGTTCATCATGTTCCTGATTCTCCAAACTCTCTTATCTATTAGTTCACTCACTAGAAACAGAGATTGTAAAGTCACGTATTTTCCATGTTAACTAGGTGTTACAGATGAGGAGAATGATTGACTATGATAGGATGTGTTATTTATATTTTTAGGGGCAACCACAAGCATGCTTTTAGAAATAGTTATGCAATCAAGCTCAGTAATCTAGCTTTGTCTAGGCTGCTACTAGGGGACTTGCTCTAGTGGCATCATCATTTGGGACATCCATTACTTATCTAATGGATTAGTTTACCTTTATTATTTTGAAAGTGTTAAAGGGGTGAATGTTTTTTGTGATGATGATGATAGAGTATATGTACACAGAATGTCAAAGCTAGCTGATGATCATGGCATTGTACATCAAGCGTGTTGTCTTGATACACCACCTCATAATGTGGTTGCAGAAATTAAAAATCACCATCTTCTTGAAAGTGCCAGGTTGTTGATGTTCAGTCTGAATGTACTAGAAACCTTTTGGAGCTGTTTATCCTGGACAGTTGCCTATCTCTTTAACCACATGCCATTGTGGTCACTCAATTTCATGGCACCTTTGAAGAGCCTCATTGTACAAACTCTTGGTGTCCTTGCTAATTTTTTTGTTAGATGTGCTTCATCCGTTGCTATGATTGAACTAATGATAAATGAATCCTTGTGTTCTCAAGTGCAATTTCATTGGCTATATTATCTCATATTTTTTTTCCGTGGTTGCAAGTGTTATCATCCACCTTTCCGATGTTATTTGTGATGTTTCTTCTTGCGAACTTGAACTGCGAGGGGGAGGGGCGCGAGGAGGAGCAACTGGGGAAGTCACTTATTGTCTCCTTCGTTGGATTAGATGTCTATATGGATTTTTAAGCTTCATTTGAGTAACGATAGTAAGGGGTGGCATGAGAGCATAGTGAAGACAACAAAGATCATGACAAGGGGGAGAACAAAAGCAGTTTGGTAAATGAAGATGAATATACGTCGCTGGACTTCACAAATGTTGAGAGATTGGGAGTGTGGCGAGGCAGTTGTTATGAAACCAGAATTGAAGATATATCAGCACAGGAAAAAAGCTACATGCATCCTATTCTTATACCTAGTCAAGACTTATCCTCTGGTGTAGTTCTTTCAGAGTCACATTTCCTTGCTGTAAGTCTCCTACTCTACCTTACCTCTCATTGATTCTCCTAGTTTTTCTCCCATTGCTGATGTACCCACAATAAATGTTATTGTTTTTCATGATTTGGACGATTATTCCTAATTTTGTGTTATATGATTATTTTGTCCTTTTCGTATAGAGATTTTTTTGTCCTCGAATTCTGTGCATAATCTCTCAACTGGAAACTATTCTTGCTGATCCCAAATGGAAGGCAATCATGGTTGAGGCAATGAAGGACATAACAATGAATGTCACTTGAAAATTGCTGAACTTAGACGTGAGAAGAGTGGTTGGATACAAATGGGTGTTTACTTTGAAACACAAAGTTGATGGCACCATTTGAAGTTTCAAGTTTGGTATAGTATACCCATTCTTATGGCATCAATTATCATCATACATTTGCTCATGAGGTTAAGAGGTATATGGTTCGAGTTTTATTATCTAGTGCAGCCAATCTTGGCTAGGATGCTCATCGAAAAATGCTTTGTTCCTTAAACTTCAGCTATCAAAAAACTGAGGGAAAGGTTTGTGGATGACAGTTTTGACCAGGAAGGGGATTTGAAAGATTCAGGATTGCTATGGTATATGTAGGTATTGTAGTGGCTAGGTTCAAAAAAGATAATTTTTATTCCCAAAGAAAGTACGTCTGATTTACTGGAAGGAACATTGATGCCTGGCTGAAAACCAGCCCATGCACCCGTTGAGGTGCATAATCATAACCTCAATTTTGGCAATGAGGAAGGTGGACATAAGACATTTTCAGAGGCTTATTGGGGGGCTCGTTTATCCTTCTCATACTCAAATATTGCATATGCAGTCATCATTTTGGGCTATTTATGCATGATACTCATGCCACAAACATTAATGCTGTTTTTTTGCATCTTAAGATATGTTGAATAAGTACATGGGAAAGACATATTGTATGGGCACCATAACCATTTAACAATTGAAGCCTTTGTGAATGCAGATTGGGTTGGCTCAATGATAGGTAGGCTATATCATCTTATTGTGCCTTTGTTGGTGGAAACCTTGTTACTTGGAGGAGCAAGAAGTGGCACATGGTTGCAAGGTCCAATATTGAAGATGATTATAGGGCTATGGTATGAGATGTTTGGGAGTTCCGATGGCTAAAGAAGATAATGAGAGATTTGGGCATGTGCAATAAGAGACCTTTGATGCTTTATTGTATCAACAAATTTTATCAGTATAGCACACGGTCCTGTTCAGCATGAAACTAAGCATGTTGAAGTTGGCAGGAATTTCATTAAAGAAAATCTGGATAAGAAGCTTGTGCGCATTCCTTTTGTTAAATCCTGTGATAGATTAGTGCACTTAGTAGAGTCTCATTTCAATATATTGTTTGCAAGATGGGCATCTGAAATATTTTTGCCACATCTTTAGAGGGGAGGGGGAATGTTGAGTGGTATAAGTTGTAAATTTTCTTTGCATTCTATGTTAGTGATGGCATGTATGTAATTGTGCAATTAATTAAGGTATTGTAATATAGTTGCTCGTTCATAAATTCACTCAATCACTTGTGAGTCTTACAAGACATGAGTCTACAGTGAAGTTGAAGCAAACACAATCAAGTGAAGTTGGCTTCACAAGTGAGGGCCTGTATGTAATTGTGCATTGTTAAGTTTTTATACGAAGAATGTATGTGGGGCAGCACTATCATCACAAGTTTTTTTATCCAATCTTCTGTCCCTTGTTCTTCTCTCCCCCATCTCCTCTCTCTCCTCCCTTCTTTCTTCTCCTTCCAATCTGTTGCTGCCGTTTCTCTCTTAATCACAGCCGTATTTCCCAAAGTACAACTGTCTTGTTTCTAATTTAGCTATCTGAAGATCAGTGCTTTCTCTGGCAAATATTGATCAGTTTCAAATTTCTGATTGCCAGTGCAGGTGGAAAATGTAACTATGCTACTTGTTGTATTCATTTGTTTGTAAAAACATTTTGCTTGATTCCATTGCTTGAAGCAGTATTTGACTTTTTTGTCAGAATGATAACCACACAAAATCAAGCTCTTGGGTTCAAATTTGCTGAAATGCACTGTGACTTGTTTATTAACAGTTGCACATTTTTTTTTGGGGGAGGGGAGGGGATGGGGGTCAAATTAACTGACATGCAGTGTGACTTGTTTTATCCGCAACAACACTAAGCAGAGGGAGGGATCCTACTTTCTAGCTTGGGAGGAACGAGAATTGGTGTCTTTTAGTATCTAGTTTCATCCAATAAGTTTTGGTGAATTCTTTTGAATGGCTTTGTGATTGTTTAGTTTGAGGTTATTCACTATTTGGTAAGTGGAATTGTAGAACTGGTTTATTACTTAAGAAATTTCATCTTTGTGTTCCTTAGGAGATTAGAGATGGTCAGTTAGTTGACTTTGAATTGTGCAATAATGGTCAGGAGGCTTGTAGATGTATTATGATGAGCCTAGTTGTTAATCCGTCACCAGAGACTAACTACTTGTGGTTAATTTATCACCGGAGACTACTTGTCATGGTTAAATATTTGCCGATATGTATCGATATTGAGTCCTCTGATATTGATATTTCTTGATACCACAATAATACCACTATATGTTCCGTATGGCCAATATATCACAATATATCATGATATACTGTATATTGGTTGACATTCAACATATCATCCGATAAACCGGTATTTGGCCAATACTTTAACCATACGGTCTTGTCAACTTACGATTCTTATAATTTGTTTTCTGATATATCTGATATTGATACGTATTATATGATATATCTAATGCCGATATCAATATGATACCGATATTTTCATCCATTCATCCGTAAGTTACATCTTGTAGTAGGAATTAGGGTAGAATATTATTGATAATGGTGAGAGACATGTGAAGTGTGATGCATTAGAATACTGTGGTCTTTTCCACGGGTTGGTGGTGGTGACTTCATCAAAGTTCTCCCGTGAGCAGGTAACCAGCATCCTTTCTAAATTTCCATAGGCAGATTCTGGATGCAAATTCAGTAAGTTGGAAACTGGAATAGTTCTTAGCACACTAGAATATGGTGGCAGGGGTTCATCAATTACCAAAATTAATATATTTCTTATCTTTGCTGATTTGGGGGAGCAATTCTTGGGATTGGTTTTTTGCTGATTTGGTTTCATTGGTGCACCATCCATGTTTTGGGGACTGCATTGTTCAGGAGGTTATAAATATTTGAATGAAAACAGAAAGTCTTGAAGACTTGAAAATAAAAATAAATTTGTTGATCAGTCTGCTAGCAGTGTTTGTTGATTATGTGAGCTTCTTCTTTGAATCTGTCTTTATAAGAAGAAGAGTGTGAAGGTTGGGTGAGTGAGGCATATAAAAAACCGTTCAGATCAGCAAGTCAGTTGAGCAGATTCTTTTCATGGAGGAAAAAATTCAAGGTTGAAATCTAGTGGGTTTTGGTTTGAAGAGGGAACAAAATACTAAAGCCCTTGTCAGACTTGCAAAGAAACATTTGTATGTGCATATTATTAGTTTTCTTGAAGTTGGGGATTGAGCATCTTGACAAAATTATTATTATTATTTTTGCCAAGCAATTGTATTAAAGAAAAACTATAACAACTATAAGTAAGACGCATTCCTCAAACATCAACATTCCAGTAGTCCACCCAAAAGAATACCATAGAAGTCAGCAAAAAAACATTTCTGTCGGCTCTGGATAAGCATGGTAACCTTCCAGTGACCAAGGCATCATTGGATTAACAGGAGTTGCTGCACTCAAACAATCCCCTTTGGAGGGCACTAGATTTTCCTACTCCAAAAGCGCAACGCATCAACCCCAGCTCCAATTTGGAAAGCTGAGAGTTAGGCACTGACTCCAAAACACAAACTCCAGCCCTGCCCCCCACCAAGGACATCCTCCTAAAACCACCTCTCCAAGTCTTACTTCACCTGCATAAACAGTAACACCTAAAACCCAAGTATTTTCAGGCTCTGAGAATTCCTGTAGGCCTCCAAATTTTGCCTGAGTGGAGACCAAGGTGCAGCATGATAATGCATAGAAAGTAGTTGCCAAAATTCTCTCCTCTCCTATTGGGTTTGGGACATGAATTGTAGTCTGTCCTTTATAGAAGGATCTATTGGAGGTTAGATCTACAGTCCTTTATAGGACTGTAGGCAAGTAGCTTGGCTTGCTTTGAGAGATTTTAACATTGTCAGATCTCAATCTGAAGCACTGGGGGCAATGTTGATGCTGGTGCAATATCACTGTTTAATAAGCACCTTAGAAGTTGTGATCTCATGGATTTTTACTATGAAGGCTCGACACGTGCTTCTAGAAAACTTGACCTCCCATGTTCTTGTGAATGGCGAGTGGATTATGGAGCAGAGGGACATCAAAGCTGTTTTTCCTCCATCTGGAATCTCTGACCATTCCCCCTGCATCTTGTCTAAAGATGGGGTTCTTTGTAATCAAAATGGTATGTTTAAGTTCAATCAATTCATCACTTCTCACCCTAGATTCATGCCTTCTGTGAAGCAGGCATGGGGTAATAATATTGCTGGAGTCCCCATGTATCCTGTTATGTATGAAACTAAGACTTGTCAAACATAGGCTCAGGGCAATTAATTCTGAGTTGGGGCATGTTGCAGATGTTGTGACAAGAGCCAGAGCCAGAACAGAGCTAGATCAATTTCAGTTGGCAATCCAAGATAGCCAAGAGACTGCCGGCTGATTTAGGATAAAAGGTTAAAGAGAGTTCTACAAATAGAAAGGAAAGGTGCAATGGCTTAAGGAAAGGGATCGGTGCATAAAGTATTTTTTCAGAACTGTCATCGAGAAGCAAAACTGAAGAATATCCTTTCCCTGCATCGAGAGGATGGATCCATCACTCAATGTGCAAATGAGTTAAAATGTGGTACTGAATTATTTTCAGAACTTGCTTGGCTCCTCTAACTTGCAGTATGAGAATAGTGAAGAAAAGATCAAGCTGTTTATCCTCAAATCTGCCCCTGGGCATATAATAAGTGATCTTATTGCCCCAGTTAGTGATGAAGAGATTTTGGGAAGCTTGCATAGCATTTATGACTCCAATCCAAAGCATTGGGTCTGGTGGTTGGTCAGCTAGTTTCATAAAAAAATGGCTAGCTTATTGTTGGCCCACTCTTTTGTAAGGCTATCAGTGACTTCTTCTCATGGAAGAATGCTCAAGCAAATTGACTCTACCTTAATCTGCCTTATTCCAAAGGTTCCTCCCTTTCAAAATTGCTGATTTTAGACCCAATGTCATATACAAGATTATTTCAAGGTCATTACTAATTGAGTTAAGTGGGTTCTCCAACGTTGATGTTAAGTGTCAGACTGCATTTTTAGAAGGTCAACATATTGGGAACAAATGTCTTTCTTTTGGGGGATGGCTCCAATTTATTGACTTCTACCTCTGATTTACATGTACTGGGCTTCCATTTTCATTCTGCCAATGCTAAAGCAAATTGATAGCCTTCTTTGCATTTTCCTTCCAATGCTCTACCAAATTGATGGTAAATCTTAGTAAAGGTTGCTTGGGATGATGTCTTTACCTCTAATGTGAAGAAGGGTGGATTCAGAATTTTGTGGCCTGGAACAAAGCTTAGATGGCAAAACTATTATGAATGCTTTTAACCAAAGGGGATTAATTGGTTTGGGCTAATTGGGTGAGTAAATATGGATTGAAAGATAGATTTGGAGTTATGGACATCGTATATCCCACAAAATGTTCCATGGAGCTTTTAGAAAATCCTTGATCTTCAGCCTTTGGTTAGGAGGTAATTTCTTGATAGTGGGCAATGGTATGAATTATGGTTATATAACTGGCATCCTACAGGACCTCTGATAGATGATTTCCAAACCCACTTACCAATCACAGAGGACTACTGCATGATGCTAGAGTTTGCTCTATCATCTCGGGAGACTCTTGGAGATGGCTGAGATCAAATACAGAGGATCTTGGAGGGATTTGAATAACATGCCACATTACCTGCCTAATCTGGACAACAATGATACAATTGGTTGGACCCTCTCTCCCCATGGAAGATTCACATATAAGTTGGCTTTGAGGATTTTCCAAGTGGAAAGGGATAAGGCTCTGTGGACTAATCTTATTTGGACAATGGGTTTCCTTCCTTCTCATGCCTTGATCATGTGGCTTGCCATTTTATCTGGACTCAATACATTTGACTGCCTATACCTTTTCATTTAAAAAAAACCATATATGTGCTTTTGTGGCATTGATATGGAGTAGCACACCCACATTTTCTTTCAATGCCCTTTCTCTTCTAGGGTATGGAAAGGTGTTTGTAGTGAGGCCTTATTTTTCTGGCCTTATCCAGAATGGATTAGAAGAGTTCAATGTGCTGCTATCAAATGAAAGGTAGAAATGCAATGTCAATTTCTCTGCACATCATTTTGGCCGCTTCAGTGTATGGTATTTGTTGTGAGAGGGATATCTGGATGCTTGGCACTAGAGGCACTCTACAGAATTTGTAATTTAGGTTTACTCTGCAAATTTTCTTTAGCCCATATTTACAGTCTTTGGGGAATTTGAGGTTTGGAATTAAGCAGGTAGTTCATCAAGTCTTCGTGAGTGCACTCCAGAGCTTGAAGATTTGCTCTCCAAGATGCATTAGCTCGTTTTCAACTCCTTTTTGAGTTTTAGGTCAAAAGAGTTCATTGCCTCAGTATTTTTTTTTTTTTTATTGTGGTAGGGTGCTAAGGCCTAGTGAATGAATTTTGGCTCTAAGGGTAATGATTTTTTGTTGTGGAAAGCAGTTTGAGAGCCATAAGTCACATTTGAAACCTCACAAGAGGGACTTCTCTTGCTAGTCTCTGTTTGCTGAGCAGGAATAATTTAGAGGTGGATGAAAGCTTTGTTGGCTGCGTTGCTTTTGACCAACAGTGACTGCTAGTGATAACTGATTCTGTTGAAGTGGAACTTCAGCATGGGAGTTGTTCTACAGGAAGAAGAGCAAGACCAAATTTTTGCTTCATACTCTGTTGGGCATTTTTTTGTTTTTGTTTGGAAGGACGAGATTGTGTCAAGGGAAGAGGTGCTTTGAAATTCTTTTTTTTTGGTAAGTAAGGTACTTTGAAATTCACAGGAGAGTTTCTCTTTATAGTCTCTGTTTGCTGTTCAGGAATGATTGGAGTTGGATAGTTTCTTATTTCTCATATCCTGAAGCTGGGCCTACTGTGTGGAGCTTTTGAGTGATCGGTGGCTGCTAACTAATTCTGTTGAAGCACAACTTCAGGCGTGGGAGTTGTTCTATAGGAAGAAGAGCAAGAGCAAGCTTTTGCTTTGTACTCTGGCTGGTATTTTGTTGTTTTGTTTTTTCGAATCTGAAAGGAGTAGAGGTGATCAGAATATTCTCAATATTCAGCATGATTGGGATAAGCTTTTGTTTTCTTGCGTTTATTCTTGCATATTTTTTTTCATCTGAGCAGATTACCTATTGTGTATGACCTGCCATTTTAAATTTTTGTTTACTATTCCTGGTTGGTGCCTCGTGTCTAGGATGGAATATCTCATAGAAGTTTATGAAACCAAGTATTTTCCCTTATGCTTGTTAGAAATGATTTCTTACTAGCCTAGGTAATGATCCTTCCAAAATTCAATAATTTTCATATTCGTCTTTACTTAACTGAATAAAAGTCTGTGCTTATGTTTGAAGTGTCTTTAAAGTGAAGCAGTACAATCTATTCTTTCATCCTTTAGAATGAATAACCCACTCACAAATCAAGAACTGATTTCATTACAAGAACAAATTTGATGAAAATGTGTGAAATGGAAATGTGTGGTGCAGTGTCTAATGGATGCATCCCCCAGTGGATTTGAGCTTTTCTTCTCCCTTCCCCTATTCCAGGTTTTAAACACTCGAGTGAAGGCTTTTGTAGTTCAATATTGCATAATTCACTTGGCATCCTAATGCAATGTTATCTTTTGAGCTTTATAACATAAATTCTGGAAAGGAAGAGATTAATGAGATAGATTTCAGTAGCAAAGAAGAATTCAAAGGATAGAGAGAGATGAGTTCAGAAGTGGAGAAGGAGAAATGAAAGAGAATTGGGTGAGGAACAGAAGAGATAAAATTTTATGAGCAAGGGGGGATTCTATTGGGAGAATTCTAAGGTAGAATTCTGATATTATTCTTTACACAAACAAATTAGTACATCAGGTTGCCGTATAGCTATTTGTGAACTGTTTTATTGTCTAACCAATGTAAGTACCAACCAAATATTAACATCAAAACTAACTCTAACAGTGTTAGAAGCTCATGCTTACATCAGCTATGTAGTTGTAACAACTTTTGTAGAATCAATCATATCATGACTATCAAATCTGTCAAGGAATCCGTATGGCACATCTATATATGTCATCAGTGGGTGAATCTTAGGATAATACCAAGGTTATTTCATTATGACTTGGTGTTTATGGGTTAAATCATCGAAACAATTTCTGTATTTCTGGGGTAAGATTGTGTTCATCAGCTCATCCTAGAGCCTGCAATATGGGAAGATTGGTGCATTGGGCCACCCTCTCTCTCTCTCTCAACCCCCCTCACACCAGCACTAATGCAATCCATGGTGGCATTTCTGTTACTGCTTATGTGACAGTGTCTATGTGTCATGAATGATGATCACAAAATCAATAGTACCACTTCTATTCGTCGGCAAAAAACATCCTAAAATGAAAATTTTATCAGTATGTTTACTTCCTACTTTCAAGGAATCCATAGGCAACAGCTTTCACTGTGTACTTTTGGATTGTATGCATTACATCTGTCTTGGTGGCTTTTAGAGTTAAAAAAGACCAAAATGCACCTTTGCTCTTTACTGTAGAGTTGATTATTTTCTTCATTATAACTGGCTACAACCACCTATACAGTCCACGAGGGAGCTGAAAAGAAGAGGAAGAGTTGATGCCTTCTCAGCATCCTTGTTTCTTAGTGGAATCTGCTAAGATTCTGCTTCTGTCTGTTTCAGTTGATGTTCATATTTCCATCTTCATTTGCCATCATCCGTGGCTTATCATTTTTGTTCAGCCAACCAGTGGGTGATATTTTGCATGACATAGTAGCCAAATGCTGTGATCTGCCCGGCATGCAATGTTGAATTGCTAATAACTTTGCAATATTCAATAAACTGTATTGAGGGAGATGTTGAGCGTTCATGCAAATGGTAAGGTTGCTGCATTCTGACCTAGAGGCCACAGGTTTAAACATAGGAACCTTCTCTTTCTACATGTAGGGAAAATATTCCGTGCACCTAACACTCTTTACACCTTATGAAGGGAAAAGAAGGATGCTAAGAAAAAGATGAAATTCTAATGCAACTTTCATTTGAGCTTTTGCTTTCAATAAATCTAATATTGATTAGCAGGGTGTACCAATCTAATGCCTTTAGTCTGATATGAGAAATGCCAAATATTGCTGTGATTTTTCAAATTGACATTGATGCATTAGATAATTAGTTTTTACATCTTGTCTGTAATATGACACCTTTTAGGTCAGGTAATTGGTTAAGACTTTGTTCATTTTATTTGAGTTTCCCTTTTCTGCATATAAATTGTTTCTTATACATTTTATTACAGTCTTAGCCTGTTAAAATTTACCTTCTTTCGGTGCTTGTTCATTTTATTTGGTTAGATAACTTCTGGTGCTTGATTGATCTTTAACATACTTTATCCATGTTCAAAATTGTAGTTTCTTTAACCTAGTATTTCTTAATGCTTTTATTGCTTCTTAGGACCTTCCCTTTCTAATCTGCCTAGTGAGTTTGGGTCATTCCATTTATTTTGTTGTCTTCCATCTGTTGGACAGATTCTCAGAAATGCAGTAAGTAAAACATACAACCGCATTTCTGATCTAAGAAAAGAGATCTCCACACTGAAGAAGGATGTTCAATCAGTGAAAGAAGCTGTGGCAAAAGCTACTGAAGAGTTGGATGCTGCTGAGTCTAAGTTTACCCTTATGAATGGAGAACCTGTTCTTGGTGAAAATCCTGCTACACTGAAGCGATTGAAATCGTTTGCTGAAAAAGCAAAAGAAGAAATGGTGTCTGTATGTGAATCTTTAGAGGCAAAAGAGGCTGCTCTAGTGCGTGCTGTTGATGAAAATCAGGTTATTTCTAGTTCATGACACTTGTTCCTTTTACTCTTTCCATGTGCTACAACACTATATGGTTAGAATTGCTAACTGATGTGACAACATCATGTCCTATGCATGCCTGACATAACAAGGAAGAAAATCTGAACCCTGAATGGGCTTATACAAATAAAGACTGAGAATCAGAAGAGGTATGCCATTTGCTATGGCTATGACATCTGTTTTAGTATTTATTCTACAACTATTAAAAGCAAAATAGTATAGAAGCAAGGTATAAACTCACAATAATGTGTCATTAACAGACTAGAGCAGCGGCTTCTAGAGAGTTGCTGGTGCAAGTGCTCCATTTTGTTATGATTTAATGTTGAATAAGTTATTGATTCCTTGTGTTATAATTTAAACCAATTCGATAATTTTCTACACTGGATTGCTTGATGATGGAAGTTGATACTTTTTATTTGATTTGACTTTTCAGCAATGAGTGTCTCAGATTGAGACAAAATTAGCTTCCGATGCATTAATTGATGTCTCAAGGAATAGATTTTACACTTTCTTTTAGTTCCACTTTTAACTGTCACAGGCTGCTCTATGTATGAAACCTTAAGTTAAAAATATTTCAGTTAATCCATAGAAATTTTTTAGGGCCAAGGTTTTAAATTTTACAAGTTCTGCCTTTATACTGTGATACCTTCATAATTAACACATGTTTACAACACCTTAAGGCTGATCAACAGTGGGTAGTAAGTATGGTCTTAGTACATAAATGTATGGCATGCTCCATGGAAATGGAATTATGATTTTTAATTGGGATTTGGGAGTGGACTGAGGGTAGTGAAGAGGCACGTTAGCTGACTTGAATGTTATCTTCTACATTCCTCACCTGTGCTTTGTTGGGGTGGTTTAGTGATTAAGGAATGTGGATAGTGATTCCAATATTTCTTGGTTCAAAGAAAGGAAAAAGAAACAATAAATAAAATGTCTGAATTGATCCCAATACTTCTCGGTCATGCCCAAATTCCAAAAAAAAAAAAAAAAAAAAAAAATACACAAGGAAATTTTCAGAGGAGTTGGATATTGTTTTAACTTGTATCTGCTACCTTTTAGGATGGATCCCAATCCAACTTACAGTACATGTGCATGTATCTGCTGCCTTTTAGGATGGATCCAAACCCAACTTACAGTACATGTGTGTCTGCTACCTTTTACTGTTTATCTCAAACTACCTTTTGGAAGAATTGGTGATGGCAGGCTATTGAATAAGATTTTGGATGATGAGTTATGAAACTAAAGAAAATTATCTAAATGGTTATTTTTAAATTTTTTGTTGGGTTAAATATTCAATGGATGTTAATATGGTAAAAAAATCTATAAAAAAAAATACTACATAATTTTTTTAATATCTTAAAAATCTCCACCATTGAATTTTCTTTCTATGGTGGAGATAAGAAATGCACCAAGTATATCTTCTTGAAGAGATTGGGATGCTTAAGGCCAGCATGAAAATTCAGATTAAATTTGCAAATTGATGGATTGTGAATTGGGTTTTTAATTTCTAATTTGGTTAATTTTCAATCATAAGAGCTGCACTACCTGCTATGGTAAAATCGTTAGTGGTGTAGGCAAATTCTGTTCCTTTAAACATTTGTGGCTAGATAAGATGTTTTTTGTTCTGTCCGTTTATTCATGATTGCAATGCCAAATAACTTTCTCCTTGCATAAGTGATTTCCTATTAAGTGCTGTGAGCTGTATAGGCTAGACTGAGTGCTGAGGGACGGTTCATGTAGTGGGATTTAGGGTGTCGTCAACATTGATGGTGTTTAGCTATAGCACAATGTCCATATTTGCATATCTGTTTTGTATCTTACACCTTCTGAGTACAGCCTGTGCTTCGTGGAGACACTGTATCTATTCATCCATGTGTTAATACGCTGCTACATAAACAGCAATCTTTACTCCTATGGGCAAGCTGTTTCTTGTAAAATACAGCTCTATGATCAAATGGATGACAGTTTGGTTTTGGTCACGCAAATTCAAAACAAAAATTTACAGATTAATACAATCTTCTTTAAATACAGCATCTCCTCAGTGCTATTGTGCAGACTGATATCTGATGATCTACAGTAATGGTTTCAGATATGGACTCCATTTATCCTTGTGGATGCCCTAAAGTGATCCTCTTTTCTGTATAATTGCAGGCATTGTTCATCTTCTTGTATAGGAACTTTTCAAATGTTCTTGTGGATCGTCTGCCTGAGGAATCTGAAATTGGAACATTCCGCAGCTTGCAGTCTGATCAGGCTGATGCCATGGCCATAGACACAGAAACAGCAATGGAAGTGGACAAAGAAAATGGAAGAGCTTTAAGAAGGTTCCCTAAACCTGCTTTTTTTTTTTTTTTTTTCCTGGATAAATGTCATTCACTTTGGCCTTGTTTAACCTACAATATGCGAATCCTAATAATGATGCTGGAGTTTCATTAACTCTTCTGTTTAATTATCTGTGACAGTACGTCGAATGGTGGAACACGATACAATGCTTATTGTTTAGGAGAAAATGAGCAGTGGTGTTTGACAACTCTTGGCTATGTCAAGGCTTTTTCAAGACAATATTCTTCCGAGGTAAATGTTGTCCATGTCAAAAGTAGTTATTTTACAATTATTTAAACGTAGCGTTGTGTAGCTTATATATCTATCTGCCCTCTATGCAATGAAATAGATACAAAGCTACTCTTCCAACATATCTTCATGTTGCTCATAAGTCTAACCACCCCCTCTATGGGGCTGGGGGAAGAAAAACAAAGTTGAAGGAACATACCATCTCATAACTAAAACATAAGTGCCCCTCTTAATGGAGTCAGACACATAAACCCTCTTCCTTTCTCCTCAAATAGGTAGTATCATAAAATCCTTATCCCATCCTCATTTCTATTTAGGTTTTATTTCTCCATAACTACCTCTAGCCTCAACCTGGTCATGTCTTCCCTATGGGAGCAAAATTCCTTTTCTTGCTTCCAAAGTCCCCTTCAACTATCTTGCTAAATGCCTATATTGCAGTGTGTGTGAACCCTTCTTAAATTCGTCTTGTATGTGAGTACTCCTGTTGCGCTTGTCTCATAGTGACCTACATTGTATATGCTTGTTTCATGCTAACCATCTTGACTGTTTCATGTTAGTTTTCATGTTTGTTTTCGAATTCTGTTCCCGACAATCAATCTTCTTTTCTTAAATTAGAACTTTGTGATCGGCAGATTTGGCAGCACATCGAGCAGATAGAGGTGGAGGTATTGAGTGAGAATTCACATCCGCTTTTCAGAAAAGCTGTTTATTGCGGTCTTGGTCTACCAAATAATTGAGTTATAGTTTATTATTCCCTTATGTACTTGTAGCCAATACAACTAACCAAATCGTCTTGTTTAACTAAAGCCAAATGAGGCTTTGTACTGGATTTTGTAGAACGACGGTTGTTGTTTTATTCCAGTGATTGGAAATAGAAATGGCTGGACGTATAATTAAATCTTGTGGGCCATGTAGCCAATTAAAAATGGTTGGTCTATTGGCTTTAGGCTAGTAAACCAAGTTTGGCCCTCTGCCTACTTCAATGGTTTATGTGTTTTATTATTTCTTAAAAAAGTTTGTGAAATATTTCTTCTAAAGAAAACATGGACAGATGGCCTTGGAACCGAGGCAACGGGGCCATTTGACCATAGACCCTTCCCCCAACATAAATGTAAGCAAGATTAAAAGACAGTGAAGCATGTTAGGTCAATGGATAAATAAATGTTTTGATTAATTGATCAACAAATATATTGTTTAGATGATTATTAGTCTATTTTTATTTATTTTCAATGTTATGTCATGTTGTTGAGAAGGCTTCTTCTGTCTATCAAACTATTTGTTCTCTACACTTCAATAAAAGCTGGGTTTTTCTAATTAGTAGACCCAGCAAAATAAGATCAAGTGGATTTTGTCCATCACATTTTATTATGAGAGATCTAAAGATTGTTATTTTTATTATAAGAGGTTTGTATAAATATTTATACATTATTCATTTACATTTCTTTGAGAGAAAAATTAGTGTATCAATGCTGTAATTATACAGGTGATAGTGTTAAGGTGTCAATTTTATCATAAAGCTTAAAAGTTAAAGTATACAGTTGTAAATAAATAAGCCATATAGTTTTTAAGAGGTTCACTCTTTACATAAAGATTGTTGGGTGTAGTAGATTCGAATATCACCCAGGGCACTGAATAAATGTAATAGAATCTTTATAAATATAGTATTAATTTCTGTTTTAGTTATCTGTTGTTTGTTTTATGCTTAAGTGGTATAGACGTAAAAATTTGATTAACTTCAAAATTATTACTTAAAAAACTATTAATCTGTTGAATCTTGAGTTACTTCTCTGTGAGTTACACAACTATTGAAAGTGTTTTTTACTTTCGAAGCATTCAAAGAAATCTGTACGATATTTGTGTGACGTTTTCCTTAAGTAACACTGTTTATTGATTGTTTTGTGCGAGATTTATGTGAGACTCATTCAAACGAAAGCCGCACTTGATGTGAGCTTGTGTTGTGCACGAGCATGGGTAGCAGGATCTGTTGAGTTCAGTCACACCTAAAAGGCACATGTGTTTGATGAACATGCATAATGCATGCTAGAAGGTTGTATGTATGCCGATACTAATATAAAAAGACTATACTACGATTTTAGGACAATATCTAAGGTTATTTATAATATAATGAGTGCCACACAAAGAAAATAAAAAAAAGAAAAGAAAAGAAAGAGGTTCAACATTCAGTTAACGTCATATTTGAGTTTTTTTTTTTTTTGTCAAACTTGAGTACATTACTTTAGTTTTGTTTCTAGAATATATTGCCATTTGATTATATATATATATTAATTAGTTGTTAGAAATGTTGGAAGTGAATTTAACTGGTTATTTATACAAGTTGCTATGAAGACATTTTAGAGTGTTTTATTTTAAAATTAGACACTTTATAGTGAATTTTTTTAAAAAAATTATTTCATGATTTTTCATTAATTGAGAAGAAATTTTGATATTAAATATTATTATATAAATTTGTGTGTTTGGTTATATAATTATTGTTCCTTATATTCTCATTGTGTTTGGTGGTCGATAGTTAGTGGAGGGATTTCTTCTATGCAGGATGTGTGTTCCCAATTTCCTTTTATTTCTCAAATCGATACTCTCACTATGTTATCTAAAATATAAATTGTCCATTGTAACTGTCTATCAATTTATTGATGATAAGTTGTGTCGAATTTTAACTTGGTGCCCATATGTAATGTAAACTCTCTCAATACTTGGTTACAAATCTTGATCTTAATTTGACACAATTGAAGTTAGAACCCCATAAATCTGATCATTTCACTTATCTATAATCTTACTAAATGGTCACTTAAAAATGCCATCACAATCACTATAAAATAAGTCAACTTCATTAATCAATTGAGAATCATCCATGACACATCATGATTCCTTGATATTCTTAACAAACCTATCATAAAATTCATCACTATATACTCATTTCTAACAAAGAGTCGTCATTGATTGCAAAAGATTTGGCAATTTCTTATTCGGCTCTCACTTGTTGATAAATTATATACTTTTCCATGAAAGTTATAATTTCTTTCTTCGTAATTCTCTACCAAAAGATTTTTTGTATAATTTGATACATCTTATTTATGCTTAGGTGGATTGTATACTTGGATCAATTGATTTCATTAAAAAATTTTTCTTTCAACTACCAAAGATTAAGTATCAAATACGATCATGAAATCTAAAAATTCCACTAGCCCAATTATTAAAATCAACATTTGATTCTCTATTTAAATTTTTTGCTACATTCACCAAAAATACCAAAAATAGGTTATCCATTTGTATTCTCTTAATTCTTTAAAAAATTTCTAACTATATTTAGAAATACAATAAGATCATGCCTGTATCTTGAGAATGCATTCCAATGTGTCACTCCTTCATACTATCAAGCATATCTATTTGTTTAATTATTAAATGAGACATTAAATTTGTTGACTTACAACTCAAAACATCCATTACAAAGTTGGCCTTCCCCCATTGATATTGAATCTCTCAATTGAAATTATTTAATAAGTTTATCTGTCATTTCTATCTCAAGTTTAATTCTTTTTAAAAGAATAGGTACTTAAATCTTTTGTGGTTTGAATGCACCATAAACTTCTATTCATATAAATAATGTCTCTAAATTATTAGAGCAAAAATGACCGTTACTCTAAATTATGCATAAGATAGTTTTTCTTGTAAGTTTCAAGTTGCATCAATAAATAAGCAATCGTTCTTCCATGATGTATCAACCAATGACCCAATCTTTTTTTTTTATTGCAACACAATAAATTAGGTACCCTTCTGATCCTTTGAAAATAGTCAAAAGTGAGCAATCATCAAATGATCTTTTAATTGTCGAAAACTTTTTTCACAATTTTCATCCCTACTAAATGCCACTTTCTTTTGCATTAAGCAGGTCAATAACATCATAATCCTTGACATATTTGCACAATCCTTGAATATTATTCGACCAAGTTAAGAAAACTTCATACTTCCATTACTCTTATTGATCAACCCTAATTCGTAATTGTTTTAATTTTTTAGATCAATCAAGAAACCTCTTTTTGATATAATAAGGCATAGGAATTCCATTTCTTTAAACAAAAACTCGTACTTCGTTAACTTGGTATATAATCGTCTTTTTCTGAGTATTTGCGATGCAAAACTTAAATAAATCTTATACTCTTCGTAGCTCTTCAAATATATTAATATATTGTTAATGAAAACTACTACAAATTGATTGAAATAAGTTTGAAGCACCCAATTTATTAAGTTCATAAACACTATAGGGGCGTTAATAAATCTAAAACGTATTACTAAAAACTTATAATAGTTCTCTCATTCCTTTTTACAAATAAAATCAGTTTACCCTAAGGTGACACACTTAGTCAAAGAAAATATTTTCTAATAGCTCTTACAGTTACTTATTGGTTTCAAAGAAGACATGCTATACAAAACTTTAGAAATTGGAGCTTATTCTAACATCACTTATTTCTCAAACTTGATCTCCCAACTTAGGGAAACCCTGGTAGGTCCTTTGAAAACACATCATCAAATTTTCCTATAATTGGAATATCCTCTGCAGACACATTATGACTTCTAAGGGTGTTAATATAGCTAAAATATACTTAAAACCTGCCTTTTAATAAATGATATGCATGTAGGGTGAAAATTACTTAGATTGATTCTTTTTGCTTATTCTCTTGCAAATAAAATGTTTAACTTGAAATCAAAAATATATCCTCTTATGAAAATTATCCACACTGATATGATAATATACCAATCAATTTATGCCTAAGATTAAATTAAAGTCGTGCATATTTAACAAAATTAAATCTACTGCTTACTCAAACCCATGCGCTCAAATTACACACCTAATATATATAATATTAGTTATCAAAAACATACACATAAGTATAGATACCATAAATGAATAATTTATAATCTTAGGTGACAAATGTAAATAACATGCAATTTTAGGAGATACAAATTAATGGTCAACCTTGAGTTCAATAATGCATTTGTTGAAATTTCAAAAATTGGGAGTTTACCTTTCACCATTGAAAGAGACGCATCCATATCTTTAGTCATGTAAAAGCTCTCCCTAAATCATTTGGCTTCCTAACTAATTTCATCAAGGGATAAGGATATTCGTTGATCATATGGTTAAATTGACAGCAATAAAAATACGCTCAGGTTTATTTGTAACATAATCGTTCCCCATGAAACTTTCCACAATGATTGTACTCCAACTTTGATCATTGTTACTTGTTTGATATTCCTTAGATTTCAACTCCTTTTTCTGCCCCTTATCATGGGATTTAGATCTCTTTAGGGATCTACCTAATTTCTTACTTTGGCTTCTTTGGCTAGCGTTCTTTTTCTCAAAAAAAAAAAATTTCTCTTTGTAATTCATACTAAAAAAGTAAGGCCCGATCGAGTACTTTTTAGTAGGTTCTCAATTGCATTATCATTAATTGCCTCCGAATCTGATCTTCTGATCCTCGAAGGAACCTCTATATTCTCTTTATCTTATCTATCACTATATGTGGAGCAAATTCAGCCAGTTCATTAAACTCGGCATAATATTACATCATTGTATGGTTCCCCAGTCATAAACAAGCGAATTCATCATCTTTTTGATTTCGCAAACTTGTGAGAAAGTGTATGTCAAAAAAAAAACGTCCAAAAGTACCTTCCACGGAATATCTTCAATCTCCAAACTCAAAGTTTTCTTTTCGTCGTCCACTAATGGTTGGTTTCATCATTAAGCTTATAAGAACAAACTTCACATTATCTTTCTTTGGATAGTAGATCGTCTCAAAAAAAAAAAAAAAAAAAAAAAAAACTTCTTGATATGGCAAATCCAAATCTCAACCTTTGTTGGGTCGAAACCATTTTAAATTTTAGGAACATGCTCATTGGTGAATTAATCACAAGCCATCAAAGCATTGCCGAGATTTAAAACTGCTGGTTTTGAATTTGCTTGTCTCAAGACTATTTGATTCACACTTTATCCATCCTCACAATGATAGCAAGATACTCATTCTCTTGGCCAAAATTCGTATCACCTTGAATATCTGACATTATAGTACCTATCACGATGCAAATCACAAATTCAATTCCTCAAATTATATAAGACACTTTCCTTATGACTTGCTTTGATACCAATTCATGCCACGACCTCAATTCCAATCATTTAATTAAAGAACTAATAATTAAAACTTAACCCAAAATCAAGACATGACCCCATAATGAATTTCATTAGACTATCCAATAATATATATATATAAAAGCTTAAGATTCTAAGGCCACATTCAAAAGTTGATCCAAGATAAATCATCTCCAACATAACTAATATTTGAATATAAGAAAAAATATTTCAAACTTAGATAATAAAATATCTTACATTCAAATTGAAATATAAATTCAAGGCACGTGACCATCAATACCAATGAGTACAAATTTAGAATAGTAAACTTCAAATTGAATAATCAAAATATAATAAATCACATAAAAACTATTATTTCAAAAAAGCTCTCTCCCAATGTTCAAAATCTTTATAAAACTAGTCAAACCTAAAAGATTGGCAAATGATAAAAAAAAGTGAGTCTAATGTTAAATAAAGCATGCATAATTTATATATATAGATAATCATAAATAAAACATGCAAATGGATAATAAAAATCAAAAGTTGCAATGCAGAAAATATCAAAATATCGACTAAATATGTAAAAATCATAAAAAATATAATCGATGATAATCTCACTAATAAATGTTAAAGATCGATGATTGGGATATGATTATTTTTATATAATCAAAAGTCATATGCCATTATTCATAACTCATAAGTAAACTAATTATATATTATTTTCTATAATTGGGTTCAAGCGATACTTTTTTTGACTTGTGAATACTAGATATAATCTTTAATTTAAAAATAATATACTAAAACATATTTAAATATTTTATGTATATTCTTTACAATAGTTATCATTAAATCAAAATGGAAACTCTACATTAAAAACAAATATACAAATTTTTTTCTTAAATTTGGAAAAAGAAATCTTATTTTTAAAAAATTAAAATAGAGTTATTACTAAATAGTTGTATAAAATTGACATTCAAGGATAATTTTTTAAAGATCTAAGAATTTTAAGATAGTATGTTTAAATTAATGTACAAGTCTTTAAAATCTCATAAAATAAAAATAAAACTAACATGTGTACAACAGAATATCAAAAGAAGTGGGCAAATATTACATGTGTGAATATTAGAACAAAAAATAATAAGAATTTTTTAGAAGTTCATCAATAAAGAAAAAAATTGGTTTAATATACTCGTCTTAATTTAAATTTACTAAACATTAGCTCAAAATCACTTCGAATTTACTTTCTCCTTCTTCCTCTCTCTCTCTTGGACACTTCTCTTCTCTATTTCTTGCTTTTCTCCATCTCTTTCTTCTCTCAAATTTTGTGAGAAAATATTTTTAAATAATAAACTGGCACACAAGTATCAGTCATACGAGTCATACACAAAAAATAACTTTTAGCCTACGTATGAACACTCATCAAGTACCAAGATTATATACATGAGCACCCATTATGCATACATTAGATGCAATGATTCTGCCTTAAATACACTCATGCATGGCACATGTGCATATCAAGTGCTACTCATGCCTATACCACTATGTTCCAACACTTCATTTCTAACCCAAACCATTAATTAATCTTAGTAATTCACCAATTAATTTAAATTCAATGTCATTATATAAATTTCATGATTTGAATCTCACATCTTTCACAAGTTATTATTATTATTATCATTATATAAATTCTGTATCATTATCACGTACTAAGTAGGTAATGAATGCAGCAACACCATTCAACCGCATCAGCTCTCGGCTTGCAGTCCAACAAGAAACTGGGAAATTCACCAAGTTATAGAAAACTCTCTTTTGAGTATTATCAAGAGAAATTCGAAGAGCTAAGGGCTCTTATGCTATACTAAAACAATACATTGTCCGAGTCCGTCTTCATCTCAAGTCTCTTAAGCAGATTGGAGGAGGAAACTTGTCCGATGGTAAAAATTTTAATCCTTCTTATTAAACAAGGCATTTCAACTGGCTAACCTCCAAGAGCAGTCCATGGAAGGCCTCACGAAGCACAACCCTCTTTTCAAACCAACTTATCTCCAATTTTCCAACCTTCAAACTGATTCTTCTGCAATGAATATACAGACTCGGTCAGAAAAAACAAGGCTTAGAGGAGGTTGAAGTACCTGAAAATTATGCCCATCGCACTATTTAATTCAATATTGTTCAACACATTCTCCTTGAATACACCAAACTTGTATAAACTCACGCTTGGATACAAGACTACTAAAGAATCAGCTAAGCCTTGTGAACTGCTGCAACAGATTCTGAACAACTTAACAATCTTGTGTTCCAGATTGTTAATACTGCAACAATATAATACGGAACAGATTGCCATACTACATTCAAAATCACCCACAACAGCAACTTTGCAACCTCTTAGCATCGTTCATGAATCCTTACCCCTGATAAACCTGCACTAAATCTTGCCACAAAGCTTCCTTCTTGCAGCTGGATCCTTCACACCACAAGCAAGCACCGCCAAAAATTGTGTCAAAACACACTGCTTTACTAGAACATTTGTTACTTCCTCAAAATCAAAACCATCAATCCACTGAATCACTACAATAGGAATATAACATAATTAAATGTCAAAGAACCATGGTCCACTAGTAGAACATTGACAACATCAAGCTCACTGCATTACTTAAAATATGAAAACCTTTCTAATGATCAAAACAGAAACAGAATTTTAGCTTACATTCAATTCATTAGACACGAGATTTGCAAGCCATTTTCAGTTTTCTCATGGTCACGAAAATTGCACTACTGAGTTCTTTTCTACTTCAGCAACCACCACTTCGTCAACCATGCTACCCTTCTGAGAAATCAGAATCTCTTCTGCTTTGCAGCCATGAATCAGAAAGATTGCTAGTGCAAGCACCCTATTTCCCCTCCCCCTATAGCCCATAAGTTTCCTTTTGGACAATGGCATACCCCATAAACTGATTGCTTGCTTTCGGCATAGGATTAGAAAGCAGTACAATATCCTCAAATAGACCCAGCAAGTTGCGTCTTATCACCATTAGCAAGATGCGAGGAAATCTGTGGATTGGGATCGAACTCACCACTTCACTTGTGGGAGTTGAAGCATGCTTAGAACACTGTTTACTCTTTCCCAATTTTTCAACACACTCAAATTCATCTTTGTAGATATTGTAATCAGAGGCATGATGGCCTTCCTTACTACTGGATTTTTTGCTATTCAGTTTCTGTGAATATTTGCAGCTGTGGTGATGGCGTGGGCAACCAAAGACAGGCTGCAAAACTTTTGTAATATCTAAAAAATTTCAGCAGTGCAGAGGCATGGCTGACCGTGCGGCAGCATAGGTTTACTTAGAAGCCTAAAATTTGGGTCCACCTTGACAGGTCTCGTGCCAGTTATGCGCCAAGTGCCAAGGCCAATTCTAGCAAGCATATGTATGCCTATCAAGTACACATTATATACGGCTGAATTTATTAAGTATGTAAAATTACCTTTTATGTACACTTTAGGTGACTTAGATCTGAAATTGCTACATATACATCCTCCAAGTACACATTAGACTCGACAATTCTACCTAGACTAAGCACATGTGCCCATGATGCTTGATCAAGTAAAGAGGAGTGTTTCCGTTTATTCCTGGTGAGGTTTTCTTTGTTATTCTGGGTGTTTCAACATTTGTAACACGTATTTGTGACTTAGGGTTTTCCTTGGTTATTGCCCAAACAACATAGCACGTATGTGACTTAGGGTATTGCCCAAACCCATGATTATCTTTAATAATTTGCTCAATTATTTTAATTTAAACATTATATTTCAAAATTAAGTATGGTGATTCCTATGTTTACTCTCTAAAAAATAAAATGGTTGACAACCTAAAATTAAAAAATGTACTCTTTTGTGATAACACTCTACATTGATATAGTTGCATACCAACTAATCTATACCTAAATTACACAGAAATCATGCATATTTGACAATATCAATTGCGCCGACAACTCAAAACTATGAACCCTAGCCACTCACCAAGGGTACACTATGTCGACCATCAATGAATTACTTATAAATATGGACACTATTAATGCATCATTCAAAATTTTTGGTGGTGCATTTAAACAGCATACAAACTTTGGGGATACAAACAAAAGCATATGCCCCGGAGCAATAAACATATGAGTGGAAGTCTCAAAATTTGAAATTTATCTTTCATCACCAAAGGGGATGCTTCGGCATTCTTTGCTCTAACAGTATATGCTTTATTCAAAGCACTAGGTTTCCTGTTCGTTTGCCTAAATGGGTGGAGACACTTCTTGCTCAATTGTCTAACATAGGGCTGTACTCCATGAAATCTTTCATAAAAACTGATAGGCACCGTCGTTTGTTGATGTCCACCACAAGCCCATTGGACCATCGTAGCCTTCTTATTCCATCATCGTCAAATTTGGACTTTTTGTAGGATTCTCCTAATCCTAAAATATTGACTTTTAGCTCATGTTCTTCTTTAAAAAAATATTTCCTTTTAATCTCTTGCTCGATGAGTAAACATTTAATCCAATATTTTCCCATAAGTTCTCAACCAAAAAGGCACCAACAATCTCCTAATAGTGTCTTTTAATCCATGTAAAAATTTTTGAGTCCTCTTAGCTTCATCAAACACCAAATGTGTGCATGAATCAGGCTGACTCGATAAACTCTACATCATACTCTGCTGCCGAGCGACTTCTTGTCCAAACCTTAAAAAATCATCCTCATTGTGTTCATGTAAGCTTACTAGAAAATATGTCATAAAAAGTCTCTTTAAAGATATTATATGAAATCTCTTCATTCTAGTCATTAAAGTCGTAAAAGTTGGACAGAAAAGCGAGCATTTTGAAAGGAAATTAACGAAAATAGATAAAAATATATATATTTTTTATATTCTTTGGATAAATGGATATAAAAAAGAGCAATTAGAATCAGCTACATTATTTCTGTAAGTTTGCTCTTGTTAGCTATATTTCTAGAATTCGTTCATTGAGATGAAACTATTTCAAACTATATTTCCTTCAATTTATACCTCAATTTCACCTTGATTTAAAAAGAAACAAATCTTTCCTATATTTCTCATCTTTCATCACTCTTTCTCATTTATTGTAACATTCAAACATAGAAAATTAATATTGTTCCATTTTATCCCAATTTACCTCTCATCTTTCTAAATTAACAATCACCCCCAAAGTAAGTTAATTTAAAGTAGATAAAATATAAGAATTGAGCTGTTTTTTCTATTGATATTTACTCAAACCGAGTGATTTATTTGCTCATTGACTAACTCCATTTGATTTCAAGTTATGCATAGAATGATCGGGTTCTTATTTTTATAATGGCTTGTAATTTTATGACAGCTAACCCACTTTAAAATGAGGAAGCATTTAAGGAAAAGGCCATATTCTTCCTATGTTAATTATCTGCCACCGAGTAGAAGAGACGACACTGCAAATGGTTCTATCAAGATTGCCTTCTACAATGCCATTGTTGCCAAATTTTAAACTCTGGCCTATTGCCGGATGTGCACTACTACTACAGTAGAGCTTGAATTACAGATGCTCTACGGAATTCATTCAAAAAAACATCAAAGGGTAATGAATGGTCAATCAATGAACTCGATGATTCTCTTCAGGCTGGTTCCTAGATTGAAACTTTCAAAGCATGAAAACTGAGAACAATCCGGCTTTTGAGGTTGGAAGAGGATCAACTCAAGATATCAGGTGAGGACCCATTACGAGACTAAAATTTAATAAACCCACTTTGTAGCCATAAAGAGAGAATGAACCGTGTCGTAGGGTACGAGGAAACACTTGTGACGGGACTCGGTTTCAACTCTGTTAGAGTAGACCTTAGTTTACTGGCAACCTTTTGCCACTGGTTACTCGATGTACTGATGTAACATCAAGGCCACCAATTTTTTTCACACTTTTTTTTTTTTCAAATCTTTAATTTTTTTTCTTATAATCTTTTGAATTCCCAATAAATCATTGCCATATAGAAGCAGCAGCAGCAGTAGTGTATACATATTATACATATGCAAATAACAAGGCTGATGAAATTCATATTCAAAGGTACAATCTGATTGGAAGATTCAATTCAATGCATTTTCTTCCGTATCCACAAGGGTTATAGGATTTGGTTCATATCTTCGATGAAACCATACATACATATATATATATATGTGGTCACCTCCATTGTGTTTTGCCATCAAATTGGACTCTGGGGTTTGCATTTTCTTTCGGATATTACAAATAAGAGACGGAACGGACACAGATAGTTACTGTATGGTATACATAGCCGGAGAAGGCAAACCAGATTATGAAACTGGGACTGCTGAATTTGGCCACCTAAAAATACACATGCTGCTGAAAAAGAAGAGAAAAGAAAAGGAAAACGATTATTTCTAGTACTAGTATACACAATGAACCTATCACTAAATCATCTGACCTATCAGATGAACATTGCCTTGACAAAGAACCGCCTTCAACAGTCCCAACTAGTTTCTCGCACATCAATGTAGCACAAGCTACCAATATGCTAATTACCAGCACGGCCATTTCGTGCTGACCACCAGGTTAACATGCTCAAGTATTAAGCACAGACAGCATATCAGTTTTGTTTCCACCATTTCCCCGCTATCTACGACGTGCTGAGTTTGAGTGGTGGTGGACTTTGCTGTCACTCCGAATCCGATCTGCATACATAGGCAAGCAAATTATCTCGGTAATCTCATTCAACAGGACATCTTCCGTTATATTGTCACCTATGCTTCTCGTAACCTGCAAAAGGCATATTGACCTCAAATGAACTGGGCAACAATCAAATGTGAACCGCCGCATACATCACAACCAGAATCAAATCAACCAGAATAGACCTTTCTGTAAGTATTGAACTCGTTCGGGGTTAACTTATCAGTCCTGATCCGCATGCAGACCCATACATCCTCTTCTGAATCCCAAGAACACTCTATGATCTTTCCTGAGTACGATGAGGGGTCTGAACCATCTGGGAGGATTGGAATTTCAAGTCATGGATTAAGTGAATAAAATCTGACCCTATGAAGACAGTTCATAGGTCAAATGGGTACACCTATCTATATATAAGAAGAACAATTTGTTCAACAATAGTCTTACAAGAATTGCCACAACATATACAAATTCAGAAAGCAGTACTGTAACTGAACAGTCATTTCTTTTGAGTAGCAGTTTTAAGTTTTAAATTAAAAACGAGTATATCTATAGGACGTACACGAATACATACTTACACATGCAATTCATTTATCAAATTCAAGTGGGTTTGATGCAAAAATGCTCCATGCCTCTTGAAAATCTCCACTGTGGGAAGCCTTCAGTGATAAAAACTAAAAACTTAGGTTTATACATTCCAGTTATAAACTTCGCATGTTTTCAGTGTGTGGAGATTGGATTTCTCTTCAATCTCCTGTAAGACTCATGGCTTTATGCCAAGTATCATAAGGGACCTAGATTCAAATACTTTCCTCACTCCAGAATTAAAAAAAACCGGTGTTGCTTGGTATCATCACAGCAAGATTGATCTTGCTTGTACTTGAGGAAAGCTCATGAAGCAAAGGGAAGTATTTAGAGATGGAACCATTGCTGATGGCAAGTGGAAACTTTGCTCAAATAGCTAGTTTTCTGCCTACTCAGCTTATCAGTTGCTGCTTGGACAACACAGCTGACTTCAATGACCCAGAGATGTTTCGGGAAAACAACATATTCAAAACCACAGGTTTATACTTGCCTGTCAAAGAAGGGAGGTTGTTGAATTGAGATAGACTCAGTAAATGCAGATAGATTGTCACAGAAGATGAGTCTTATAGGTATGGGAAATGTACCAGAAACTCTATGATCAGTTCTTTTGGAAGTGACTACACAGTCCAATATGAAATCTAGTGGTTATATGGCAAGGCATTCAAGGTTTGCAGAGCCAAGGGGGGATATCTACCACAACAACTTTTATGAGGGCTGTTTTTGTCCACCGTTCAGAATGTATGACATCAAAGAAAAGAAAATGTTTTTAATGGGAAAAACAAGGCAGTGGGAATAAGAGTAGCTTGCCAAGTTCATAATTCAATCTTTCCAATGACAGACCATTCCAACTATCAATCTGAGTGGTCAGTTACAAAATGATACTAACGCATACATCTGTAACAATTGGAGTTCTAAATAACAACACTAAGGCTATGTTTGGTTGCAATAATTGGGGGGGAAAAGAATTGTAATTCCCGCGGAAAAAGCAATTCCTTCGTTTGGTTAGCAAATTTGTGGGAATTGCAATTCCCACATATTTTTTTTTGTTTTATTATTATTATTATTATTATTATTATTATTATTATTATTATTATTTATTAGGTATTATTATTATTATTTTGTATTATTATTATTATTATTAGGTATTATTATTAATATTATTATTACATATTATTATTATTAAATATTATTATTATTATTGTTATTATTATATTTATTATTATTATTATTATTATTATTATTTATTAGGTATTATTATTATTATTTATTATTATTATTATTATTATTTTGTATTATTATTATTATTACATATTATTATATTATTATTATTATTAGGTATTATTATTATTATTATATTTATTATTATTATTATTATTATTATTATTTATTAGGTATTATTATTATTATTATTTTGTTATTATTATTATTATTTTGTTTTATTATTATTATTATTATTATTATTATTATTATTTTGTATTATTATTATTTTAGGTATTATTATTATTATTGTTATTATTATATTTATTATTATTATTATTATTTTATTATTATTATTATTATTATTTATTACATTTGTTATATTATTATTATTTATTATTATTATTATTTTATTATTGTTATTATTAATTATTATTATTATTTATTTGTTTATTATTATTATTATTATTATTATTATTATTATTATTTATTATTATTATTATTAATTATTATATTTATTATTTATTTATTTATTATTATTATTATTATTATTACTTATTATTATTATTATGTTTATTATTATTATTATTATTATTATTATTATTCCCACCTTATTCCTCATACTATTCTACAAACCAAACAATGGAATACTAATTCCCACCTTATTCCATTCCAACAACCAAACATAAGAATAACAATTCCAACTCTATTCCCATCCTTTTCTATTCCCTGGAATAACTATTCTATTCCCACCTAATTCTATTCCAGCAACCAAACGTACCGTAAGAATCTAAAAGGTTTTAATGATTTTCTACATAATAGAAAACTTAATACCCCAATTGTCATCATGAATAACATAATTTCTATAATGCAGAAAACAAAGTAACAAAAGTGGTAACATTTGTACCAATGTCTAATATGTTCCACTAGCCAAATACAATTCAAAATTACCATTGTCTACACACCATATTAGGCTTTCACAAATGTGATATAGACAGGCAAATATCATATACATATATATGTGCTGACACTTTGTTCCAGTGCAACTACTAACTCACAGGTAGTTGGGAAATTGAATCTAGAAGATTGAAAAGGTAGAAAGGTTGTTTGCTGATAAATCAATAATGTTTAGAAATTTCTACTTAGGAAGACAGCAAAGTACTCCCTGGAATCCAAGTCTAACGTCATAAATGACAAACTTTTAGTAAAGGGAATTAATGACAGTATGTCCAATTTTGCCATAGTTCTGAATTTAAAAAGTGGATTAAGGGGCCAACTCCTACTCTTTCTGAGAAACAAAAGTTCGACTACACAAGGGCAAAAATTGGAAGATGAATTTAACAATGTTTTTAAGGAAATGGACATTTAATTTCAGACGGCCTAGAAAGGAAAGTAAGCCACACAGTATGGGCTGGAAATTGGAAGAGTTAGAAATTTTTGAGGAAAGAGGTACATAGAAATTCTATTCACGTTTGAATAATGAGAATCTTGCAGGTTGCACATTGTTTACTGGAGAGTTTAAAGGTTGCACATTATTTACTGGACAGTTCAAAGGTTAGGGACATGTTTCTGTAGGCCCCTATGGGCAGCTTTTATGAAAACCTGCCTACGAACAGCCTTCCCAAACATAACCCCAGGGAAGGAGCTGAAAACAAATTCGATTTATAGGCCAAGTAAACTTAGACACGTGTCCTAAGCACTGTATGTTATCTGCATGGAATGATATAGAGGTGGCTATCACAATTGCAGTCATGGCCATAGCATTGTAGAAGCAAGAGGTCACAGTGTCATCAGCGAAAATCGTGGAGAAGTTTTTATAAGACTTTTATGGGGATTCAAATGCTTAGATTTCTAACACTAACTCCACAAAATAAAAATTTGAAAGGTGTTAAATGATTTTATAGATGGTATATTGTTATCCTACAACTTTGACATAAGTAACCTTGAGTCCTCATATTGCCAAAGAGAAGCATGTTAACATCACTAGAAATATTATAAAATGCATAATGCAAAATAAATACAAGTTATGATACCATTACATAGTGGCTGATAAAAATTACATAATATGTCGGCTGACAAACGATTTTCAAAATTTAAATATTGAATTGGCTCCATCGAGTGATGGATGTCTCAAATACGATAGGGATTATTATGGCACATATCCATTGATATTTTGTTCCATGGATATAGGCTAAATGGATATGTCTGAATTTATTATTTACAATATGCAAAGCTAATGGGAGCTTGAATGTTAAGCCACTAAGCCATGCAACATTCAAATAAAACTCAGACCAAATTAGCCAAAGCAAGATTAAAAATTGTAATTGCAGTAATATTTACACAAAAAAGCAACTGTTCCTGGTGCATCATTTGAACCTCCAAAAATATGCAAGGCACATGCATTGTCAGGTAAAAAAAACATAGGGCCAATTTTGTGAACAATTTGAACAGAATTCAGAATGCCAACTAGCTAATTGGTACTCAACTTCATAACTTTAACAGGTTGATATTTGCAATCATATGCCAAAAGAACTTAGTCCAATGGCATCTAAATTCTTAGTATTCCAATCGTAAAGGATATAGCAAGAAATCAAGCTTCAAGCAGCGACAATAACGTCTGAAGAAATTGAATGAATCAAATTGCCTTACTGGTAGAGAGAATTCTTTTGGAGGTAGCCATTACTTATACAAAAAAGAGCCTCAGCTGATAAGTAACTTAATCAAGGAAATAGTGCTCCGTACCCTTGGAGGGGATTAGAGGACCCCAATGTTGAGTGAAAAAGAAGTAACATCAGCCTCAAAAAAAAAAAAGGTAAAGAGACAACGGAAGATTGGAAACATAATGAGTAAGATAGAGAAAATAGGGTTCCCCAAGTCGCATATCCAATCCCAACTTTTTCTACGGAGAATGGTCTCATCCCAGGAAGGCTTTTAGGTTAAGTGATATTGTAGGAAAAGGTTGAAGCAGGTTTGGATGTAGCCTCATCTCAGGCAAGGAGCAGGGTCTCTAAGGAAAGCAATTTCTATTAGTCCATGTGTTAAGATTTTCTAAGAAGCTATGGATACTTACAAAGGCTAAGTAATCCTTACCTCACCATTCAGACATTTTTAATCAATCCAAAGTCAAAGAGAAGGACAAACAGTTTAGGAGTCTAAAAAGGCAGGAGCAAGGTACTCACTTTTCCTCCTCCCCTGTCCTTTTCTTGTTGGTGCTTGGGCTATCAACACATGATGGTGTCATGGACATAATTTTCTTCCTAGGACTTCTTTTTCTTGCTTCACTTCTAAAATGAAGCTAAATAAGAATCCTGTGAACTCAGATAGAAATTCACAGTTCCCTTCCAACTTTTAATCAAACACAATTTTCTGCATTATGTCAATCAGAATAAGAATGCTGCATGGGATAAACACAGGATAAAGTTGGCACTAAGAGAGATAGGACCAGATAGCTGTGGCAACCTAGAAAGCTTATTCAGATTTTATGTCTGCAGGTGCATGTGTAGTTCTTTTTCTCTATTTTCTTTTTTTTTTTTTTGTTGGGGGGATCAATTACTGAATTGATTTATAAATATTCCCTGTGGTAGATTCAGCAGCAGATTCAACGGATGAAGAAACTGAAAATGGAACAAGTCTTAAAGAACTTCTTAGGAATAATTAGCTTATAATAAGATCCCATCACATATTATGACTCCAGCACAACAATTTAAACTAGGAGGAAGCATAGCTACATATACAAAAGCAATTAGTTTATCAAGAGCTGTTAAGGTCTCTCCATATTTTAAGCTCCTTGTAAACCCAACGATCAAGATTAAAAGTTAAATGAATGATGGAGATTGAATAGCCATTTAAATCACATAATACAATCTTCACAAGTCTATCTCTGACTTCTAATTCTGGTCACTAGATTCATAGGGAAGCCAAAAATATGGAGGACCTTAACAACCCTCCAAGTTAATCAGCCTTTGAATCTTAGATTTTCTTTCCCCATTGACTAATATTACATCCATCCAGATAGCAATATATCAAAAGGAGAAAGACAAGAAGCACTGCACTGACCTCTAAAGACAACCCTGTTTCCTTCCATCAGCTTTCTCTTCCCTCTCTCATGCAGATAAAGGAGTTCACGACCATTGGCATCTACCTATCAAAGGAAGTAATTTGAGCTTCTCAATGACCAGATTAGAGAAAATTCAACCTCCACATTCTCTGAAGAGAGTATAAACAGCCTAAAAGCTTAGAGCTAAAGGTTACCTCAAAGAGAAAGTCAACAGAGTTCATTTCAGGATATTTCCACTTCAAGAGGCCTTCATGAGTGCGGGGAACATAGGGATCATCCCAACCCTAGCAGAGGAAAACCATAATAATTCCAGTTATACAGCATTAAATTCACCAATAAATGCATATTCTTCACCCATTATATTGCTAAGCCACATGCTAATATATGAGCTACAAAACATTCTTGAATACAACATGCAAAAAATCAAATGTTTGTATAACATTACTGTTCTGACATATGATACAATTATTCAAACACTCACAAAATACATGTCAAATAATGCTTCCTGAGAACTGAAAATATTCTACTTCAAGATTCTGCACATCTCCTGCAGTCCTCAAATACTGTTAAGACACTCTCCATTCAGACCTTCAGAGTGATACAATTTTAGAAAGAAGATCTGGGGAACATGCGACAAATTGATAACAATATAAGGCTTCAGAAAAGGAGAACTATATTAGATATAGAGAAGACGTCAGTTTTTCTGACAGTTTTTGACATAAAGAACAATGTTTTATGTATGTCCATATTGGTTTGGCTATATATCATGGTGTGCTATATTTTGTACATCTCATAACCATGTGTAACAGGCAATAGAATTTGTTGTTTTCAAGTCATGTGCAGTACACAGCCCCCCCCCCCTCCCTACAAAAAAAGGCATAGCTCAGGGTTCCCCCTAAATTGAATTGGCATGATTAAATATAAATGATTAGGTATGTCTCAGATTTATGCTGCATGTCCTATGTCCAATGTGATAATAGTGCCCGGCTGAATCTTCAAGGGATTCACATTTAGCTTCATCAGGCAATGCATCCATGCCCTATCTGCTTGACATGGCATACATGCATTGACCCCTCACAAGGACACATCTAAATATGGTGCATCTGAAGCACTGTAGTCAGTATACTTAATCAAATTCGCCAATTATTGGCTCATGGCTCAGTGAAAAGAGAGTAATTTCACAATCCAAGGAGGGGGATTTAGAAGAGGCACACGAGGAGCACTCAAAATGTTCTCATAAAATTAATTGTATATGGACCACGACACATTGCCAACCATTTGGCAGCTATATTTGCTGTCAACCTAGTACATGGGGATACCTGTGATGGATTGTTGGCTTGCGGTGGTTGCAGCAATGTAGCACCCAACTCTTGGCATGGAAGAAATCCCAGCTTAAATTACAAGAGGAAGGATTAAACTTGACCCAAATTCTTCTTCAACAGACAACAATTGACACATCTAGCCCATAAATAAATCAATATATAGGTTAAAACTCAATTACTCATTTATCTTATTACTTTCTAAAATATAAATAAAGAGACGATCCTTCCTCTGGAGGATGAACCTTCATACATTACCAAGATTGCACTATTGGCTCCGTTTTTTTTTCTATGGACTGACAGGAGTGGGCCTAGGTTCAAATCCTGAACAGCTTCCATGAAATAGAGGGATGATGGTATACAATCCCCACAATATAGGATATTGTGCACTGGCCCTGTTTACAACTATTTTCCGAATTATCCCTCAACAAATTAGCCAGCTAAGTATATCACCCATGACTAATAAACAAATTGGCACATTTAAAATATAAATTATCCATACCTGTTCATTTACTTTGACAGTAAACATTTTTTAAGGAAAAACTTCCACTTACAAATTTAGACACCCCTGCCCCACCAAAACACTGTTAGTTAAGGTAAAACTTTAACTATACCTATTGTAAAAAAATATTGATAAACTAAACAAGACTTAGATTTATAGTGCAATTTGGAAAGCATAGAAACACTAAGTGTAGAATGATCGGGAATTCTCCCATTGGCTGTGAATAACGAAAACCTCTTATTACCGAAACTTAGATTTACGGTGTGAATACTGTTAGTTAAGGTAAAACTTTAACTATACCTACCGTAATAAATATTGATAAACTAAACAAGACTTAGATTTATGGTGCAATTTAGAAAGCATAGAAACACTAAGTGTAGAATTACCAGGAATTCTCCCAATGGCTATGAACAATGAAAACCTTCTATCACAGATACTCACGAAAAATGATGAATATTCATTCTAGATATTATATATACAAACTAAACAACATATCATGGATGAAAATAGTAGCCTACACATATTGGCATTGGAAGGTCCTAATCCCAATATTTCCTAATACAAGGAAAATATCACAATAGGTCATTGGTGATATATTCCAATATATCCAGCAATATGTATAGATCTTTTTTATTTTTTTGCTTTGCCTTGCACTTGGAAGCTTAACTCCACACTTTTTAAATGTATTTAAAAATTTACATGTTTTGTATAAATATAAAACAAAAAATATCAAAAGTTTTCGAGTATTTTACAATAACCTAGAAAGATATTAAAACTAATTTTGATAAATTTTACTAAATCTCTTCAAATAAGTAAATAGATAAATTTTAGTATATAACTCATATTCAACATAGTCACTAGAAAAAAAATTTGAGTCTTCAACATCTAATATCGATGGGCATCATCCCATATATCTAATAACATACGGTTATAATTGATACCAATACCACATTACTAATACTTTCATTCATGCTACATACGCCATAATTCTTTCCTAATGTATCCAAAGGATAAATTTAAAAAAGGAACAATGGCATTGACAACTAATATAAAAATAAAGGAAAGATAAGAACCAAGAAACTCTTGACAGCAAAGAAGGTGCTCTAATGTGTTGAGAAAATGGGTAATAAAATTAGATCATTGTATCCTATCTGCAAGCACCTGAAATATAAGACCATCAGCTTCATGTGAAAGATTAGGAATGAATTCCTTTACAAGTTTGGCAACAGTGGAGAGAGGCCAAAAGTCCTTCCTCCTAACCTGAGAAATATTTAAACTGATCAATAGAAATGACAAGAGTTGATACTAAATAGAAGAAAAAACATGAAAATGAGCCCCATCGTATGACATACTTGCAATAATAGCTAAAAGAAAGAATTGGACTACATACCCTAAAAGGCTCTTGATCATATCTGTAATACAATTTCTTATTTGCCTCCATATTCCGGCGTTCATTATTACGGGGTTCAACAACCTCTCTCTCAAGCATTTTCCAACGTTCATAGAAGGGACGCTACCAGATCACACATGAAGTCTTACAATTAGTAGGATGAGTTGGAAGGCAATACAAGTTCAATATGCACATAAGGTCATAAGAAACAATTAGGAAAGAATTTCATATAATGTCTCATTCATATTGAATCCAGAAGCATTGATAAAATGTTTACTGGTTACACCAATCAAGACACACAAAACAACATAAACTATGACAATAAAACAATTCATGACGCAGCACCAGGAGGATATGTAACAATGAAATATAAAAACTGCAATTAGATTGATCAGCCTAGAACACCACAGTAATTCTGTCTCAAATATTTCAAATAATTGGGCGCGAGTTCTTTATGAGTTGCAAGCCTGAACCATGATGGAAATGACTCCATCATGATAGTACAAGTCCAACAAACATTGCAGCTTTTCTTAATATAATTAACCAAATCATGCCACAAGGAATTAGAGGTTGGAATTCGTCCCAGCTTTTCTTTATATGCTTCCAAAGGCCTAGTACACAAGGATCCTACATCATAGAGTTTGGAAAGGGTCAGATATATATAGCCTCACCCTTACATATAGAGAGGATTTTCTATAACTTAAATCCACAAACTCCATGACACAATGCAGCAAACTTACCACTGCACCAAGGAGCAATCCCCCCCAAAAGGAAGATACCAAAGCTAGTACAGATGGGTCAAATAAATGTAGCCTTAACCTTTTGCATAAAGAAAGGATGTTTCTATAGGTTGAAACTGTAAGCTCCTTGACACAATGCAACAACCCTACTATTGCACCAAAGAATAACCTTGTGTGTGTGTGTTTCCAAAGGAAAATGCCAAAGCTTGTACAAGTGATTGGATATATGCAGCCTTACCCTCACATATAGAGAGGACGCTTTCATAGTTTGAATCTGTTACACCCATGACACAATGCAGCAACATCACTGTTGCAACAAGGAGCAACCTTTTTTTGTTTCCAAATGAAGATGCTAAAGCTGTTCTTTGAAGGAAAAGACTTTCAATCCCACTTGTCCAGCCAAGCATCCCTTAAATTGTGTTACTTTTCATGACTATTATTTAAGAATTTCAAGCAATTAAGGCTTTTCACATGGTTTCTATTGCAGTGAGGGGGGATGGTCACAAACACTTTTAAAAGCCCAGTCACTTCTTGCTCTTATTTTCTCTCCGATTTGAGATCTATAAAGGAGCTCTATCCATATTTTCACCTAGCTGCAACTTCAGATCCTCATGCTCGTAGGAATGGTCACAACTATTACATGAGAATTTCAAGCAATTAAGGTTCAGAGGTTCATGCTTTTAGGGGTGATCACAACTATTATTTGAGAATTTCAAGCAATTGTATTTTTTTCCCCCATGGATTCTGTAGTAGCGGAGTGGTCACAAACACTTGTAAATACCAAAAGTCACTGTCCTAATATTTTCTCTCTAATTTGAGATCTGAAAAGGTGCTCTAATCTTATTTTCAGCTAGATGCATCTTCAGAGCTCCATGCTTCTACCACCAAACTATACCCACTGCTCTGCTAAACCCTAGATCCTACAAGTTAAATCCCCTCTTTGCCGGGAAATACAACCTTTTTATGCATCAAACACCTAAAAACTCCCTGAAAAACTTTATACTTCTTGGATTGTCCTGCTCCAATTTAAAATCATAATTTTGTTTGAAGTACTTGACAGGTGGATATAATGCATCATAAGACAAGGAAAATCACAAGGGTGAAATAATTAATATTGAAAATTGGGGGTTTGTGTGCCGATAGAATTCCTAGAACCAGAGAATGATGCAATTTTGGATGCCTGTCACGTGCAGCATGCAGCAAGGATGACCACATTAACATCACCATCAATTTTAGTTTTGAAGAATCCTACTAAGACAGGATAAGGCAACCATTTCTCATTCCCAAACGCATTCTTTAAGGGAAGTTTGCAAGGACAATCAAGTATTGTTTCTCATTATAGCATTTTCCATAATCACTAGACATAATATTAAGTACTAGTCCTTTAATAATTCAAAGAAGTTCTGATACTGAGGAATTGAGTACACAAACAGGGCTCCCCAGCTCCTGCAACAGTTATAACTCCTCTTTGGCCCGGCTTTTAAAAGAACCATCTAGAGACACTAATTTAAACCTTCTTCCAGAACTCTTTGGAGCTGCTTTAAAACCAACAAACTCTTTCCAAAATCCAAATAATACATAGCTTGAGCTTGAAAAGTAGAGAAGCATATTACAAATAGAGCAAGGCTAAACGGGTACTGAAGTCATCTACATGCCTTCTTAGTTCTTCTGCTTATGGTGCTACAGTATTCCTACTGTCTATAATTTGTTAGATCAGTCATTAACATGATAAGGTATTGGCCCTATCCATCTCTAAGAGATCAATAACATGTTCAATCAGACAGCCAAATATGTTGTGGGAGATCAAGTTTGTTTATGGACTCTAATGTTTTAATGGTAAGCATGTCATTCTCAGTCAGTTCAACTTTATTTACTAGCATGCTAAAAGGAGATTGCAAAAAATTAATTTAGCCCTTGGATTTGGAATAAGAATGATGGATCCTTTTCTTCCTCTCTTCATTCTATAAAAATGCCTGAAACTAAAGTTGTAAACCAATGTCCAAATCCAGACTCACCAGATAAAGATGACGTTTCAGAGACAAAAAAAGAAGATGTCAAACACAAGTTTAGCACGAGCATAGGAAAGAAGCTAATGGGTGACAGTTACTAACCATGTAATCGATAAAAAAGAATTTCCTGTATGAATCGAGGAATGAATGCATGGGGACAAAAAAGAATGCAATTGAAGGAAAAAGTCAGCTCACTCTCGTGATTAATCAGGGAAAAGAAGACAGAATACAGATACAGGGGGTTTCACAGTTGTAATCTGCCAACTACACTTCAATTATAAATATCTCAAAAATTTTGCTGTCTCCAGAGGCTCGCCAAATAAGGAATTTCATAATTTAGACCAACTAAGAAATCTTTTTGAGAAAGAAGAAAAATCATTTATGTCGCTATTAGTTCTTCTAACAGAGAAAATGTGGTAAAGAAATCCACCAACCCAGAAAATGCAACAAAAATGCATAAAGATGCTAACTCAAAAAGTCAAAAACAAGTTCTACACACTACAGGGATAAACAAAGGCCTGATAAGATAGAGGAAAGCCATGTTTACAAGCTGTGCAAGCCGTGTTTACAAGCTGTGCCCTTTTTTCAACCGTAGATTGTTGCAGGGAATTAAAAGTACTTTCTATAAAGGTCATTTATATATCTAAATTATCAATTCATTACCCATTTTTCAAGAGCAATTCTTGCTCAGCTGTTCAAGTTTTCAGTTAGTTTTAAAAGGCTCTATATGCTCGCTGAAAAAAGTTGTCAGGATAAAGTCAGCAAAAAAGCATGACCATGTCAATTTTGTGGTCCGAGTGGACCTGATTTTTGTCACTGTCCGTTTCTTCTTTTCTGCTCTCTATTCTACATTTGAAATTCAGCTGACCTGGTTTTCAGCAAGGCTGCAAGTTCCATGTTTTAAGTTTGTACTGCCGCAATGCTTTTTTTTTTTTTCCCTTTTGGGGGTAAATAATTAAAATGACAGATACATGAAGATATAAAATGCACAAAAACAAGGCTTAAATAAATCTTACTCTAAGACATACCTCAAGACAAAGCAATAAAACTCAGGACTAAGGACATATCACCAAGGAAACAAACTGAAGCACAACCAAACTCAATGTCACAAAGAAAGCTATCAAAAGCAAATAGAAACAACAAAAATTCATCCATTAATACACACAACTGAAGAACCAAAGACCTCTATTCAAAGCAGGAGCATCTTTCAAATGCAATGGGGATGATCTTCCAGAGGTGATAGACAAGCTGGGAGTCTTGAGCCAATAAACATTCACGATGCTCAAAGCATAGAATAGGGTGACACCGTGCAACTAAGATTAATGTCATGGTTACTGAATATGACACCCATCAAGATCTGAGGGTTGATGCATGCGAGAATGCTCAAGTGACAAGATGTGCTATGAAGCATGTTGCCTTCACAAGTGTTAAGCTTACTCCCAGACATGAGGCCTGATGTGTCAAGGACAGTGTGTCATGAACACACGAGTGGTGTAGACTAATGGACTATAGAGTTCTCAATGATAGTAAGCAGCAAGAGTGCTCCAATTGATGAGTTGCTTTACAATGACTATATGTGAGCAAGCACTAAATGAGGCATTAAAACTTATTGATGGAGTGATCTTCAATTTGATGGTAAGCCGGACATCGAAAAGCAATCAACAGTATGCTAGCTGCTTAAATAGGATGTGTAGAAGTCTCGTAGTTATTGTGAAAAATGTGGGACTCGCTCACACGTGTTTGACTTGTTAGACTCATGTGGCCAAGTACATGAAACAGGACTGTTTGATCCTCGAGTTGAGAAAGGATGGCCTTAACTTGGAGAAGTCTCAACGCCTCATGATCAATCTCCGTTACATAAAAATAAGACTGTGAAACTGAGCCCTTGGTTTTCACTTGTAACTATTCTTCTTTCCCTTGCTCTCATTTACAGCATCTTTGGATCAACCTGGGACTCTAGGCATAAAATAGAGGGAGGTGTTACCTCCACTGGGGGAAGTAGGGATGCTGCTTCCGTGACTTCACGTCACTAGTTGATTAGAGTCCAGAGCAGCAAAGAATTCCTTATGAGAATTATGGCCTTGTTGGTTGCAAACCAACTAAGATAGCCAACAATAGCCTCCAATTATTGTCTCCATAAGCAAGCTTTCTGTGGTTGTCGGAGGGGACCACTACGTTAGTGTGTCATATCAATCACAGCCTCCACATTGGGAACATCCTCTACAACTCAGGCAATCTAGTCCTAGTAGTATAGGCTACCAATGGGATGTCAGGTGGGAGTTGCCAATCACTGGGTCACTATAGCAGAGTCACTGTCTTCTTGTATTCCTAAAAAGTATGACCAAAGCAATTGCATTACAACGTACTTGAGGCCTCTGCTGGTATTAGATATTGACCTCCACAAGATATATAGACCAGCTAGTGGGCCTGAGCTGATCACCAACTCAAAGCTATCTAGGCGGTTATTCATTGCCCCAACCTTCATGCAGACACGAGCATACCCTTCTCTATCTTACATGGGAGTCTGGGAATCAGCATAGAGTGGTTTGTCAATTGCCCTAGCCACATATCTAAGACCTGTGGGGGTCCAAAACACCAGAGAAACATTAATGGATTTCACCTGAAGAGAAGAGTTTGGTGTTCCTCTTTACACAAAGACATCCTCCAGTTTTCAAGATCTTCAGAATTCCAGGTCAGCAAATATTTGTGGACTGTCTTCAAAGACATATCTCATATACTCCATGTTAGCAAAGCAGAAAAAGAAGCCTTTTGATATTGACTAAGGTTTGCTGGACGTCAATCCTATACCATATCATCCTGGCAATATTTGCAACCACTGGGAAAGCAAGATTTTTCTCCACAAAACACTGTACTTTCCCATTTTCAATACCTGCCTTGGCAACCTTAGGTGGATGGACATAAACCATTTTTAACTTAAAGAAAAAGTTACGAAAGATACTTTAGAATGCAGTGGCATATTTGTAGCTATTGTTGACCAAGACCAGCCTCTAGATTCTGTATTCTTGCTAGGAAAGCTTCCTGTGTTGCAAATGCACTGAACTGTAGAGGACTAGCCTGTTCAAATTTATTCCTGTCTGCAAAATGGCCATAAATCTTTGCCAGTCACTGCTGTAGACCAAGAGAACAGCTGCTATCACATGCCGTATGATTTCTGAGAAGCTCCAACAAAAGTGTGATGCCGTTTCCATTCAGCTCAGAGTTTCTCGGATCTGCTTCACTTGACAACTTCTGTGAAACATTGTATTCAGCAACAGACAGATTTTTGTCCAGCATGCAACCGGAGCCTGAATGAGGATACAAAATTCCTGCTTCTTTCCTCCCTGGGAATATTCCATGTTTCTATTGACCGACAACAGCAATGACAATGTTCTTCCAACCACAATTCATAATCCATTCTTCAAACAAACCTCAGGGCTAACTTCCTCTGCTGTTTGGGTTTCCAAATCAAGAGAAATGAGGGAGACCACCATTTGGTAATCAATGAGTTCCTCAATTGAGTCACCAGCAACAGCTAGGAGAATGTTGCTTTGGGTGATTAATTGGGGCAACAGCAACAGAGATAGTACCTGAGATGAAATTGATGAGGGTAGTTCTTATCTTAGCATCCCATGCATCTACCTATTCCATCTCATTCTGTGAGGAATACCGTTAAGTTTGGAGTTCAGCATTGATGATCTCATAGTGAAGATGGTTATCAATGAATGTCCTAGCCCCCAAATGAAATTCACCATTAACAACTTCAAGCTTTGCTCAAATTACTGAAATGTCGGCTCGAAGCTCTGCCATCTTATGGGTTTGAATTTCCACCAGACAGACAAATCAACCCTCTCCTCATCAAGTGTCTCTTTTCCAAGTTCTTTCCCACATTCGCAGGTTGAAAATAGGATGGAAGTAAAGCAGGTCTAGTATACTACAATGTGTGATTTTATCGAAATTCCAATGCACACATTTTGAATGAGAAAATGTCATTCGATTCAATTCAATTGGGATTTATGAGTTGTTTCCCATGTTCACAGTTTGAAAATCAGATGGAAGCAAAACTGGGGAAGATGGATCTGTTTTCTCCACAAGGACCACATCCCAAAGAAAACTGATTAATTACAAAAGCTCTCTTAGAGAGACTAGTGCCAGTAGTTCTCATCTAAAAACAAGCCTCAGTGAATCTCTATCAACTATTGAGGGGCCAGCTTGCTCAAATTTAAGCTCAGAAATCTTCAACACAATGCACCAGTCCCAGGTGGGATTTAAGCTGGCCAACAAATGCATCTAAAAGGTCATCAACATAGGAATTGTAACTATATGTTAGGTTCAATTTTTTGACAATAGAGCTTTCCTGCAGAAATTTGGTCTCCGGAGATACGGTAAAAACTTTCACCACAAGAAACAGCACAGAACACTTGCAAAGCCTCAATATCTGCCTTCACTGCAGCGAACCTACATATAGAAAGAAGTATGGGAAGTTGACAAAGGAGAAACAGATCAGGAGGGGGGAGAAAACAAGATGGTGGCAAGAGAAATAGGATGAGAGTGGTGAGGTATTGGGTTGATTGGTTGACTGGAACAGCAGCGATGGAGGCATCATGGCATGGATGAGAAATGAAGAAGCAGAGAATTTGTGGTGAGGCAAAGATGGGACAGAGGCCAGCCAGTGGCAGCAAGGCAGAAGGAAGAAGCAGAAACAGGGGAGAAAAAAGCAAAAGGGGAAGCAGTCAAGCAGCACTTGTCCCGCCACAATTCAACCATCACAAAACCCATACTCCTTTCTATATTGATAAGCAAACCCAATATACATCTCAGTTGGCTATTTACCTGAACTGAATTTTAGCCATGAAAGCTTTAAAATGCACTTCTAAATAAGTAGCCATGGAAACCTTTAAATTTCATATCTAAACACCCCAAAGCCGAGACCCTTGAACAAAACCAGATTGACTATCCTCCATCTTTATTTTGGTTAAGTATTGACGATCCTCCCTCAGAACATGACTTAGTCCACCTCTGTTGATATTATTGCCATCTTTTATAACACTCCTCTTCCCAAAAAGAAACATGGTCCCTTTTCCAGCTTGTTCCTCTCTACACCCACTCTTTTCTCCATAGCCTAAACCCCTAAATAACACATAACTTTCTCCATACCTCTTTGCTCCCTCACTCCTCTACCACTGCATTACACGAGCCAAATGTAATCAATTTGAAACTTTCAATTCTTTGTATTCTGGGTCAACAACGATGGATCTTAGGAGTCTCCTCCCATCTAGTTTCAAAGACCACCAATTGACAAACATGTTAAGGCACCAATCTTTGTCAGAATGAGACATTTTATAACCAATAAATAGACAAGTAACATCAGCTAAATCACAAGTGGTTACTTTTTTTACTTAACTCATATTGTAGATAACATTTTTAGAGACAATTTTCAATTTCATTGTGAAGAACTAAAATATATCACATCCAGTAGCCTTCTATGCTTAAATGAATATTTGTCATCTAAATATATATTTATTTGACTCGCCATCAAATCTCTAACAGCATTCATAAAACTATATAGCATATTAGGCATTGCTCTCAAATAAAGTCAGCTCAACACACATTTACAAGAAACAGGCACAACAAGAGCTCGTGACTTGTGTATTATGTGAAAGTTTAATATCCATCAACTATTTCCAGCTTTCTTTGATACTATAGATATTGTTTCCAATGCATGTCAAAGCACATATTTATGCAAGTCAAACACAAAATAACTAAAGCAGCAATGATAACTGAAAAGGATCTTCCATAATAATATGCTGTCTACAAAGGAAGAAAGCAAAACTTTCAAGGTTCATAAGAGGAGTCATCAGGACCAAAGAGCATGAAAACATTAGCAAAGGCTTATAAAAGGATTCATCAAATATCCAACCTCAATGACAGGGACATGGTTAATTGCAATCAGATCATAGATTAAGTATCTTCTCTCCTGCTTCTGAGCATTCACATTATCAATTATCATCTCTCCATCGAGCAACGTATAGTCATGAAATCCATCTAGACCCTAGTTGTATACAGAAAAAGATTAATCTATGTCTTATCTGTGGGTGACTATATCCAACATTGAAATGATGTTTATTCTTAAAACTAAATGTGCTGATATAAACCTCACTGGTAGTCTTGCAAGGAAATCTCATTTGTACCCTCCGAAACCTAAAACTTCTATCAATTAGGTAACATCCATCAAAAGTTATTAGCATCATATATCGAGTTCCATCAGCTTTCCAGGTAGCATAGTAATAACGCTGCCTCAGTAGTTGCAAATTGTCCCTGTCAGAAAAGCAAAATGGAATCTTAAAGTCAGGATTACAATTATAAATGAAATCAAAGTAGTAAGTACAATATGAAAAGCATACGCTCTTTGAGTCCAGTAAGGTCAATTACACACACAATACACAAAGCCATGACCACAAAAAAATTAGCAGGACAACTTCTATTAAATATGAGCACAGAAATCCGGAAATTAATTGGAAATCCAATTTGATTACATATAACAACAAATTTAGCCAAGTTCTGTTTTATGTGCTGATTCAACAAAAAGATTGTTGCTACACACCACTTCGATGCACACAAACTTTTCCACCTTTTTCCTAATCAATTAACTAAATATGATCAGTAGTGTTCCAAAAAATAAAAACAAATTTGATTGATGAAGCAAGTGAAAGATCATCCAAAAAGGTACTTAATAGCATATCTCCATACAAACCAAAGGTTTAGAAAAGAAAGAAATCTGTAAGTCTAACAAGCCATGCATAGAAATTGGAAACGAATCAAGAACCCTTTTTTGCCCCCATGTCGCCACAAAAGAAGAACAATCAGAACTGATCATGAGGGCAGCTATCCCAATGAGGACTTATTTGCAAAACCAACAATCCAAAGAAGAGGACAAGGCACCTGAACACCCAAAGAACTTCCAATAGTTCTATGGGAGGATCACTCTGGAATGGCAGTGCACTAGAACCTCAACACAAATAATATCCATATTTCTCCTGTGGCCACAACCAAATTACCATATTCAAATGGATTCCAACACAAAAGAAGTTCAGCTGACCATCTCTTATCCTCTAAATTGAGAAGGAAAACGAAAAATGTAGGGTCTGTTTAATAAATGGAAACATGGGGGCTGTTTTCTAAAAAATTTTTAAGAGGATAGAAAATTTAGAAAACATGTTTAAATCTGTCAATTTTCTATTTAGAAAATGGAAAAACAGAGTTTTCAATTTTGAACTGAAATTCACAAAACTCAAAAAAAAAAATCAAAAAGAGGTTTTCCAAATTTTATCACTGGCTATAAAGCAAAAGTTTCCATAGTTTTTTAAATCTTAGATATCTAATAATATTTTAAGAGTATGTGATCATGAAAATATTGTTTCATAAACTCATAAAATATAAATATGTGCATTTAATAAATAACCAAAAACTTGATCAAATTTATAACAAAATTTATTTGTATTTTTTATTTTTTATTTGAGTTAATATTTTTAAGAATTCTTAAAATTAATATAAATTATACTAACACATTCAAAAAAACAACTATTAATATAAAAAATTTAAAATGTGATCTTTTAATCAATATTTTAGATTATTTGACAATAATATATAGGTTACTGTTCAATATTTTCTATTACCTACATAACATTGTGTATTATCAATTTAATAAAAAAAATTAAAATTACTATATCATAATAATTTCAAGGACCATTGTTATTAAACATAATGTATCATTAATATATATATATATATATGTATGTATGTATAACTTATTGACAATTATATACATATGTAAGTCCATAAAAGATTATATATTAGCAAACTTAGACTCGGTTAATTACTTCTATGTCAATAAAATTAAATTTGAGTTTGATTCAATAGTTTATTAAGTTTAGCTCAAATGAGTTGAACTCATACTTCTAACAAAATAATAATTATACACATATTACATGTATAAAATATGTAAACATGTGTTATTTTATATTATAGATCATAAGAATCACATTTGACATATAATTTGTCATTATGCAGTAAATAGAAATAAACTCAATTCAAGCCCTATCATTTATAGTAATATATTTTCTACCCTCATTACTAAAAATGTGAAGCATGACTCCTTTATTATGTGAGGTAAGATTGGGTGGGGATTGTAATCAGGCCATCAGCCTCAATAAATGGGTAGCTCACCACAAGGCTATCATTGATTTCCAACAAGGACATGAGTGGGTAAGGAAATTTTGTTCTGAAGTTATAGTTTATTGTACCCCCAGGATCATTGGCTTTACGTGAAAATTTGGATACAGAGCTCAATTAATGAAGAGGCTATAGGTGTAGAGAATGGAAAAGAGGTGGACACTTCCTGGATGTTCTGGAGAGGTAATTGTAATATATATATATATATATATATACATACAATTTGGAGCTTATTTTATGATAAATAAGCTGGAGCCATTTTATCTAACCAGGGCTTAATTGGTGTCATTGGAAAGCTTAATTCAAGCCCTATAATTTTGTCACTAGAAGCATTTCAAGATTATAATAATTTCGGAAGAAAACATATGTGCGCAATAAGTGAGTACTAGAGATTCACAAAAATATAAATTAGGATCTTGATTTATTAGACGAGTTGGATATCGACTATGCAGAATTTTCATCCAAGATTCAGAAAACTTAAAAAGGAAAATTAGGTCTACTAAATAGGGCTTTTTATTGGGGACCTTGGCTGTTTAAGAGAGAAAAAACAGCAGCAAGGAGGGAGAACTCTGCACATGGCATAACACAATAAAGAAAGAGGAGAAGCTTGGCAGGAGCAAAAAGAAAAAGAGGAGAACAAGACCCTGCACCGCTGAAAGAAAAGTAAACAGATTGAGAGGAGCAGCAGACTAAACAGGCAGCAAATCAGAAGCAGGGAAAGCTTCTTCTTACCATTTTTATTCCTCTTTTCTTTAATCCTTCATTGAAAGGATGAATACCACTATTTTAATGCTTGTAGTTTATTCATGAAATTGGTTTTCATTACTAGGTTTCCTAGAAGATGGATAGTCATAAATGAAGAAAAAATTAAAAATAATATACCTATTGAGAGAAACTGGATGAGACCCAGGAAAGTGAGAGGGTGCCTTTATCTGCAAACAGAAAATATCAACCACATTACAATGATATTGAATGAACAATAAAGCAGGTATAGCAAAGAATCATATAATAGCATACAAACTTAGAGCAATAACAAAAGTTACCTACTCCTCACAAGATTTTCATTAAAGATAAACTCACCAGATTTTTACACAGAAAACATCCAATTTAAAAGAACATTACAATGCAAACCACAAAAAATTGTATACTCTTAACAACATATTTGCAATCTCAGATAGTTGATTTGTCAGAACAGCTGTGTAATTTGCAAAATGATTGAGAGGATGCAATTTCATCAGGTGGGTGAACCATAGAGCAGAAGGCTGACTGTTGCAGAAAAAAGAACACCACCAAGGCTGCAATAGTTCACTTAATAATACTGCTGCAGTCTACCATCTATGGCAAGAAAGAAACTGACGCAGATATCATGAACATTCTAAATTATAAGAGATTATGAACATTTCAAATTAAAAGATTTTATTTGATTTTGATTTTATTTGAAAGATTTTATTTTATTTTATTTTGAGAGATTTTATTGAACGATATTTTATTTTATATTATTTTTTTATTTTGAGAAGTCATTAATTAGAAAATTATATTTATTTTCTAATTAACCTAGAAGTAGTGTTTCTCTATATATAAAGATCCTAACTCTATTGTTGAAAGTATTGATGAATTGAATGAATGTTCAATGATTGTAATTTCTTTCTCTCTCTACTGATCTTTACTTCTCTCTGTTCACTTTTCCTATTTCTTCCCATTCTTCCAATTTCTTCTCCTTCTTGTCCCATACTTTCCACTTCACTGCATCAGAAACCAAACAATATTTCTAGGAGAAATTAAGGATGAAACAGATAGCTAAGCAAATACAGCAATACATTATGATTAGCACATTGCAGACTATAGGCAAAAGGAAAACAACGAACAGTCAACCTTGTGCACATAAGGCATAGGGAACTGAAGCCTGGCTGAAACAAAGTAGGCAAATCACCACATATGCCCCCAGGGTAATATAATGAAGGGTGTTGAAATGAAGGGTATGCCAATCAAGATAAGTAATCTCTCTTACTAGAACTAGAAAAGAAACAATACAAATATCGCAAGATGAAAGTGGGCTCAATTAAGGAAGCAAACATTCACCAGAGTTAAATGCAGCAATGCAATGTTGGCTAGGAACAAAGATCAATTACCCACTCAGAGAACAAAAATATATACAACTTAGGAGGAGAGGAAGAAAGACAATACGGTGAAAGAAAATTTTCAACAACACGCACCAGCCTAAGTTGAGCATCAAACATTAAAAAAAATCATTAAACAGACTTATGCTCCAAAATCTCAATACTATAGCAAAAATCAGAGTATTTTTTTCAAGATGACAAATTCTTCGAAGAAAATAAGGAATATTGTGTGTTACCCCATGGTCCCCCCCAGACAACTTAAGTAATGGATAGCAGTCTCTTCGTAAATCCTCTTCCTGTGCATGAGGTAGCTCGTCTCCCAAGACATCATCATTGGTCATAACAACAATTTTCTCAAGATTTTCCTGAAAACAGAAATCAATATTAGTAGAACAGCAAAGAAGGCATGAACCAACATTACCTGAAATGTGGATGATTCCACTCATCTGTGGAAACATAAGCTAAAATAGAACAAAAAACAACAGGGAATAGGATCTTTTTATATATGAAAATATATTAATATATGTTTAGCAGTAAATAAACGAGCCCCACTAATGCTTAAATCTGACCCACATTAAATATGATACTAAGAACTTCCACTCTGCAACAAACTATTTTTGTTTAGGTACCTAACAAGCCTTTCAACAGTGACTTATTTTAGACAATAATACATATATATTTGAATCTTCTAGCATTCTCTTCAACCTTTTACAATGTTATCACGGAATAAAATATCAGTGGATATTTGAAATACCTCTAGATATATATTGGTATTGGGCCCTAGATATTGATATTTTCTAATATCGCAATAAGATCAAGAATTGGTGCCATACAAGGGATATACCCAATATTTAGCCAATATTTTCTCTGATCTTACAATTTGCAAAAAAATGTTTTGCTTCCAATAATATCTAATATTGATATCTATTGTTCTATATGTCCAATAGCGATATTGCCATCACCAATACATATACTATTATCCATGAATCTAACATCCTCATCACCTATTGATGCAACCATTAAAAGTGAAGAAGAAAAGGACAATTAAAACAAAACTCACATAAGGCAAACAGCATGATATCACTTTCACTGAGAAAAGTATTAAGCCTAGCTTGTTAAAGAGACTACAGGTCCTACATCAATTTGTTTCCCATAACAACTACCTGATGCCTCGTTCTTTACCATTTTTCTGTTTTCTTCCCTTCATAGTTCCCCTTTTCACCTTTCTCAGTCTTTTTTTTAATTATTTTTTGCCTTTTTGGGGGTTAGCATATCAATTCTTAGATTCTATGGGCATAGGAGTGCTAGATTAACTGATGCACAAATTTGAGCTTTCTTAAGGAAACAACCTAAGATGGACAAGCCGCGTGCCCTTACATTAAATTTCTTTTCTCAATCTTTCACATCCTTGATGCCTGCCACCACCAACTTGATTTATATCCTTTTTTTCCCTTTGTCTGCTAAACCCATCTAAACTACATCTATATGTTATAGGCTAATGGCTCTTTTTTTCTTATATCACAACCTCAGAACTGCTCTTAGATGATGTTTTCTTGTTTACATTAAGCATAATTAACTCTTACCACACAAAAAGGTTGATATGGGTGATTTTTCCTCGTCCAAAATAAATTGAACACATCAACTCAGTTTCTGGCTTAATTCATAATACGCTTCTAGCTTCAAGTTAATTTAAAGCTATCCTACCACTGGGAAATAGTCCATGGATTGGTAAGGCAACTTTCCAAATAACTTAATATTCTCAAGAGAAGGCAGGCAAATTTGGCTCAAAACACTGCCGCCTTTCTTGGCAAAAACTTCTTCTAAAATTCCACATCTCCTGAGAGGGTGTTTAGCCTGATAGGGGCAGAATACAAATTCTGACTTACCGAAATATAGTTATTAAAAAAATGTCATATTGAGAAACTTAATATTCGGCCAGCATTCATTTCCCACCAACACTTTCTTTTAAGTAAAATGGAGTAATTCATTCATGGAACTGGCAACAGAAGGGAACCTTAAGGCCTTTCTTTGTTCTCAATATTGCACAACCTTTGGTCATTTTAGACTCTTTTCTGTCCACAAATATAACAGGGTACAATTGGGAGACAAGCTGTGATGATGGAAAATAAAAATGTCTCTTTTTATCCGGGTTTCAACCCTTCATTCAAAGGATAGAGGAACCTCCCAAGTTGATGTTTGTTGTATTCGAAAAATTCCCTTTAATTCTTAGATTGGTTCTTACTAACTAGGCCATCTCATAGGTGGCTAAGAAGATGTCAGTCTAAGAACAAAAATGATGCGTGTGCATATGCGACATACATTCATAGAAGCAGCTGGAACACCATCGTCATCATCCTCCACTGCCTCACCATTAAGATCAAAATCAGAAGACCTCTTCCACTCTGGTGTGGGAGGACAACTGAACCATTCAGGTTTCGGTTCATGATAAAAGGTGTACAGAGCCTCAATGTAGTCCGGCTTGTAAATTCCCGGGGGACGAGCTTCAGCAAATTTTTGTATTGCCTACCAACCAGAAACAAAAGGAAACAAATGAATTGTATAATCTCTGAGTGCCAGTTATGCTATGAGCTATAAAGTACGCACATTGGTATGGGACATGGACACGATACAACACGACACTAACACACCGATGTGCTATTTTTTAAAAATTAAGGACAAGACACATTGGGGACACAAAAACTAAAATTACGATTTATAATTTCTTTAATTGATGAACAATATTATTTTATACTAAATTTAAAATAAAAATATATATTTTTCGAATCTCAAAAAAAAAATCATAGGAAAAAGCATTATGTATTTAAATAATGATAACAACATTCAATTTTCATCACCATCATCGATAAAAACAACACACTCTAACTCCGACAAGAGGTATGCAACCTCTAACTCTCCAATATCACCGAATGAGTCAAATGCATTTTCACAAATATTCCACATCTTACTCTCTCTTTACAAATATTGTGGACTACTGCTTAAAAATAGGTAAAAATTGCTATGAATGAAAACAAATTTTTCGGCGTATTTTAGAATCATTTTATTCCTTCTTAATGAATGGACAAGTGCTATTTCTCACAATATGATGATGATGATGATTGCACAAATAGCTTTAAATTTAAGGATTTGAGCAAAGGCGCACTTGGACCATAGGCAACCCACCAACTTTTCGGATTCATAGTATAGCGACCATGTGAGAAAAATTTTTTGAAGACTATCAATAGAGATGAATAGAGGGACGTAAGGATTTCAAGTTTTCAAATTATAAAATTGTCCACATCATTTGACATTTATAAAATCGCAAACAATTTTTAAAAAATTATAAAGTTACTCAACATGTCCAAAACATGTTTGGATGTGTCCAAAGTGTGTTTAACTCAAAAAACAGAAAAGTGAAAATATGACACATGCCGGTGTCTGTCTGATACATGTTGGACAATAACTCTTTTAGCACTAGAGAGTGTCCATACTTCATAGACTTAGCATAAGAAAATTACAACACACAACTTACCTCAGTAACGGGCATCGGACGAGTCCGCATTAAATAGTGAATAATCATGTAACCAGTCCGATTATGGCCATGCGTACAATGGACTAGGACATATTTTTTGGTGGACTTTTGAGAATGGAAAAACTGTTTGACCTGGAAAATAGATAAAGAACATCTGAGAAACAATAGGTCTACAAGAGTGCATATTGAATGATCTACTCAGACAAGGTTAGCTCATGAGCTAAAAGATTGATTGAAATTTGAAACACTATTGCTGTGGCATGTGTAGCTCTAGGATGGCAAATAATGATTTTCCTTTTTCTTTTTTCTTTCAAAATATTGGGATGGAAATTTTTGCTTTGTATAAGGTAACAGCTCTTGAAGATTACCTTACCCGTGTTTACCATTGCTTACAATATCATTAATTAATACTAAAACAACTACTTTAAAGGCCAATCCTTCACATTTTTTTTCTTATTTCATTTAGCAAAGATAGGAGAGGGCAGAATCCAACTTGAGACCTATTTGTCCCAATGCTTCGACCTTATAAAATTACAAAAAATGACTCATCAGCTCATTGGGAAGCCTATAATATCATAATAATTATTAAACACATTTAAGTTCCAAGATCAAAGCAACAGTTGTCACCATGATGCTTTCTCTTATAGCCACAATGCCAATCAACTAAATGATTTTTCATTTTTTAAACTCCAAAGTTCCAAGATCAAAGCAACAGTTGTCGCCATGATGCTTTCTCTTATAGCCACAATGCCAATCAACTAAATGATTTTTCATTTTTTAAACTCCAAATAACCTCACATTAAAACCTAGATGATTTGCAACTGAATACAGTCAATAGACACAATCAACTAAATGATAATCAATTGAACAGTATCTAATGCAGCCAAATGACTAAGAATCAGATACTAAATCATGGCACATATTACTCCTTTGAATATATTACTTTCCATCTACCTTTCAACTTTACCTGTTCATTGGTTTATTCATGGTCTATAAAAGAAGGTTCAACCATAAGACAGGCGAGAAAACAAAGAATGAAGAATTAGAGAAAATGGATAAATGAGATTTAACAAATTAAACATATAGAGATTGTGTCAGCCAGGCTCCTATAGTAAAAAAGAGAGTATGGTTAACAATGGATCTTTTGAGCCTATGCCACCACATATTCAACTCATCTCTCAAAAGTTGGAAAATGCAAAAAAGTGGGGAAATGGGTAGGATATACTAGGAGGAATGTATATATTCCACATTCTAACAGAAATTATGCATGCAGAACGGTTGTAACAACTATAGGGAAATTGTCTTCTTTAGGAATGTCAGATAGAAGTAGGTTATTAATAAAATATCGAGTATTTAATATTTTAATGTATTTTAGGCAATCATTTTATCACAACATCTAAAATATGATTTATAGTGTTTGAACTCACAGGAATGCTATTTGTAACGCATCTAGATCACTCGATCATAATTGCATCCACCTCCATCACGTCTAAACAAATAACATATAACTTAAATCATAATCCCACAAAGCACAATGTTGCCCTGTCTGTTATTACAGTGTTGCAGCGTCTAGACATTGATAAAAATATTGGCATCAGTATTTATCACGATCATATCAAAAAATATATACTGGTATCGAATATATCAGATGAAAAAAGTTTAAAATCGTAGGCTAATAAGGCCATATTGGTTGTATCGGTCAATACGAAAATAAATTGCGATATTGTCATGATGTCAAGAAGTATTGACATTGGGGGCCACAAACTTATATATCAATCAAAATTTATTGTATTGGCCAATATTTGCATCATTGATCAACCCACAACATGGCTCTTCCTTGAAAGGTCATCCCCCAAAAATCCCATAAGATCTTCGTCTTGAATGCATACTAACGGTCTATACATTCTTTCCAACCACAATCCAACTTGATGGGAGTGTTTGCTTGGCACCCAGCTTGTGAAGAACCTAGGTTGTCCTGGTGACATGACTAAGACCTCGACCCCATCAAAGGATATCTCAATTAGAGAATATCGAGCACCTCAAGGACAATGTCAATCCCACAAGGATCATGGAAAGTTGAACACCAACTTCCCTCAAAGAGGATTCAAGGCCATTTATGAATATCCCCGAGTAAACATTGGAATACCCAAACTATCATAATCATATATTAAAATATCAGCCCATATAATCAATATCAAGACTTCAATACTAATAATTTTCTATTTCATGAAGAAATCGCGATATCTTTCAATATTAGCAACGTATCATGATATGACGGTCAATATAGTATTAGCTAGTTTTTACCAATTTACCCCACTTCCCGAAAGCCCCCTCCTCTCTTCTATTGCCTAATTATTGTGATGTGTTTTCTCTTCTAGAATCTGTCCTCAAACATATCTTTCTTTGCCTTTAGAAGTCTCACTTCTCTCTATCAAAAGCCAAATTTCACCCATTTTTATTTCTTTCATTAAATAAAAAATAAGTAAATCATAACTGAACTTTAATCCTACAATTCCAAACATATTTTCATCTTTCAAAATCTTAGATTTTATTGTTTTATTATCTGTCAGTGTATTATTTGGTATTAAAATGTTAATTTAAATGAGAAAAGTTTTGTCTAAAATAATTCAAGTATATAAAATAGGATTAAATTTTAGTATATAACTCGGTTTTGACATAGTTATAAAAAAGTTGTCTGATACAACTGATACTAATACTTTCATGCATATAGTGTACCTACATGCCATGGGACTCTCTCCTGTTATTTCATATGAAGCAAAGAATAATTATTAAATGGTCAAGAAAATAAGACAACCGCTCATAATCACTCAACGAGGTAATTGTGTCAACACCAGACTAATACAAAAAACATAAGGTAACACGGATTTACTTGCTCGAATGATTTCATGCATATAGTGTACCTACATAGTGATTCACAGCAGGCAGAGCATAAATGCAAATCAGAAGAATAAAAATACATATAAGTAAATTACGGGGATGATCAAGGACTGGGTTGGTGCAGTTTTAAAGGTAAACTGCAAGCAAACCACATTATAGTTTGAATTTTAACCAAACTGAGCCAACAAATCAAGTTGAGATAAATCATCCAAATCATCAATTTATGGGTTGGTCCTCGCTGAGAAGTTTGTGATATCAAACTCATTAAATTCATTAGCCAAAGAATCATTTATTCAATTCAACTCTTTACATACAAACATCACTGTAGATAATCAACAATATCATCACAATAATACAAAAATCACCCTAAACATTTGTTTCAAATATAGTGAATGTAATGAAATGACTATCGTTGTGCTGTGAAATGTGTTATATATTTATACCCTGACCAAAACTAAATTGGATTTCTCTATACAAATTTGGTGCATTTAAGATTTAAATCTGCAAACCAAATCAAAATTGATGTTTGGATTTAAAAAAACCAAATGGAACATTTGTTAAATCGTTATTCTCAGTTTGGGTTGGGTTCTACTTGCCAGTTTAATGATTTTTTTTTTTCCAAGTCCTCAATTAAAGCAAGTAAACTTCAAAGGACAGACTCTGAATAGATAGTTGCAGTCAAGCCTCCCCCAAAAAAAAAAAAAAAAAAAAGGTAGAAGCAACTGCTTGTGTGCATAGCAACTGTCAAGGCTGAAAATTAGATTATCCAACTAAGATAAAATTCACCAAAAATCTAACTTAACAGTGAATAAATAGTGACAATATTGATAATACTAGCCACTCTGATCATGATTTTGACACAGATTGAAGCTGCTAATTATGATGTATTCATAAACTAGTATGTTCAGCAAAATATACAGGTTCTTGACAAAAAAAAAAAAAATTAAGACTATCCAACTAGAAAGAGCCAACAAGTAGAACATACCTCAAAGACAAAGGTATTTACAGATTTGTTATCGGGCACAGAATTGCGTCCCTGGCATGGTATCTACAGAAAACATTTTATATGATAATGCAGAACAAAAACATATCAAGTAAGCATAAAAAAACTGTCAAGAAGCAAAGAAAACTGTCAAGAAGCAAAGTTACCTTCAGATATTTACGGTTTCCATCCCTAAACTCACTTGTTGAGTAATAACGATCTGTGTTGGTCAAATCAACTACCATACCAAGCTGTAAAAAACACATTAACCATGATAAGATTGGATATGGAAAAACAAAGCTTTACTATAGCATATCATCAGATAACAATTTTTCAATGACAAGCTCAAAAAACAGGTTTTAGATTGATGACATCCAATGCAACAGTTCAAAACTGGAAGTCTCATCCAAAATGCAACTTTTTTATGAATCAAGAAGTCAAGTACATAGACATGAGTGATACAAAACACATTCGCCAAGCCCTAAAAGCAAGTAGCTTAGATTAGCAAGCACATGCTCAGAAAACCATTCTTTATGAGCACTGATTTTGGAAACAGTCCAAAGGCAAAAAAAAGTAAAGAAAATAAGCATTCAGACACAACAAAAAAGAGGGTAATTCCAGCATCACAGGTTCTGGAAAAAAGGGGATGCACCACAACCAAATTATAAAATTCAACCTCATATCAAATAAAAAACTTAACAAAGCTAATAATCATTTTTAACAACCAAAAAAGTGAGTGGCCAATGCATAAATCCTTTCCCATTGCACACTCAGTGGAAAGTCAGGAGTAAGTAACTTTATTCCTACATTGCTGAGAGGATATTTCTGTGATTTGAATCCAAAGCCTCTTGTTATAATGTAACCTCACCATTGTGGCAGGGTTCATAAGTAAACAATCATCCCAGGGTGCTGCAAAACATTTTCACCCACACTGCCTCTTGGCTGCCCTCACAGCCCACTGTCACTAACCCCTCTCTTTCATCCACACAACATTTTCCCCCTATAAAACCATTTACATCACATTCCCAACTACTAGGTCCTTTCACCATTACCCCTCTGCTCTTTCCTGTTTCTCACTCTATGCTTCTCCAAAAACAAAAAGAACAGATCTGGATCATAGAGCAGGTCAAGGACAGACCTGGGACAGGGGGAGGGGGAGAGAGGGAATAAGAACAGAATAAGAGGAGTGCTGACGACAAGGAAAAAACATGGAACAAAAAGAACAGGAATGGGCTCTGTTTGCAGGGCAGTTGTAGGGTTATTTTATTTTTATATTCTTTGAAGGAATATTTTAGAAGCCAAAGGTCTTAAAATTAGTACAAGGAACACTGAATTAATAAATTAATCATGTGTTGTATTGGCCACACCTTCAGCAAGTTGATGGATGATGGAGAAGTGCGGATAACTATTGAAATCATATCAAAAGTGGACTATTCCAAATATCTTAGGTATATGTCATAAAAATACTGGGCAATATGTGAGAATATTACTCATCAAAACAATTAGGTTTGATGAAGTAAAGGAATTGCTTAGGGGATTCTTTATAATAGGAAATTATTGCTTAACCTTAAGGATATATACTAAAACTGGACTATCAATCTGGCCATGTTATAAGGAGCAGAATGTTAGGCAGTTAAGTACCAACATCCTTAGAAGGGCATGTAATACAAGGAGGGATAGGATTCATAATAATATCATTTCGGAGTCAATAGAAAGAGCACAAACTGCAGATAAAATGCAAGAGATAGGTATGATGTGGTTTGCCATGTGAAGTGAAGACCATTTAGTGTGCTGTCTCTTGAGAGGACGTAGAGGCATAATAAAGAGGCAGAAGAAGATTGAGAAAACTTTTGAAGGAAACCATAAAGCATAACCATGCTTAATAGTTCAAGTAGAAGAAGCTGTCCATGCTAGCTAAACAAAGGCAAATATCCATATAGCCAGCTCACTTAGTGCACAAGCGATTAGTTTGTTTTGGTTTTTTTATGTATAAGAAAATTACATGTGGAATTGTTGTCAATATATTATGCAAACTTAGATTTATGTGGGACATACTTGTTCCTTATCATCTTTGTCCAGCATCATGTGACAGCACATGAAGCAAAATTAACCTCTGTGATTTTCATCAATTTGTAAAATTAACTAGAAATAAAAGTTGAAGAACAAAAAGGGAAAAGATACAAGTAATACAATTAAAATATCACACCATGATCAAAATTGAGCTTTTCTCTGCACAAACTATATGTAATTGTCATCAGTAGTCAGTTCAAGGCCCTCATATGTGTGAGCAACAGCACTAAGATGGTCAAAGCCAAACATTAAAGTTTGATACCTTTCCAAAATCATACTCACACAAAAACCTTCCTTTTCATTTGTAAAGCATAGTAAATCTCTCATACATGAAGGCCCAGCTCCTTGATGCATTTTAATGACATGAAAAATGATCAACTTGAATACTTTTTCAAAAGCTAATGCACATAGTGACAACAAAGCATATTTAGATTGATCTGATGTACTTGCCTTTCTTCCTTGGACATTGAAATGATGAATCACTTGCTTGAAGGAGTATCTTTTTCCAGGAAGAACATAGTCATTGAATTTTTCTCCAAGTGGAACTTTAGATGGAATAATGCCATATAGTTCTTGACCAATGTTAGGGCAATCCAACCAACCTGTAACATCCATGACAAAAGAAGTGACGTGATACAAAATAATTCAGAAAAAGTGAAACATTCAGAACAAATGCTCGAGGAGTGAAGTTTCATATTATACTATCCAATCCTGAATCTGGTCAGATAAAAGCATACGTTCTTTGCATAAAACATGTTCCTTAGACAAGCTTATGAACACGAGGAGCATCATATTACATCACTCTAAATCAGAAAATATCAGCCCTCGTCCAAAGCCTCTCCAAAGAAAATTAAGCTTAGTAATTCTTCCCTCAGTGACCGAGTTATCCCTAAAAAGAACCAAGGGCCACCGTAATTATCGAAAAAAACTGCGACACTAAAGAAAATGGTCGGAAATTGCAAGATCATGCCAGCAGAAGTAGACAAGATAAGAAAGCAGAACATTCAAGGCCACAAGCAAACTAATCTGAAGCTAATAAAGTTGTTTCATGAACGAAAAGAAATGAATCTAGCAGTTATACCGTGGGGGAAGTTGCAATTGATACTGTTGGGTAAAGCTAGACTCCTCCCAACTATGCTACACTTCTTGACCATCTGTAACACACATCTCTCGCAGAGAAATTCCTAAATACCCTTATGCTTCTACATCCAATAATCCGGATCCTTGGATTATTAATCCAGTGCTTCATCTCATATGAACAGCACTTCAAATAAATAGTTCTCAGATTTTCCTACTTCAGCTAAGGACAAAGTCCAATTGACTGAGTAAAGTTCAGTCCCCTGCACAACATCTTTGATCTCGTCATCTATTCTCCAAGTTCTTAAAGTAACCTTTTACCCTTGATGTTTTGTTTTCCAGGAAAACTAGATGGAGGGAACATGATTGACAATGCTAGGGTATAGTGTGACTTATATCTCCTGAGATGGTCCCCAGAAGTAGACAAGTCATTGTATCCAAGCCACATTAACAGGGAAATTTGATGAAGCTATATATTGAATATATAAATTTGTGGCATCAAACACTAATCCTTCTTTGATTTGCTTTAATATCATCCTAGTATGTCTCAATAGTATGAGTTGAAGGAATTTGTATGTGATGCAGGTTTACTAGCATAGCATTCTCATGCCTCATATCCTACTAATTATTCTGGAAGCACTTTTCCTTCAGAAGTTATCCATTCATATGATGGGGTCCTTTGAAGAACTGTGTCCCTTCTTGAATAAAAATGGTCTGTAAATTTCATAAAACATTATAAGTTGGACTACTTAGGTGCATCTAATGCATATTAAGAGTCAACTTTTCTTGTGTACTAAAATGTTTCACAAATATTTTGCACCCAGTTTGATGCTAAAATTAAGGTATAGGGAGCTAAGAAGCATAAATACCAAAATAGAACTGGGAAAGACAAGACACCAACATACTGACAAGCTATTTTTCTAAAAACAATGAAATAACATACTGGAAACACATTAACTAAAATCATAGTTGTAACATCCTAAATCCAAATCTGATTTATTTTGAATAAAATTATTATTTTTGATAATTTGGAGGTGATGGAAGTTATATATATATATATATATATATATATATATATTGTGAAATTTTGAAAGATAATCGAGTCAGTTGGGTTGGCGCCGAGCGCCGATTTGATTATGAAGGAAAAGAAAATAATAATAATAATAATAGGTGGTGAGAGGCCGTGTGTGGCAGAAGGAAGGAGAAAGAGAAAAGAAAGAAGAGAAGGAAAAAAAGAGAGAAGGAGAGGAAGGGGAAGGTGGCGCAAGGATTGCAGCGACCGCCGACAGAAGGAAATCGACGGTAGGAGCGGAAGCCCAACGAAGTGCTCTCTATGATTTATCCTCCATTGTATGCGCTGGAGTGAATGGAAAAGAAAGATGCGAGCCAAACAGAGTAACCGCTGCTATCGCTGCCAGAAATAATGTATAAAATTGAGGCAAGTAAATCCTTCCTCTCTCTTTATTGATGCCGATACTTTGCTTGCATATACCGAATTTGGGGGAAATTGGCCGAATCGTGGTTATTGGACAATGGGACCAAAAACAGAGCTACGGCTCTGGTGAGGAAGGAGGAAGAGGAGGAGAAGAAGAGGGAGAGTGGCGAGCGGGGGAAGAGGAGAAGAGAGGCAGGCGGATGAAGGCAGAGAAGAGCCAAGGGAGCTCGGTTGAAGGAGAAGAGGAAGATATCAACAGTGCTTGTATGTACTGTTGTTGCTACCGTTGCAGGAGACATCACCGCCACAGAGCTGCTACCGCAATGGCCGGAGCCATCACCCGTGCTGGATCACTGTCAGGTGAAGAAAACTAGAAGCGCGTGCAGGGGGAAGAGGCGAGAAGAAGAGGAAGCCATGGCAGAGGAGGCCAAGCGGCACAGAGAGAGAAAGGGTGCGCGCCAAGAGGAGAGAGAGAAAAGTATAGTTCGGGTACCTCAGAGTATCCTTTTGTCAAACCCGCTTGATATAAGGTCAAGGTAAATATCCTCTAACCCTATCCTTCATCTGTATCTCCATCTAATAATGTTTTGTTCCGATTTGGATGTTTTAAACTCGCATGTGAACTTTTAACTAGCTCGTTCGTTTTTCTAGTGCATGCATGACCTTTTTACTAGTTGTTTAAGGATTTGTCTTGTTTCTGTTAATATTTGGAAGTTTTGTTAGTCCTGAAAAATTAGGTAATTATCGAACACCGTATAAGTTTATATCAGTACATCTGTATGGAAATGAGCATGAAATCTTGCTTTAAGCCATGCATTTTCACATGCAGGTATCGGGTTGTGGTCACTACCTTGGAATTTGTTATTAGATATTTTGACCAACTCCCAACGAAGAGATATTTGTTATTAAAAATCACTTTCTGCGGTAAGAAAGGCTTTGATGTAATGACTCACCCCTTTAGATATTTAATTGAAATTTAAAATATATTCAGACGTCCTAATATATCTGACAATTTTAAAAATTGCACCCAAAAAAGTGGGTGACAAAACATAATTAGCAACTTTACCTATGAGAATACATAGGTAACCTAGCATACTGGTCTAAATTGCATTTGATTTAGCCTAAAGTTATTGGGTCAAAAGTAACCATTTTCACAAGTTAGTCTTTAAATAATCGAAAATCATACTAGTGCATAATTTGTATTTCTGCATGGATTTGGTATTTGGATTTTGATTTGGAATTTACCGATTTTACCGACAGATTAGTTTTGGTATGTCTTGTACATCTGATTTTAAATATATTTTTTATTCAGACTATTTATTGTGGTGTTGCTTCGCCTTCTGCGCACACAATTGGATTATCTGGCTATTAGATCTGCCCTGGATCACGATTTGATCAGGCCTTAGATTGGACATTGGATTGGACGTCTACTATTGCATTGACGCCCGAATCATTTTTGATATATATATATATATATATACACATCCTGAGAGAATTGTTTTCTGTTTGGACATTTGTTTTAGTTTTGATATATGATTTAAGTATGAGACTATCATTAGAATTTGATATTGAATTCTATTTTGGATTTTGGATATCGGAAATTTGGAATTATATCTGTCGTCTAATTTGATATTTGATTTTAGACCTCCCTCTGATTAATTGGACATGTTTGTTTCGATATATGATACTTGCTGAGTTTTATACTCATATTTTCTATTTTATCCCTTTAGATTAGAGGGCATGGGTACCTTGCAGGAACTCGTGATTTGACAGCTATTCATCCAATTTGGTGAGTTCTAACTCCATTGTGATTTAAATTGGTATTTGATATAATTGGACTTTGGGTTGTCCGAGTATATACCCATGGTTATATTTCGGGAATAGTTGTGATATTATGTTATATATTGAACATGATTATGGATGAATTGTCACCTCCCTTACAATAATTGTAGAATAGGTCATATTTATTGTCCAGGCAGTTGTCCGATGAAATCCTGTATATTTAGTTTGTCACACTCGGATTTTGAAATTTAACATTATATATTGAATTTATTTAGAATTTTAATTTTATGAATAATAATTAATTAGACCAGCTAAATTTCGTGACATGACCATAGGTCAATATTTTTTTATGTGATGAAGAACACTATTACTAAACTAGAAATAAATATGCATATCTCTTATGTCTTGATCCAAAAATTTTCATAAGAAAGTATACACTTAAACCAATATAAATGAGCAATGTTATAACATTTTCAACAATCTATTATAGTTAATAATAATAATCATATAACTTAATAAACTAAAACAAAACTAAATATAGCAAATTTTTTTACGTCAACATCTACATTTTAATTATTTATATCAATTTTTTGTAATTGTCAAAAGATGCAAAATAAAAGTAAATACTCCAAACGTGTTCAACATGCATCCAAACATGCCCTAAAGTGTGTCTAAACATGTTGAAGTGTGTCAGGATTTCAAAAAGACTTAAAACAAATAATTAGACATGTGTCGGAGAGTGCTTGACACGTGTTAGAGTGTCCATGTTCGGCACATGTTAAATACCGACACTTTAGCCCTAGGATACTATCAGTGTTTCTTACATAAGAAGTGACAATGGGACAGATTACAGCAACAGCACAGTCCAAGATTAGAATGCAGAGCATGGTACCAGTGCCATGCAACAAACACGTGCTGACACACTCAACCGAGATGGGGCTACAAAAGGAGAAAATTTCATCAGCTAGAAGTGCCTAGATCCCTCAGTTTTGGTGTGAAGCCACCAAAGTTTAATGGTAGAAGCATAATTGATCAATAGAATGTTTATGCAGACAATCAATATTCCTACTCCAGTTAATGTACCTTCACGGAATACAAACTTTTGAATTGTTCCACCAAAGGTGGTTGAGTGAGATTGTTATTTACATGATTACAACAAAGCACTTGATAAGCTGGATCTTAAAACATTAAAGTGCCAACAGATTGGATATTGCTCCATACAAAAGGAACAAGTGTTGTCATCCTCCTAGCATGAATGTCACGAATCGCAAGACAAAAAGCCGACAAGCCATGACACTGATGGAATTGTTTGTGACATGAGTCTCTTGGCAAGCACAGGAGGGTGTGCTTGTGGCTTGGTGGATTCAGCTTTGATGGACATGGGTTGTAGTACTGCCAGCATGTGTGTCAACAATGTCAGCGTGGTCTATGACACTGTTGACATGGTTGACAGCACTGTAGTGTGGTCAACGACAGTATCAGCATGGCCGACTACATCGTTAGGCCTGCATCAACAGTCAACACTATTGGCGTGGGTGATGACATTGTCAGCATGGGCTTCAGCACTGCCGGTGCCATGATGAGTAAGTTTGACTGGTCAACGAGATATTTTCCTGGACACTAAGGAGACTAAAGCAGATTTTAGGTGGAAACACAAAATCACAACAAAGTTAGGCCCAAGTGCTTGATCGATTCATAAAGATATGTCATTGTGATAGTTGGTTTAAATGTATACTCATAGAAATCCCATAAAACCATAAAACCCACTATAAAAGGAACCACGGTGTCAAACTCTCCATCATCCCGAGGTTGTCATAGTATGTTAGGCACTATGCATCACCAAAGGGAGTTATTATGTGATGGAGATTGGGCGCTAGGGCATGTTGCAAGGACAACCTAGTGCCCTAGAGGCATGGGCTGAGCTGACACCAACCAACAAGGGTCGAAAGGCGTGGTAGTGCATATAAGCATTGAGCTAGATGTTGTACCCCTGGTATGCATTTGAGATAATTGTTGTAGCCCTGGTATGCCTGAGGGTTGTCTCGAGCCATTATGGTGTCTCAAGCCAACTAAACTCTTTGTCAGAAGTAAGCCAAAACAGGACAGCATCATCCTATGTAGATTGAGATCAAGGTTGTCTAGTGTGTTATTGGTCGAAACATGAGGGTTGGGGCACCAGGTGATTAGCACATATCATGTGATTAGCACTACTGGATAATGTGCTATAGAGCCTAGAGGTCAGGGACAATGTGTCATGGATACTAGTGGTGTGCACTTGCTGGCTAATGAAATGAATCTCCTGTGATGATTAAGAGCAAGGGCATTCCGTGTCAAGGTACTAGATAATGACGATGTATGTGAGCACCGAGTGGGCAAGTGAACTTGTTGATGTGCTAGCTTAATGGCAGGCCGATGCAGGGAAGCAATTAGCATGTTGCTAGTTGCTTGAAGGCTCAAAGTTGTGGAGAATCATGCAAGACTCATTGGGGGTTCGATTGGAAAAGTTCATTTAAATCATAAGTTAAATTTAGCCTTGACTGACTAACAATTGGACCATGATAAGGAGCAAAGAGGTCACGTTTCATGAATTAAAGTCAAATTATTCCAATTTCCAACACAACTCCTTACAGAGAAAAATCAAGCCCCACACACTAATCCTAATTCAATCAACAACAAAATAATCCACTGACATTCTGCCACAGATGCACTAAGATCACAATGATCCCTAATCAACAACTAAATACTCTAATGGACACGTTGACAGTTCAATAACTATGTTGACCAAAACAAAATTGGCATAACAAATGAACATAAAGAATCACCTAAACCATGGAACAAATAGCAATCATAGTTGCAGTTGCAGTAGCTGAAGCAGAAGCAGGATGTCAAGGGCATTTTATTATGCGTCACGAAAGCCACAGAAAAGCTTCTTATATGACTACAAAAGCAATTCTAATGAGTAGATTTCTAACACATAACTCAAAATCCACAACAACTATAATTGAAAGGTGTTTAATGATTTACTACATAGTCAATGTCATCGTACATTTTTATCATAAGTTACCCCAATGCTTTTCAAAATTTGAGTATTGCATCGGTTTAGTCATGTCTCAGGTGTATAAAAATCCAGAACATATCGGGCAATATCTATTTATTGACCGATATCTTGTTTCATGCCTTAAACCTCAATATAAAAAGATAACTTCCTAGTACTGATCAAACCTTCTGCTAATTCTCTTATCATGCTTCTACTAAAAGGGGGTATTTGCTATAGTAAAAAGGATCAGCTAATCAATAAGCCCAGGCCATTAGGATATGTGCACATCATAGCACTTCATATCTTCTCTCCATAAATGTAGGAAGAAAATTCTTTGAAAAGCAAAATTCAAAGATAATTTATAATTTCTTCTAACTGCAAAAGTGCTAGATACCCACCATTTATGGACACAAAAGATCCATGCAATCAAAGTTCTACACACTACATCCTATCAAGCTAATCTGTCCACAATGCGCATCAACATAGAGAGGGAAAAAAGCAGAAAGTCATGCCTAATGTTGCACCACTAAGAAAAAGAGTGCTGGATGAACTCTATTATGCATCCACATCTCATCAAACCCAACATTAACCCCCAGCCAAATCAAAATTATGGTGCAGAATGTACAGCAGTGCATTCTTGATCATTCTAGAAAAACCTATACCAATATGGAGATTAAGAAGTACTTTCTTTTGGGTACTGGGGAGGGGAAGCAAAGACCAATAAATCCACATCATATTTTCCTAAATTTTAGCATGATAACAATCAACATGATACAAAATCATGGGTATGTGAGAAATGAGCATATTGGCATGATATCAAACAATAATATTAACATTAATATTGAGAAAGAAACGTGCTTTCACCATGAAAAAATCACTAAATTTACCAGGAGGAAGCTTGTTTCTATCATATCTGAGTTTTTTATTCTTAGGCCATTCATCATGGTCCAAGGGCTGAGCTACACGTGTTGGTCTATCATCTACTTGGTCTCTTCTCAATCGTTGCCGCCTTTCTTCACGCTCCTAAATATTATGCATCCCACGAATTAATAAGCACATTTTTAAGAAAAGAAAAAACACACATAAAAAAATAGATCTGATGTTTTTAAGCTTTGATATCAACAGCAAGAAAACATAGAAAAGTTTTCGTCTATAGTTGTCACCCAGCAAAGAGTCATTTTTGAAGTGACAAAATCCTATTAAAACCCTCATGAACAGTATTAAGTTGAATAGTGCTGCATGCACATCTTTTGAACGACTAAGACCTCAATCCAAGGAGGGGAATTCTAGAAGCTTGGATAAACTACAAGTCATTTCTTTTAACAGAGTTTCAATGTCAACAATTATCTAGTTAACTAACACATGAAGGGCTAACCATTGTGATACACAGATCACATATTCAAACAATAAAAACAGTTACAATAGAGCGGCAATAATGCAAGTGTCTGACCATCTCCAAACCTGATAACATAGAAGTCCTACATACTACGGCTCCCTTTTATGAAAGATTGAGGTTATGCTAACCAGTTGGCAAAAAAGGTGGCAAGAGTTGATGAGAATTAAACTCACATCAATCACCTGGCTAGTGGGTGTTTAACCACCTACACATGGTTTCCATCTAAGGAATTTACAGAATTAGGCTTTTAGTCATTGACTAGGGTTCTCAACCCTCAATCTTCAATGTCCAAGACATTATATGATGAACATATAAAATTTACTGAGGTTCTTTTTTCATAATAGTATTGAAAGTTCAGTATGTCCAATTAAAAATCCAAACAACATCTCATGTAGCACTTAATGGATCACAAGATAAAACAGAATAGAAACTTGAGCTTCAAAACCATTCAAAGCAACCATTGTTTAATAGTTGCAATAAAAAGGTTCAATACCTCAATAGAAGACCTATAGAATCCATGATGACGGAAATCTTCTCATGCAAGCATGAAATGAAATATACGCCAATGTGCAAATGTCAACTACGCATCAGGCCCCTCAATACCAATATTTATTGATAGTACAATAGCAATATGTTATAGTATCATCAATATATCATGATATATTGGCCAATACACTTAATGTTTTCCAATACATCAACCGATATTTCTCCCCATATTTCAATTCCTAAGAATCATTGTGTCTGATACGTCCAATACCGATAATATTATCTAATATAGCCCCCACCAATACCAATACCAATATTTGCATCCATGCATACAATACAAATTTTAAGACACTATCATAAGAATCCACCTCCCATAACTGGGTTCAGAAACCATCATGACCAAACAAAGTATTCATGGAAAGTGCTCTCCACAAACTAATAAGTTCTAGCATCTTTGCTTTATTTTTTTCTAATTTCATAGAATCCCATTCCACAAGCGTTTTCTCTGTATTCCTCACACCAAGAATACCAAATTGGCACATCAAAGCCATCCCATAATCAACAGTAAAATGATGTGAGGTACTAGACAGAACAAATATGGGGCAAACTATATGTTTTTTCGCAGCATATGTAGTATAAATCATGAGCCCTCTATTGCAGTCAAGAACTAGAGGGGGTAACCAAGTCATGCCACCTCGCTTTTCTTTCTAAGAAGAAATTCTAATTACCAAAATACACCTCCATCAAAAATATCAATAAATATCCCCTCCCTATCCATTGTTTCCTATTTTAGTGGTGAAGGAGATTGGGATAGTACTATCACGAAAATCATGTACCTATTATACCACATGCTGATATAAGTTCTGAAATACTAGAATCACAATCATCACTGCTAGTGATATTATTGTTACCTCGGCCCACCCCCTAGAAAACATTCTAGTAATGTTTTAAAAGCTTTTTGAAGTTAAATTAATTAATAGTCAGGAAAGTGGTGTTTGAAAAATATTTAAAATATATATATACATATAAAAATTCAAAAGCATTAGGCATATAAAACGGTAGATGGAAAAACATGAAAGATAACAACTATAGTCAACTCAATGTGAACTAAAATTTTCAGGTAGCGCATGGGTAGGAGAATTCCAATACGATGCAAAGATAAATCGGGATGGGATTGCAAAACATGTCTTGCCCTTGAAGAATTCATTCCTTATAATAGAAAACAAAAATTAAAAATGTATGTACAAAAGTGCTAACAACCCAGATTTCTGAAAATGTCCCATCAAACTCTAAAAGCTTTTTTTTTTTAATTAAAAGAAGATTTAATTTTTAAATTTATAGAGCTAAATTCAAACAATTATTTTAACATTTGATGTTTGGCTGTAACATAATAATGTCATATATTTGTGTGACCTCACTTTAAATTGACAAAAACTGGGAATCACAAAAAAGATATATTGGTTTGAAAGTGTTTAGATATCCACATTCAACTTCCTTGATTTCAAAAGCAATAAATGTTATAAATTAATATGGAATTTCTAATAAGAGTATTTCTATTGCTTTTTATAGAGCTTCAAATAACAATGTTGTTGTAGATGTTTTAAATCAAAATTTCCTCTAGTTGTGCCATATTGATAACCTGTGTATCAATGATGTTTTATAATTTGTTTCTCTGAATGTGAATTTATAAAAAAAAAAATCCAATTTATTAGAATACCTACTTTCAAAAGCAGCAGTTTAAGAGTTTATGTAGGCAGAATAACCTCAATTATAAGAGAGTGAAACTCGATTACCCAACAAGGTAGAATGCACAGCTGACATTGGACAAAGCACAACCTTTTTCCAATGTTCTAACAATCTATCACAACGAACACAATCCACTGGCGAAGTCTATTATCTAGATGGACCAGAAGACACTAAAAAATGATAAAACATTCTCAGAAATTGTTTTTATTTTGCTAATAACAACTTGAATGTACACATTGTACCACATCAAATTTTCTGCCGATCTAACTAATATCATGAATTGACAACTTCACTCTATACCATAAAATTACGATTTTCAAAACATAATATGAATAATGGAGGTAAATTTAAAATTCTAAAAAATAAATTTTAAAATTTTAAAAAAATATCAAATTTGAAATATTGGCTTATATTATATAAATAAATTTAGCTGGATAATTTTTAGAATATTGAGAAATCCCTCCAATGGTATCATGCCTAGCTACCATTATGCTCCTGCATGAAGAAGAATGAGGTGACCATCTGCCTTGAAGGATTTTATGCAAACTTCAAGACAAGATTGCGGAAGAAGTAAAGCAGCACGTGTAGGACAACATGTACACACCCTAGTCAACAGCTGACCCGTCGACACCAGTCGTCGAAGCTGCCAGCAACAAAGATTGTCCCATCAATCCAGGCATGTTTTCCCTCATATGAAGTCGTGGATCATAGCTGGTTGACGAAAAATCAACATTGACTAAACTATTGCACTACTTGCAATTTGACCAATTGCCATGTGAAATAAATATGAGTTTAAGATTTTAGAATGGTGGAAAGCCAACCAAAATACATACCTGTGCTCACCTCAATGGCACAAGACCTTTTAGCCCAATGTGAAATTACAGTATCATCTTAGTATGCCTTCATCACTAATGGGCAACTAGCGGATGAAAAATGCAGCATGAAGAAACCAAAAACTATTGAGATGTACATCCTATTTAAATATTAATTAGATACGAAAGACCGATTATAACATCCAATAATTTTGACCAAAAGCGAAGAAGATAAGTCAAGAAGCAGTAGCACAAGTGAAAACTAAAGTTACACAATTACTTACATTGTCAGTGTAATTTTCAAATTTAGATATGATGTTACAACAAATATTTGAATAATAAAATAAAATGTATTTATTCATCACCCTTTACATATATTTTTCTATAAAATGTATTTTTCATTGTCCCATTCGACCCATTTAGTTTGGCCTATGCACAGCACAATCTTGCCTAAACTGGACATAGCGCCATGCCGCGCCAGGTTTTCCCAAGCAGTGCATCAGGCATGGCCTAATAAATAATTGTGCCATGTCAAACTCAGGGAATCTGGCAGGTGGCCCATAACTTAGTGCCAAGCCAACACAGCATGGCCCACTTAGTACCATTTTCAAAAACTACTCTTAATGTTCTAGTAACATGAATAGAGAAAATTCACTATCCTAATTGAAGATATTAACGCAAATAATGAGTCCACTACATAAACTGATAAATAGAGATGGCGCATGCATGAGCAACTAGAACCGCCTCAAAAAAATATGCATGTTTTGAAAAAATAATACACAACTATCGTTCTCATGCTAGAGTCAAAAGCAATTTAAACAAAATCAACATGGAATATGAAAGTCAATATACTAAAGGATTTTCCATGCATTTTGAAATTACTAGAGGAATATCTTGTAAAATGAAAACAATCTTTCACTTTCAAGGATGAAAAATATCATACCCGTCGATAAGTTTCTACAGCTGACTCACTATGATCAGGCACTACATGATGTTCTCGTAAATGTGGCTCAAAAGACTCGTCATCTTCTTCTGGCCGGGGTGAGGCATTTAAGTCCATGACACTAAGTACTCAACATCCACCAATCACTACCTAGATATCCAAAATGGCATAACTGCAAATAATTGGGATATTTCCAAAGTCAATATCTGCACGATAAAGAAGCTTCGTTAGAAATTGTACAAAATGCCCCCCACAAAAAAGAAGCTAAGAGCACAAGAAAAGATGAAACAGCTTTTATTAGAACAATACCTGCAGTTAAGGAAAATCCTATAAAACACAACCTTGTTGACTATTCAAAATCATCATTCCCAAAAGCTCATAGCCAGCATCAAAAACTCATTAAGAAGTTCAATGAGAATACTTTTGTAGATGATGGGGTAAGAGATGAGGAAAGATCTAAGAAGCTGCAGCACTCTCCCATAAAAAAGTCTTAACCTCAGACACATGTTAGACACTCTTCAACTTGTCACATTTTTTTATTTTATTTCAATTGATTCCGATAATTTTTGGACAATTTGGGACACATTTTGAAACGTTGGGTAATTTTCAATTAAAAAAAAATTAGTGTTTGTAATAAAAAGTAGAGAAAATTGAGCGGTTTCTTAAGATGGTATACCACAGCTCATTTATATTGGTACCATTAATTTGAATAATGCTTCTGCTTGTAAAACCTTTTTGGGATGACAAAAGAAAAAATATATTTATTTTTGTGTAATTTATAATAAGGTAGTGATGTTCGTGAATATGTTCTCATATTTATAAACAAATTATAGATTTTAGTTAATCAATCACAATGCATACTGTCCTTATTTTTCAAGAACACAGCTTGTCGGCATGTCAGTTGCATGGGATATCCTTATCCCATGTTAGTGTCCATACTTCTTCAGTAAAAATAATTACATTGAACCACCTTTTCAGAGGATGTCTACAAAAAGCATTGCAAGACACCACTTGCTCCTAAATTTTAGAATAGAAAACTACAAATTTCGAATCGCCAATGAGATCATGATGGCACACAAGCATGAAACAAATTTTCAAAATTCCCAAAAAATTTTATTCTTTATTTGGTTTTAGAAAAGTTTAAAAGATATAAAAACAAAATTGAAGAAAATACCTTCCTTGGCTTAGATTGCATGGAAATCACAATCAATATATATATATATATATATATATATATATATATATATGACAAAAATAAATATGTTGACACATTCATATTTAAAGAAAATGATCTTTCTTTCATTTATTTTATTTTTATTTTTTTCCTCATTATTTTTAACCGAACCAGCCTTTTAGCACTAATCCTCAGGAAACTAATATAAATAGGCCTTCTGTGCAAGGCAAACCAAGGCTGCAAAATCTCAGATTTCACATCTCCAATTTTTGTGCATTGTTCATTTGGTTTTTTTCCAACTATGTCGTATGCACTGCTATCATTCTTAATTATCGTGGTATAAAAATCAGTATTAGATTTTCTACGTTAAGTTAACCAATATTAAGAACTCCAAGTCCGTCATTCGTATAATCTAGTCGCAGGTAAAATTCATGAATTACAGCTGAAGTGTTCGTATTCACTTCCACTCTGTCTGGTGACTCTGCCCCCTCTGTTTTTCTCTTCTCATACTGATGTCCCATTTCTTTTCCCTCCCTCTTCCCTTTCCCTCTCTCTTCCCAGGTTAAACATCAAGTTGATATCAGAGCATTGCGTTCTAGCTTCCACATTTCGTCACACACAAACAACCACAACCTAGTGACACCAATTAGAATATCTGGAACTAATAGAACTATCCACCGTTGAGAGCCTAAACCAAAACCCAAAGCAACCATCGACACCCTCATAAAACTCCCAACCGAAAACACACATTCAAAGAATTTAAAAACAAGGCGCGAGTTGAATCTAGGAACCCTAACGCTCCATTTCAGAGATATTTAAGCGCAAAATTGAGAGTAAGATTGATACATATAGACAGTCGACTCAGGGTCAGAAGTAGCAAAAAACACATACATAGAAATTCCGAGGCTGAACGAACTGACCGAAAATTTCCCTCGATGACTGATTCCTCCCCTTCAATGACCTTCTCCGACGATGTCGTCGCTGCCGGTCAAATGACGTCCGCCGACGGCCTCTCTCTCTCTCTCGCTCTCCCTCAGCCGGTGCTTATTTCGCTCGCCAGTTAACGGGTGCCCTCACCAAGCCTGCACGTTTTATTCCTTTTGGGCCATGCTTGTGCCCTTTTAAGCTGTTTCAGTGCCAGAGGCCCCGCATAGCCTTATGAAGAAATTACTTTTAAATTAATTTGGTTTTTAGCTTGTATTTTTCGATTGCAGAATCAGGTGATATAACTTATTTGGTTGATGAAATATGAATAAAAAATTAAGTTTAGATAAGTTAATTTTGATGTCTCCTCTTTGAGGATTAGCAACACCCTTTTTAAATTAGTCATTTTAAATAAGATATATGTATAAGTGATGTTATAAAATTTATTGAATGTTCATATTTGGCTCAAATAATAATGGTCTAACAGAAAACCCTCTGAGCCTTTGAAGCAAAGGGCGCTGCGATTGGTCCAAGAGATGCGACCTGTACTGTTTAACAATAAATGATCATTAATGAATAATCAATTGACAGTTTCAATCGGTTACTATACCGATCCAACTGTTAAAACCGTATGGTTGAATCATTAATCAAATGCGGCAATTATATCTACAAGTAACGCCCTTCATAATCAAAGATGTGTAATACCCATATATTGATTCAGAGGTCCGCTAACCAAATAGTGCACCTTACTATAAATATAGCCTTTTCTCCATAAAAAAAAAAAGGAAAAAAGAGAGAAGATATTAGAATATTCGAATGATAGAAGGATGAGGCTAGACAGATTACGAAATCAAACACTCTCCTATACAAGTGCACCACTTCTAAAACCGCTCTCTCATCTAAGCGCATAAAAAGGAGCACAGCTCTCCAAATAAAAACATTCAACTCCCATATACTTATATTCTCACATTCATTTTTTCGCATCTTTCTCATTTGAGTAAAAAAGATTATTGATTTGAATATTAAAAAATATACTAGAAAACGATTCTCGTATTTTTCTTACCATTTATTTATCTTATTATGGTGTGCAGAATTTAAATTTCGAATAACGAATATCGGACCCATTTCTGATCGGGCACCAGAATAATGCGACTCCATAATTTGTTCAATAATACAAATCTTAGTGACGCGCCATGTACATACTATTAAAAAATCTCACTCATGAGTCTATTTGAAGAGGGAGGAAGGACCAGTAACACTTATTATCTAAGTGAAGGATCATTTTAATATCTATTATCCTATCCCTAATTGCTACTGAATTATTGAGTTTATTTCTGGTTTACTTTTCCTGCATGTAAAAGATTTAACCTATGATTCCCACATTTAACTTATGCGATTGTCATTGCTGATTTCCTGTTAGTGTGTTGAAGAAAGCATCCATGCCTTCAAAGGGCTCAAACACTTTGTACATCTAAATTAATAATTATTTAATTTTTAAATAGATGATTATAATTTAATTATTTTTTAAAAAATTAAAAATTAATTATAATTATTTAATTTAAAATAATTAATTTATAATTATTTATCACCAACTATTCTATATTGTTCCCAACAAAAACAACAATTCTCTTTCATCCACTAGAATCTACTCCGTTGGAGCTGTTAGAATCTTCTCATATTCTAAAAGATAAAGATTTTATCCTGTTAATTTAAACATACATAATTATAACATAAATCCATTACATTTTAATAGGTTATTATACTTATAGCCGTTCAAATTATTATGATAAAATTTTCATTTTAGAGCATAAGGAATGATAAAATATAGGGCAAAGATCTTAACAAGATCAGGTCCTAACAGGTAGATTTCCATAGTTTTTTGTTTTTGCAAGTATCACGAACCTTGCCATGTATCCAGATAACAATGCCCAACGTAGCATACTGAATAATGATAGGACGGTCCTCATGGCTTAAGATAATCAATGAGCTATCAATTGCAGATGAGTTCAATATAATCTTACATTGAAATTATACATATTGAATTCATCAAAGTATCGGAAAAATATTTTGATAATCTTTCATCGACAGTCAATAATCATTAGAAACATAATAATTATGACTAATTGTGATAATAAAATATGTTTGTATATTTATGTTGGTGTGATTAATAAAATGAATGTGATTATTTTCAATTGTATTGTAAAAAGAGGGAGAGAACTGAGACATTGTTGCTACCATTGAGCCATGAAGAAATTCTTACTGCTGTGTAGCTGCTGCAACCATCGCTGCTGTGCCGAGAATAATCAGGAATCAGGCAAGTGAAAATAATTTCATTTCTCTATGATTTTTACATCCTTATATTACTAATTTATTGCTTAAAATCTTATAAACAGCAGGATAACTTGTTGTACAGACATTTGGCCCCTCTTAACATGTTTTTGCTATAAAAAAAATCTCTGCAACACAGGCGGACAGTACTGTGTTTGGGGAGGAAGATGAATACTGCCTTTGGATGGGATTTTGCTTGTTTCCTTCCATCTTCAAGGCCAGCATCATAATATTATAATAATGTGTTTATGTCAATTGAGTTGTCATTTTTATAATATGACATGTGTAGTATAATTTTTCATTGATAGAACACAATTTCAATTACTGAGATATCGGTAAAGAAGCGCCTAAATTACTTCGGCAATCACTAGGAGCTGTCATTTCAGCTTTGATAGTGATGATGAGCAATTTTCAACTCATCTGTTTATACATTAGACTAATATATTTTTTACTTCATGATCATTGCTCTTGATTTATGTAGTGTGTAGATAAATTAATAGTAAGTTGCAGGCTCTCGATTTTGACTTCTTAAAGTGGTAGAAATCAAGTGATGAAGTGCCCAGGTTGACTTCTCAATGTGGTAGAAATTAAGTGATAAAGTGGCCTAGACGATCAGAAAATCTAATTTCAAATTTCATTAGCTATGCAAAGAGTCATATTCGGGTTATTTGTTTACATAGTAAATAAAAACATTCGTAGCCGTAGTTTTACTGATACCACTCTTTGACATGCATACTTTAATAATATATTGCCAAAATGCAACTTTGATAACCCAAAGGTGTAGAAATGTGCAACAAATACGTGACAGTGGACACCGAAATCAACACCTTGAAATGGTTAGGTGTGGTCATTCACTGGTTCGGCTGGCAGGTAATGTTTGATGTTACAAATTTGGCTAAAAGCTTTCTAAATGTATATATTATTATTAAATTTTAGATTAACTTGCATTTTATTATCATTAGCACATGGATAATATTTGGGATATTTTATTATTCTGGTTGAACCCTATTATAATAAGCCAGGACGGCTCAAATAAAATTAATAATGCACAAGCTTAGTTCAGAAATGAAAAAATAGAATATATTTTTACATGATCTTAAGAATGAGATTAGTATACCAATAAGACTGACATGAATCAGGTTAAATCTTAAGGATCGGTTGGATAATTAGTTATTTATGAGTAATTTTTTTCAATATTCTTGATAATTATTTATTTGTGTTAACTTAGCTTGCATTCGTGATTTTCTTGGCTATCTATTGTTAAAATAAAAGAAAATTATATGAAGACAAAATTTGCAGTACCATTATGTAGTTTATAATTGTCCAACACTGATTTTTATACATCGGAGGATTGAAATCATTTGTAAAGATACTTATAAACAATATGCGTCGAGATATTAATAAAAATTGCACAAAGAGGTGTTGGATTTGACATGTAACTGAGATTGAGAATTTTACACCCTGTTTGGGTATGGATCCCAATTAAACTACAGGATTATGTGCGTAGCATATTCTAAATTTAACAAGATAATGTAACGAGAATATTATTCGTTCAAATTAAGTTCGATACTTGTCTACTATGGGTGACAAGATATCATGAGACCATTAATTAGTTGCATGCCAACCTTGCAAGTATTGTTGCCTCGTAAATTTTACCCAACTATTGGAGGCAAGCACGTAGTCATTGATTTATAGTGACAGCGAAGGGTGGAATCTTTGACAGGATAGCAATGCCTTTTGGACCAAAGAGTGTACCTAATACCTTCGAGTGACTTGTGAATAAGGTCCCAACTTTAGACAGCCAAAGATGGTGTTTTCAGGGGCAGGCCACCTTCTACAGAAGATATTAATGTAATTCTCGTGCTAAATGGGAAAGAAGGTACAATAACCTTTGTTGTAAGGTGCTAAAATAAAAAGAGGGAAAAAGCACTTGAATGCTTAAACCTTTTGCCTGCTAAGGAACAAAGGCTTAGGTCATATGTTTTCTGTATTACTTGGTACATCATATCTCACTCAACGGATTTGTATGACTCCACATGAATAATGAAATGAGCTACGTCTGGATCAGAAATATCTCAATACGAGCCCACATTGTCATGACCTACACCAATATGATAGGTCACTGATTTGAAAATCGCATTTACCTATTCCTAGTTTGACGAGATAATACAACCGACTCTACAACACACGATCACATATTGATGACACACTCAGGCAGGACATCCACATAAAACTTACTAGAACTATTTGATCCTACTTACTCATAGAGCTGAAATGAAACATTCTTAATTTTCTCAACATCAGCACCAACTATCTCATTGGCCTTCTTCCCCTTCCAAAAGAACTGGAGTGTTGGCTGCACAAGGCACAAAAAAGAAGCTATCATAAATACAAGTATAAAACTTTTGGTATGAACCTTCAAAAATAAGTCTGACATAATCATCACATTTTAAAGCTATAGAGCGGCTTTAGCAATAATAAAACAAATATCATTGCCGTCGTCATCGCCATACAAAATTGACAACATGATTTATACTCTTGCATTCTACTCGTGCCGAGTCAATAACTTTTGATATATGTGGAACCACACGCCTAATCTTCCAATATTGACCATCTGCTTTCTATTGCCTCTAACCACAATTATATTAGTTTTTCTCGTTGGTTCAGCATCTGGCCAACAAGTGACCAAACCATGTCAAATAGTCCCTGAGTTTATCATACGTATATGCTAGTATGCTACCGCTAGCTTATTATGAGTGTAACACTTATCTTACTTTATTCAGTGATGGTACAAAAACCATCCTCCTTATCATAATCATCCTGTCAAAAGTTAGGACAGTCATATTGTAAAACTGATACCAGAATGGGAGGAAGCCGAAAATTATTGACATCAGATTATAGCTCACCACCCAAAGACGTATAGAAAGCAAATCTTCAGCTCACCACTCTCAAAGAAATAGGGCAAGAAGCTCACCACTCAAGGATTCCACCAAGAAAGACAAAACTTATATTAAACAAGCACAAAGGTTCAATTCCATTCATAATAATGCTCAAAAATCTCCTCATTCGTCACAAGGGAACTTAAATAGCTAACCTAGAACAATCCTCCAATCCGGAGAAAATACGAGAAATAAAAGCAAATTTCGTAGGATTTAGCAAAATACAATTCAAGACTAGTAATTACTCATTTAAGCTCTCAATAATGGTTCCCGGCCTAGTTTTTATCAATAGCAATAACTCCAGTTGGAACTTCCAACTTTCAAGCCTGAGGCATTGGAAACTATAGAAGTGCTCTCCCATTGCAACCCATTAATTTAATCAACCAGATAGTTTAAGGACCACACATGGGCTAAATACATATCCATTTTGGTGGGCCCCAAATGCATCAAATGAGACTTGATCAACACTTGAAGTTAGGCTGGAATTGTGGGCACAATTTAAACCTGGGTTGCACTGATGCATTTAGCTACTGTGTCAGCCTTCCCAGGTTGACTAAGACCTGACCCCAGAGTTCAGGTAGCATTCATCTTCATTATAGGGAGAGATATCAGAAAAATTGAATGTAGCTGAAGCACCAAAATCACCTGATACCTCAATTTTGTAGGTGTTTTCTCTGTAGATCCTTGAAAGGACCATTCGCCCTAGGCACAACTTCAATGCTTTTACATGGAAATCTTAGTTTCTTAAGATAAATCCATACTAGATCACCTTCCTTAAAGGCAACAGCTCTTCTATGCTTGTTCACTTGATTCTAATACGTGTCATTCTCTTCACAATGTGGTCTCAAATATGCTCAGCCATTTTCTTGATGGACTCAGGCTTTCTTCAACATCCACGCTAAAATAATTTGTAAGGTATTGGGGCCAAATCCAAAAGAACAGTTGGATTTTGACCGAAAACAGCCTCAAACAGTCTACAGCCAGTAGTTTGACTAGGAGAACAATTTAAGAAACTTTCGCATGCACCAAGACTAAATCTCATTCTCAAACTTTCCTTTTCACCAAACACCTTAAGAGATTCCCCAAGGTCCTATTAACAACCTCAATTTGATGACCAATTTGGAGATGACAAATAGTACGAAATTGGAGCTGAGTTCCAAGTTTCCCCCAAAGTGTCCTCCAAATGTCACGACCCCTCTACCATATCATAAACATAGTTGATGTCATAAACATTAACCAAAACCCAGGTCAAGACAGTGCATAAACCGTTAATTAATCCTGCAATGGATTCGAATAAAATTTATAGAGTGTACCAAGATTCAGCTAAAACTCTCTTGTTTGGCCTAAACTTATACCACTTTAATTCATCCATTAAAACGGGAAGGAAAATTGTCTACAATCCACAATTCAAGGCACACCAACCACAAAAGGAAATATTCCAACATAATAAATACCAACACTACACATATTCCAAATCGTTTTTGTATTCATACTATAAATCCTGAAATACAATAAAGACAACTTCTAGCTAATCGTTCAGCAAACTCCTCTTAATTCAAAGCCTACAAGTGATGTATGTCCATTAATCTGAAAGGTGACAAACATGACAATAGTGAGCCTAAAACTCAACAAAGTGTAAATATATATGGATGTACAAGGCAAAACATGTATATATATATATATATATAGGAATATGTATATATATGGATGTACATGGCAAAACATGAGGATAAAATATCAATAATCATACGAAAAATAATTAAAAACCAATGGCCAATGATAAACCTTACTAACAGGATTGAATATCAAAGGTCAAACTATAAATTCTACCAAATAGTCCGGGCTATATATTATTACTCAAAACCAGCGAGAGGGTTGATTATTCATCATATCATATGGATGGTAACAAATGCCTCTTTTTTAACACGTGGATTAAAGGCTATGGCATTCACTTATAAATTAGTATATTAAAACATATTTAAATATATTTCGTCAATTTTATACAATAATTTTTATTTAGACAAAAGAAAAGCTATACACAAATGAGCAAATTTCTAAAATATGAAAAACAAATAACTTGACTTAAACTTAGTAGCTGAACTATGAGTTTATAATTATGGTCAGAAATATTTTTTTTGATATTTCTTATTATACTATTAGTTTTAACAATTAAAATTTATTATAAGAACATCATATATAGATATTTCATAACTGGGCGGCTTACTTCCATCAAACTTACGCCTTGCATCTAGGCCTCAATAACTATTTGCACATTGCGCCTTCAACAACACTGCTTTGAACATCGCTGAAACCATTCTTAGAGGATGCCTTTGACTTGGAGGGCATTACAATAGTAGGTCTAGATAAAGATGTACTCCCTGGAAAGACTCATCCATAGGTGTTGGCTTTAAAAGAACCTTCTGCGCACTTCTTTTTGCTGCTTTTCACATTGACAGCTAATTAAAGACCAATAGGCCACAAACGAATTGAATTACCAATATCTTGCTCAAATCCTCCTAATTAATATGCAACCATTTGTTCTTCAGGTTCAACAACATCACACTTCAATGTGAGGTGCACGAATTCCAGAGTGTATTCATAATATTGCTTCAAGTTGTGAAACTTTAAGAAAATTTTCTTAGCTATAGTTTTCTGGAAAGTTTCTTCTTTTCATCTCCTTTTGCATTTTCTCCCAATTTCTAATCTTGCTTCTTTCCTCATTTACTCTTTGTTTCTTCAAATTTATTCATAATAATGCTCAAAAATCTCCCCACACATCCATCACAAGGGAACTTAAATAGATAACTTGGAACAATCCTTCAAGTTGGGGTAAATACAAAAGATAAGAGCTAATTTACTATAAAGTAATAGATTGAGTAATGCCTTTTTTTAAATTTTATTCCTAACCTAAATAAGCTTATTAAATAGGCTTGATTATAACAAAATTCAGCTTATTGTTCAATAAATAGTTTCAAGCTGAACTCAAACTAAAGTTGTTTGACTAACAAGTCTAATAATATACTGATCGACTAGTACTTTGCTAACTCCAGATAAATATTAACTTGTTGAAATGTTTACTGTTAGATTAGATCTTTTTACATTTAATACTAAAATTGGGAAAATGGAAAATAAAAAAAAAATTGAAAATAGAAAATTAATTTTTCAACAAAATAGTATCTTATTTTGCATATGCTTCTTTTAATATTTCAAAATCCTAATCTACGTAAGGAATATATGTGGTCACATAGACATCCAAAAAATATAGGAGTGTTGATCATCATATATACTGCAAATACCTCTCTCCATTCCAATCATCATGCCTTATCCCCAGGCATTATATATTGAAAACACCCGTCAATTTTCTTGATTTCAATTAGGATGATGTTTTGCCACCAACTACAACAAATAGTTCGTTAATTAATCATGCATTTTTGAAAAATCATATATTCAATTTTCCTTCTACTTAAATGGAAATCATCAGTTTCTAAAGCCTCTACCATAATCCACCCTCAACTTTATTCTCCTTTAGTTTCAACAAACCCAAAGAACAACGTTTTCTTAACGAGTTCCACAGTAATATGAAATTTTAGAGAGCAATTTGATATTTATTACCATATAACTCATCATGTATTTATCATCAATCACTTGGTCTCTTAAAAAAGTACTTCTTTAATATTATAACCCTAACTAGTGCCCTAGCGGCACTCATCAAAAAAACCCACACTGCAATATCCTCAGCAAAAAACGTCAAGAGCATACTCTGGCATTTCATCTGTAGGTAACAAACAAGTAATGAATTAACAACCATTATTTGTCTAAGCACGTTGTATGGAAATACTACTAGTATAGTAATGCTAGCCATCACATCATCTTATCATTATTATTAACCCATCATATAGTCGGTGGAATCTGTAAACAAGCTTATACTCCCTTCTTCCATAAAACCTACTAATAATCTTAATCTCTAGTCCATCATTAACCCATCATATAGTCCTTCAAGCCCTTTAATCACAACTCGAAAAATTGAATATAAGACAAGAAGCAAGTTCTTTTACCACAGAAAAAATGTTCAATTTCTCTATTGCACGGTTGAGGTCCTCCTGCAAAGAACCAAACATGATGACACAATAAGCATATCTCCACATACTATAAAACACTAATCACTAACAAAGGTGGGCATGAGCAAGGAACATGTCATCTCTTTCTCCATATGTCCCCATGTAGGATAATTCAAATAGACAACCAGTTGCATCCTTTGAAAAGCTGAATAAGTTTGGTGCAGAGTGCTTAAGTCAGAAGAGAGCACGGAGAAATTATGGTGTCAGGTGAGAATGACAAAACTATTTTTACTCTTATTTGCATAACAAAACCTGTGATGACCTCATTCAGAAAAGATTTGGAGCACAGTATCATAACTATTTGCAAGGGGAAAAATACTGGTATCCTGTTCCAAAGTTCAAACTGAGCAAAAAGCTAGAGTAGCAAAACATCATGAAGATTACATGATCATAGTGCATCTTAGACAGCTTATTTTGGTTCAAAGACAAGAAGAGGGCGTCAAGTCATGTTGCATATAAAGCGTCAAACTAGAAAACAGTAGGCAGCAGGAAAATTGAAGAGTTAACAAGCTGCATGCATATAATTTAACTCCAAGATGACAAATAAAGTACGCCATGATCTTGGGAGACTTTAAGGGCCCTTAAAGACTTGATCAGACCCATACAAATGCAATCCACACAGGAATTAAAAATATAACAGCAGTTGGCTGAAAAGCTCCTATATTCATAAAACTGGTGAAAAATTGTAGACTGATGCATAGGCGAAAAGTCATAGTAGAACATAGTAGAGTAAATTTCACTCCATAAAATCGGAATTAAATCAGGATTTCAAACAAAAGTGACACTTCAAACCACCCCATTTAGTCCACAGCTTACACATCACATTATTTACTGTCTTGTATAACAATATCTAATAAATTTGTAATTTTTCATAATGTGCTTCATATCAGAGGTATCACATTAGATTACTATTAGCACAATGATACATTAAAAGCCTTAATACTATTCCTGGTTGGATATATTTAACCTGTTCTACCATTCGTAGTATTTCCTGATGGTTGATTCAAAGTCAAATGCAAGTCCTTATGCATACCCTCCCACTTTAAGTATCACTAAACTCAATTAAATAAACCTTTCTCACCAGTAAAATATGTAGCATAGATTCCAAGTTTCTGTATCATCATGGACTCCCTTCTCTCATATTATTTTCTTTAAATACTACTTTTTCCAAAAAACAAATGAGTTCATTTAATTTTACCAGCTGGATTTTATAGCATTTTCTTTTCAGCTACACTCCTCATGATATCTTTTTCCTCTTTTCTTAGTTCCATGCATCATTTGATTCATATGTATAGCTAGCCTTACAGCTCCAACATCATATTAGCACTTACACAGTGAAAAAATTATAATAGAGTGCCAAGACAATCCATGAAGAACAGGAACACACTCCCAATAACCATGTTTTCTACAAGATCAACTACGACATCGAAATAAGGATGAAAATTTGACCCAAGGAACAAACACCAAGTTTGTATTAAAAGTAACAATTAAATATAATGACTAATTTAATATTTTCAGGAAAAAAAATATATGAGGTCGTCAATGTACACACCTTGAGCCTAAAGAAAAGATGCGTGCTTAAATCCTAGGCATGAACCTCTTGCAGTGAAGCGCGCCTACATATGTTAAAGTGCCAGGCATTGAGCCCCAAGCCTATGCGTGCCTTTAACAGCACAGATGCAGACCAACTTTGCTAGGTTCCACTAAATTACCAATCACATCCATGCACGTCCTGGCTGATGTGTTGTTTCCCAATTTACAATCCAATAAAAGGCAGTGCACCATTTCCTGGTTCCTTTCAGATAGAACACAATAGAATTCCATGGTAATACCCTCTTCCCTATAAGTAAGCTTGGGGGAAATTACAGTTCCAAGTTGCCTCCCAAGCTAAGAAAGAAACCCTCAGCGGAATCTTCCAAAGGAATGGATCACCACTTCTACCCCATGTAGTTGGACAGGAAGATGCAACAAAAAAATATACCACTACTACTCAGAGAATGCTTAATACTACCTCCCTCTGCATTAGTGGGGTGAAACGTGAAATACATCCATTAATTAGTACCTAGATCCCCTTATACACATAACACTTGTACATAACAGTGCTTTTTTTGTGGGTCCAAAACTTCATTGCTGGATATTCGGACCCATCAATAATGGAAAACTGGTAACATGGATCAATTAAAAGATGGCTCCGGGTCTAATTCCTTCAGCTACTACAAATATCAAAAAGAAAAAGAATTAAAAAGAAGGAACCCTTAGGATGAAAGTTCCCTACACTTAGTGCATATACTTAAGTAGAGAGGTTTTACATACATGCATAGATACATATACATACATACATATATATATATTTTTTTTTGGGATATACAATCTCCATTTTAGATGAGTGTTTACTGCTGTGGTCGACAATGTTTACAAAACATGCACAAATTTCCAAGAATTCACATATGTAGCATTTCACACGCAGATATGTTCATCACCACCGAAGAAGGTGAATGGGCATTGCTTTAACTTCTATTTTCACATAATAAGATCAATAGTGAAACTAAAAAAACTTGGCAGGGGTTCATCCAGAGAGAAACATAACATTTTACAACTGTGTAATTCTGTAAAAAAAAAAAGTATAATATAGTTACCTGATCAATGTCAATTTTATAGATAGTTATATGAGATAAGTCTTTACTCAGATTCTTCAAACTAGGCCATAAAAAACGACCTGAAAAAATGTGTATACCTAAGTTTAACATCCAACATTGCCAAAATACCCAGCCAAAAAACATATTGTAATTGCAAAGTACTTCGTCATAAACTATTCGAATTTGACAAACTTACAAGGCCCGCACCACTCTGCAGTGAAATAAAATATGGCCGGCAAGGATTCATCTGAAAAAACAACAATACAGTAGTTCCAAGGCAGAAAAAATAGCATAATGACCATATTAATACCGACAATAAAATTAAATGCACAAATCAATTTACCTTCTGCCTTCCGGAAAGCATCATTCAAATCTTCCTCAGATCTAATAAGAACGATATTGGATGGTACATCTAAATCCCAAATCAAGCATCAACAAAATGGAAAAAGAAAGAATCACTGTAAGTGCATAAAAGAAAGAAATTAACCAAGTCATTTAACAGAAAAAAATTGATGACTTCATGCATCAACTGCTGAGGTCCATGGACATAAAATCACATGAAACATTTCATACAACTAACAAATGCAGGCCGTAATTCACTAAAAAAATTGACAAATTTCAACGAATTAACTTCTAAAATCCATCATTACTGAAAAACTAACAATCGCATTTTAGTTAATGTTACTCGGCAAAAATTGATAGAATAAATATATAATAAAAAGGGAGAAGGATAGACCTGTGTCGGAGGAGAGCTTCCTGTAAGGAAGTAAACGGTAAGGAGAGAAAAGAGATGAAGCATGTGTGGTTGAAGTAGAGACTGGCGTGGAAGGAGCAAGCGGAGGAGGGGATGACAGTGCCTTTGCACGCGAAGCGAAAGTAGAAAGTGCTCGAAAAGAATACGGAGAGACGTGTTGTTGACGAAGAAGAGAGCGTAAGAAAGGCGACCGAACAGCACAGTATCTCGCCATTTTTGCAATTTGTTGGCTGTCTCCCTGGCTCTCTAGGCTTCGCTACCTTCGAGCGACGTTGAAGAAGGAATTCAATTGGTGGAGGAGGTGGACGCAGGCGGCCTGTCAATTTAAATAGCTTTGGATCTTATTAATTGTAGGAATATGACGTTTTATTCGTAATTTATAAATGGAGTTTGGGTTTATCCCAATATTATTATTATTTTTTATTTATCATACATTTAAATTTTTATTTTAAATTTTGGTTCTGATGCGTTATTAAATTCGAATTTTAAACAGATTTGTGCTGATCTACTTGACTGGTTGTGACTCTGTTCACCGAGTTGGGATCCTGCACATCACTAAACAAACAGGAGGTCAGTGTATCGGTAGGAAATTGTCCCACAGAAAATACTCTGACGCTCAAGTCAATAAGAAAGCCTTTAGAATTTGAAAAGGTACTAAGAACTAAAATTAAAAGGGTAAGAGAAAATGTGTGCGAATAGAGTGTTTGGATGTCCAAATGAAAGAGAAGCTTGACCATCTTTTGAACCTGGGACGGTGGGAAGGCAGTAAACGGCTGCAGGGAGCACGTTTGTATGCCTTTAGATCTCTGAATGTTAGTAGAGAGTGCCTGGGTATCAGAGAGCGTTAGGTCTATGAGAGAGAGAGGTTGGAAGCGTAGCAGCCCGTCTCAATGAAAGTGTAAAATGAGAGCATATTAGAAAACCTATCAGAAAGCATGCCTAGGAATGAAAATCCTAGGGCTTACTTAAATGGCGGCAGGGTGATTTTTCATGGTTAGAAGGCGTGATCCCTGTGCCATTTTGGGCGGCCTTCCTTCTGCAGGAAGGCGCAAGTTGCCTAACTTGCTGAGATTGCTTTCTTTCCTGGCAGTTAGCTGCTTTCCAAACTGCTCACATTCCTTTCATACATTTTACCGTTGGAAAGCTTCAATTGGCAGAAAATTGAAAAAATCTGGTACCTTTCTTATGGGAATGGTGCTAATTTTGTCGATATCCTTTTTGGGTGTTAGCTGAGTTTATGGAAGGTGCAAGTCAGGGAAAGAGCCGTTACTAATCGCCTACTGTATGGTGGGCCCAAGTGGGTAAGGCCCGTAGAAGCATTCTTATTTTTGGGTATGCTGCTACAATGATTCCGGTCAACGCTTGAGTTGACCATCCTGAACGTGAGTTGGCCACCTGCCTGTACCTTAGTTGGTCAACGCTGACGTTGACCGTCAATCGTGCGTTTGGGCCTTTCAGGATTTGGGCCTTCATCTCTTGTTAGGCCAACGTTGGAGTTGGCCGTCCAATAGATCATTTGGGCCTTCTTTGACTATTAGGCCAACCCAACTACAGTATACCCATCACTAGCCCCCCATGCCGGTGGCCAGAATTCTGGCCTCCGGCATGTTCATGATGGGATGCTCTTCCGTTTCCTTTGTTGCTTGAAAATTTCAGAGAACTCCACGAAAGAGTGAGGCGGTGACCGATTTTGTTGACCATCTTGGTTAGATTCCGAGGTAGAAAAGTTGACTGGATCTGTTGACCGTTTTTTATCAGATTCGGAGAAGAAAGTTGACCGAATATGTTGACCGTCTTTGGTCAGATCCGGAGAACTTTGTATGAGCCTTAAGTGATGTGTGGCCATTAGCCGACCTGTCAGGCTGAAAGTATACACGTGTCTTCACCTGCTGAAATCACGATTCTAGCCATTAATGCGTCAAAAGATTTGTTTCAAAAAGGAGCCCGTTGGGAAGCGACACGTGACAATATGATGGCGTGCCTTCTCGAGGAGGTTTAAGGCTTTTCACACTTTGTCGTTTAAGTTTCCCTCCTTATACTTAGAATTTTTCACACATTCTGCTCTGCTTCTTCGTCTTCCTGCTTTCATTTCAGAGAGAAAAAAACCCTAATCCCTCAGCAAATATGGCATCGACCTCTGTTGCTAATATTCCTTCTGTTCTTCGAGAGAACAACATCAAAGAGCTGTGCATCGAATTTGACATCCCCAAAGACATCGCGTGGAGGGTTTCGGATAAGGATGACAGGCTTTCTTTCTCCCGATGGGACACGTGACGGTGTATGAGGCCCACTTGAGGAGTGGCCTCCGTCTTCCTCTTCCAGACGTCTTACAGTCACTCCTCCAGGCTCTGTGAGTTGCCGTTGCCCAACTCCACCCCAATGTTGTACGGTATATTTGCACTTTCTGTATCTTTCTCCGTAAGCATTCTCGACGGTTAACGATGTCGATGGTAAAGGGGCTGTTTAAGATAAAGCAGAGAGGAGAGTGGATTTCCCTGGTTCCACGTAGTAGCCTGAAGGTCAACACGCCCATTTACGACTTACTAAAGAATTGAAAAAATCGGTTCTTCTTCGTGAGTGTGAGTGTGACTGAGACCTGGCCCCTAGCAAAGGATTGGGGCCAGGAGCCAGATGTTTATATAGGGATGCCGTTTGTGGTGGAGACGGCGTCCTTGGAGTGGCTGATCAAACTGGTCAAAGCCTATCTCTCGACTTCAAGAGAGATTTCTTGGTCTCTAGGGTAGAGACCAAGAAGGTGAACTGGGGATCGCTTTTTCCTATTCAGAAGCTCAGGGCACCGTCACCCGCTGTCATGATGCGGCCGGAGGACTCCAGGGGTCTGATCATCCGTCCCCACTTGACTGACGATGACTTCATCGGCCCTAGGCCCAAGAGGATGACTGTGGAGGTGCCCTCCTCATCGTTTTCGGGGTCAGATTACATTGCTGCCGGGATTTACAGCGGTCGTGGCAGCGCCACCGGGATGAAAAAGATGTTAGAGGACATGTCAGAAGCTGAGGCTGGAAGTGTTATACGGGTGCAGCCTGCGCCACGGGTGGTTCCTTAGTCTGTGCCGGAGGAGATACCGCCTGCGTCTATCGACGAGCCGCCAGCGGGGTCACAGCAGCCATCGGTTGGCTCTCCGGTTATGCAGCAGCCGGCGGATTCGCCGGTAATTGATCTGGAGCCTCCTGCTGCTCAGGAGGAGCCCGCCCCACCGCCGCCAAGGATGATATCGATGAAGGGCTCTTGGATGATGTCCTGGAGGAGGCTGTCGCTAGCCCTGCTCGCAAGGATTCTGCCTCTATCCCACCGGCCACGGAGCCAGACTTGGAGGTCAGGTCAGATAGGCCCACATGGAGGATTTGGCGGGTATAATTTTCTGTGATGCTTTCTGCCTAACTTCTCCTTTAAAGTTTTTGATTTGTTTTGTTCTTTGGTGCAAAAGGAGAAGGTATTGGCTGCCGTGGCAAGGGTGATCAATCAGAGGGACCGTGTGATCTCCGACAGGGAGGCGGAGATTGCCTAGCTTAACGCGAAGTTGGTGACATCAGGGGCAGAGCATCGACTGGATGCTGCTACATTGCAGACCGTTTTGGCCAACACAGAGGCCGAGAACGCAAGCCTAAAGGAGGAGAACACCCGCCTAAGAGAGGAGAATGAGCGAGTCAATAAGCGCATCAACCATCTCGCCGAGCATACGTCAGCCTCGGAGAACCAGCTAAGTATCTGGTACGCCCTCACGAGGTCGAGCAGATGATGCTGTCGTAGTTGTGGGAGGGGGTCAATATATGTCGGCGTATCGCACGGATTATTGACCCTAACTTCCCGATGGACCTACTTAATATGTCAAACAGGTCTGCCCAAAACATCGAGAGTCTCGGGAGGGAGCCATGGGATGGTAAGGGGCCGCCGCTGTCGCCTCCTTGATTTTTCATTTTCCCTTGTTGTATAATGTATAATGTAAATATACTTGAAAGCAATAAAACGGGCATTCTTCCACTTTGTGTGTCTACTTCCTTTTACTACTTTTAATTCATGTTTGTAGTTGTACTTGGGCGGCCAATTAGGTTGGCCGGCTGCCTGCCAACTGAGTTTATAACATTAAAGTAAGTGTGGTGTCCTTAGGTTACTTTGTAGGCAGCTGTGTCTGTGTTAGACAGCCTAGTGGTAGTGGCTTATGATTAAAGCTTGGTGGCACTCTCAAGTGTTGACTTGGACGGCCAGCCTTGGAGAAGAATTTTTCTTCCTTCGACCATCGTTGATTAATCATGCTATCTCCTTGTGAAGGAGGCCGTTGCGTGTGCAGCGCTAGCATCCTAAGATTTTGAAAGCTAACGGGTCACTTAGATGACCAAGGTTTAGATTCGACCACCTATGGGCCACTTGGATGATTAGGGTTTAATACGACCGTTAATAGGCCTCTCGGATGACCTAGGTTCAAACTAAATCGCTTATGGGCCACCTGGATGATCAAGGTTTATGTACGATCGCTAAAGGGACGCTTGGATGACCGAGGTTCATATTCGACTACTTATGGGCCACCTTGATGACCAGGGTTTAGTAATGAGAGGGTGAAGACCCTCCTGACTTAGAGGCAATCTAGGTCAGGTAAACCAGTAAGACAAACACACATATATATATATGCACACAGAAAAGAGAAGGCAATATGATAAGGAAACACTTATTTTGACAAATTAAAATAAGCAGGCGAATGCGTACACACAATAATGCAAGTACATACCTGCGTCCCTTATTAGAAGTAGCGTTTGAGATGGATCGCGTTCCACATTTATGGGACCAACTTTCTGTCCTGGTTTCAGAGTTTGTACGATCCATTTCGTAGGACGGCAGAGACTAGGAAAAGCCCTTCTCAATTAGAGGAGAGCTTGTTGCGGCCGGCCAGTTTGCCTGTGGCCTTGACCCCTCGTAGGACCAAGTCCCCAATATCGAATTATCTCGCATTTACCCTTTTGTTGTAGTATCGGGCAATTCGATGTTGGTAGGCCGCTGTCCGTATTCTGATAGCATCGCGAGATTCCTCCAACAAGTCTAGGTGCTGTCTGATTTTCTGGAAGTTACCCCGTGAGTCAAACGATTCTACCCTAAGACTTGGAAGCCCAATTTTGACCAAAATTACCGCTTCAGTCTCGTAGCAGAGATTGAAGGGTGTCTTGCGCGTTAGTTCTTTGGGGGTTGTCTGGTAAGACCAGAGAACTGAGGGGAGCTCATCTATCCAGGAGCTCCCTGCGTCTTCCAACTTGGTCTTTAACCTGTGGAGTAGCGTTTGGTTCGTTACCTTCACCTACCCATTCCCTTGGGGGTATGCCACTGAAGTATGGACTAACTTGATACCAAGGTTAGTGCAATACTTGGTGAAGCATTTTCGAAAGAATTGGGTCCCATTGTCGATCACGACGACCTCTAGGACGCTAAATTTGCAAATAATGTTCTGGAGAAAGAATTCAAGAGCCTTGTACTATGTGATTTTCGCTTGTGGGATGGCCTCGAAGTAGTCGATACCCGCGATGATAAACTTCCTTTATCCTATGGCAATGAGAAATGGGCCGAGAATTTCGAGCCCTTATTGCTCGAAGAGCCAAGGGGCCTGAAGCGACTTCATGTCAGCGGACAGCTGATGGTGAAGGTTACTGTGAAACTAGAAGGTTTTATACTTTTTCACAAATTTAAGCGCGTCCTTTTTCATTGAGGGCCAGTTGCAACCCTACCGCATGATCTTTAAGGCTAAGTTTTTTCCACCAATATGTGCTCCGCATATCCCGAGATGCACTTCGCCCAAGGTGTAGTCAACCTTTTTGAGAGTTAGGCATGGGAGATATGGGGTTGAGTAACTACAACGATATAGCCACCCATCAACCACAGTATACCAGCCGGCTATCTTTTTGATTTGCTTAGCCTTCTCTGCATCTTCTGGCAACGATCCGTCAGCCAGATAACTAAGGTAGGGTATCATCCAATTTTCTGATTCGAAAATCTGCATCGCCTCCTGTTTCTCTATATTGAAAGTATTTAGAATTTCTCTCATATCCCTCAAGTACTGTTCTGGATTTTCAGCTGCAGCGGCTCTAGCCAGCTGGTCTACTTTTCAGTTTTCAATTCTGGAAACATGAACCAGGGTTAGTTTGTCGAAACCCTGAGCGGCCTCCCTCATGTCGCAACCCGATTTCGGGGAGGAGACAGCTTCTGCCCTTCTTCGCCAGTTGCTCCAGAATTCTGCCCAAGGCCCTTGACAAACCTGATGATGTGGCCCCTGTGAACCAACTCCTCAATCTCCCTCTACAATGTCATACAGTTTTCAGTAGAATGTCCAGCAGAGCGGTAAAAATTGTAATATTTTGACTGGTTCCCGGTGTCCTTCTTCAATGGTTTTGGCTACTTCAGAAATTTTTTTCCACGGATCTGCATAAAGACATTTGAGCGCGTGTTTGTTAGGGGCACAAAGCTGATAGTCCCGTAATCTTTGCGTTCTGGCAGCCCGGTTCTGTGCTGTTTCCAGCGGGAGTACTCACCGCCGCTGTATTTTCTTTTCCCTCTCAAGGGAATGGGAGAGGCTGGTCTGCCCATTCTCACATTTAGTTTCATTGGCTTCCTCTGCAACCACGTAAGCTTGAGTGATTGATTTTGACTCCTGGAAGGTCTGGGGGTTCTTGTGGGCCAAGTGGTTAAAGAAGTCCCCGTAAGTCAGCGCAGAGATAAAACTGCCCAGCTTCATCTCTTCCGTTATCCGGGGAATCCGCCTGACCTCTGTTACGAAACGGTCCAGGAATCTCCGTGGGATCTCCCCTGGCTTCTGCTTGATGTGGGAGAAATGCCACGACTACTTCTCTTCTTGTCGGCTCAAGGCGTACTGAGTCAGGAAGAGGTCAGTAAGATCCCTAAAGCTTCGAATAGAGTCTAAAGGGAGGTGATGGAACCAAATTCGGGCATCTTCCTTCAACGTGAGTGGAAAGTAGCGGCACATCGCTGAGTCTTCCAACCTTTGTAGACTAAGATGTGTGCGGAAGTGATCCAGATGGTCAATTGGATCACTGTGCCCATCGTTTGAGTCAAGGGAAGACATCTTGAACTTGGTAGACAGTGGACGATTTAAGATCTCTGTTGTGAAGGGAGATTGGTCAAAGTCAACAGCGTGCTCATCGTCCTTGAACACGCGATTCCAGATCTTTTCCACCAGTCAATCTGTGCGAGTAGCGTTGGCAGATCTTTTAGATTTGAGGTAAGCCCTCAACTTTGTTTTATCCCCAAGGGTCCAGTAACCGACCGACTATTGCCACCAGTGGACCCGGTAGTCCTGAAAGCTCGCTCCTGGACTGAGTTTCCATTTTCCGCCTGAGAGTATCGGGGGTTTCTTCTTTCCAAACTTTCTTCCGGCGTTGTGCTCCCAGAGCGCTCTTCAGGCCAGTACTAGCCTAGAGCATGCGAAGAGGTTGGGATCTGATCATTTGCCGGCCTTCTGGGCCTTCTGCCAAGCTTTTTTTTCCTCTGGCCACCTTTTTTGGTGGTCGGCGCAGGGACAACTACAGGCGGAGCCCCCTGCTGTGGCTGCTCTTGTCGAAAGTAGAGTATTTGGAGCAGACAGTTGTTGGTCTGTATCTACCCCATCAGTTGTTGGAAGAAAGGTGTAGGCACCCCACCTGTCGTCCCATTGACCAGAGTACTAGTAGCGTGGTCCTGGTCGGGAGAAGTGGCTCCTCTAACGAACTCGCTAGCTTGGGCTCTCATATTCATCATTATGGATTATTCTGGCAGTGAAAAAAGGGTGTTCTGGGGGAGTGTGGTTGGCTTTTCGTAAGTACTTTTCACAAACGGCGCCAATAATGCGTCCTTGGATTCGAACTTCTAACAGATTCGGGCTGGTCTGTTTGACTAGTTTCAGCTCCGTTCATCGAGTTGGGATCTTGCACACCACTAAACAAACAGGAGATCAGTATGTCAGCGAAAAGTTATTCCACCGAAAATACTCTAACGTTCAAATCAATAAGAAAACCTTCAAAATCTGGGAAGGTATTGAGAACTAAAATTGAGAGGGCAAAAGAGAATGTGTAGGAATGGAGTTTTTGGATGTCTAGATGAAAGAGAGGCTTGGCCGTCTCTTGAACCTGGGATGGTGGAAAGGCAGTAAACGATTGTAAGGAGCACGTTTGTGTGCTTTTGGATCTCTGAGTGGCAGCAGAGAGTTCCTGGGTATCAGATAACGTTAGGTCTCTAAGAGAGAGAAAGATTGGAAGTGTAACGGCCTGTCTCAATGAAAGTGTAAAATGAGAGTATATCATAAAGCCTATCAGAAAGCATGCCCAGGAATGAAAACCCTAGAGCTTATTTGAATGGCGACAGGGTGATCTTCTCTGGTTGGAAGGCATGATCCCTGTGTCATTTTTGGTGGCCTTCCTTCTGCAGGAAGGCATAAATTGCCTAATTTGCTAAGATTGCTTCCTTTCCTGGCGGTTAGCGGATTTCCAAACTATTCACCTTCATTTCATACACTTTACCATTGGAAAGCTCTAATTAACAGGAAATTGAAAAAATATGGTGCCTTCCTTAAGGGAAGGACACTGATTTTGTCAATATCGTTTTTGGGTATTAGCTGAGTTTATGGAAGGCACAAGTTAGGGAAAGAGTCGTTACTAACCGCCTACTAGATCGTGGGCCCAAGTGGGCAAGGTCCGCAGAAGTCTTCTTATTTTTGGACCTATTACTACAGTATTCCGGTTAATGCTTGAATTGACCGTCCCAAGCGTGAACTGGCCACCCGCCTGTGCCTTAGTCGGTCAACGCTGGTGTTGACCATCGGACGCGTATTTAGGTATTTTAGAATTCGGGCCTTCATCTCATGTTGGCAAACGTTGGAGTTGACCGTCCAACATGCCATTGGAATCTTCTTTGACTATTGGGTCAACCCAACTACAGTATACCCATCAGCTACATCAATATCAAAAAAATACATTTTATTTGATAGGATAGAATAAATATTTTAGTTTAATTTTATTTTTAATAGAAATATTATTTTATTATTTTAATAGTAAAAATAATAATTTTCAAAAAGTTATTATTTATTCAAAGTAATAGATAAAAAATACCTATTTTTTTCATGTTTTTTATTTTTAGTTATCAAATAATAACTATTTTAAAATAATTTTTTTATTTATCATTAACCAAACTAGGCTAAATAAAAATCAAATTTGAATCGGACAAAGACTAAGTTTAAATAAAAATTTACGATCGTTAAAACGGATCATACTAAACATATTCATAATCTAATCTAGGTCAACTTAGACCAAAATATGTATATTTTTATTTTTAAGTATTTTTGTAAAAAATTTATTGATATATAGAAAATAACTAAATATTAATTATGTTATAAAATTATAATATATTGTTTAAAATATTACCTAAATATATATTTAAATAAAAATTTTTTACATAAAATTTATTAATTATATAAAAATATACCTAAATAACTATTTACATAAAAATTTTTATATAAAAAATTATTAATTATACTAATATATAATCTACTAAAATAATTTTTAAAAATTAATATTTATTTAAAAATAAAAGAATATATTTATTCAAAAATTTATAATCTGAGTCTTGTCAATTGGAATTAATTATTTTTACTCGTTATCATATTTTTTCTAAAAAAAATAATAAATGCTAATTAATTTTTTAATTGTATCCATGTGTTTGTATATAATAATAATATACCGTAATAAAATCCTATAAAATTAAGTCGGTAAGATCAAGTAGATCAAATGAGTGTTAAATTCACAATCTAAATCGGGTCATCTTGAGCCAAAATATAGATACTTTTTAATTTTAAGTATTTTTTAAAAATTCATAGATATAGAGAAAATAACTAGATATAAATTATTTTTAAAAAATTATAATATATAGTTTAAAATATTAGCTAATTATATATTTAAATGAAAAATCTTTATATAAAATTTATTAATTATATGAAAATATGTCTAAATCTATAATTAAATAAAAAAATTCTTTACATAAAATCACTAATTATGCGAATATATGAGATATTAAAATAATTTTAAAAATTGACACTTATTTAAAAGTAAAATAATATATTTATAAAAAAAAGTTATAATCTGAGTCGGGTCGACTTGAATTGATTACTTTCACCCATAATTATACCGTTCCTAAAAAATAATCGAGTCTAATTTCTCGATTATATTCATATACAGTAATAATATGCATTGACAAAATCTTATAAAATTGAATCAGTAAGACCAGGCGGATCAAGTGATTCAATTTTGATCAAATCTGCTCAAATCTTTTAATATATATTAGAATATTATTTCCTTGGATAATGGTAAAAGATTTATTTTATATTACTTTTTAATTATTTTTTTATTATTATTGTATTTCAAGTATTAGAAAAATAATTCATAATTTAATTTTATCTATTCATGTGACTAGCCAAGTTGTAGAATAATGATTATAAACACTATTATTACCTGCTTTATTTTCTGAGAATAATTATTTTATTTTATTTTATTTTAAAAATCAAATATAGCTTTAATATTTATTAAAAAAATACTTGTAAATTTTTTTTGAGAAAAGGTAGCCTAGAATTTTTTTTTTAAAAAAAACAATATTTATGTAAAAACTATCACATATAAACATTAAAATCATTTTTTAATTTAATTAATAAGATTTTATATTTAAAAAATAAATTGCACAATGAATTACGGGTGTCTCATTTAATTGAATCTTCTATATTCATAGTGATGCGTACCTAAATCCGACTTCGAACAGATTCGGATTCTTCTGGATAATGCGAACCGGCTCCGTTCACCGAGTACGAATCCTGCACACCACTAAAACGAACAAGAGGTCAGCGTTAACGGCGGGAGGTAATCCCACCGAAGACACTCCGACGCCAAGTCAAGTAAAACAGTCTTTAATGGAAGGAACTGAAAGTAGAGAGAGCAATAGGATAGAGGAAGAGAGTGCTTTGTTCCAGATGTCAGAGAGGCGTAAGGCCTTCCTCGTATCTGGATGGTGGGAAGGCAGAGAACGGCCGTAAAGACTCGTTCGTTGCCTTGGAGTTTGATTGTGTTTGAGAGTTTTGGCTGCCAGGAACCAGAGTCCGTTTCTCAGAACACTTAGAGTTTTTCAGTCTTAATGAAAGCGTCAATGCAAGCATGAATGTGAGCATCCAAGAAAGCGTGCCCTGGATGGTGAATCCAGGGCCTATTTTATAGCAAAGATGGCGATCTTTTTCCTTTGGAAGGAATGATCGTCCATGTGATTTGCTGCTGGCCTTCCTTTTGGAGGCTGATGCTTGCTGCCCAATTGTGGAGGATTCTTTCCTTCTGAGGCGGCCAACCGCTTTCCAAGTTGGGCACCATCCTTCTGTGCATGCTATCGTTGGAAATCCTGAGCTGGCAAAGATTTGGAGAAATCTGGCGCCTTTCTTGTGTGGGAGGCGCCAATATTACCAGTATAGTTTCGGTGCCAGCCGGGATCGTGGAGTATCTTTGGAGAGCTGTCGTTGGCATTTTGATGATTCGTGGGCCTAAATGGGTTAGACCTATTACGGTTGGAGAGGCTTCTTGGGGCCCAATGTGCAAAGCTCGGACAATCAACGCTCGGGTTGACCGTCTGCTTGCGCTCCGGTCGCCTTTATGGAAGGTATCCGCCGTCAGCCTCCAGATGGGCTATGGGCCTGAGTGAGTCAGGCCAATTACTGTAGAAGAGCCTTATTTGGTCTAAACGTATAGGGAGTAGACGGTCAACGTCTGAGTTGACCGTTGGTGTGTTGGCCGCCCTCGTGGAGATCGAAAGGAGAGCGGCTGGCGATCAACTGATGGGCTGTGGGCCATAACAAGATAGGCCCATCACTGTTGCAAAGCCTCTAAAGGCCCAACCAAACTGGTCAACATTGAGTTAACCGTTTGTGAGTAAGTTGGCCGCCAAGACGGTCAACGTTGAAGTTGACCGTCTTGGGCTTTCCAGCTTCTGGGCCCGTCTTCTCACTGGGCCCTCAAAAATGTTGACGGGCCCTCTTGGGCCTCCGTTGACCTTTGGGCCAGCCCATTATTGGTGTACCCATTAGTAGCCCCCCATACTGATGGTCAGATTTCTGGCCTCCAGTATGTTCATGATGGGATATTTTTCCTTACTTTGAGGATCCTGTGAAAATTTATAAAAGCGTGAAGGAGGACTTGACCGGAATTGTTGACCATTTTTGGTCAATTCCGGAGTTCCAGAATTGTTGACCGTCCTAGTCAATTCCGGAGTACCAGAATTGTTGACCGTCTTTGGCCAATTCTGGGAATGATTTTTGCCAGCTTTTGGCCGGACTGTAAGGCAAAAAATGATGCGCGTCTTCCTTTGGTTGGGAGGAGATCCGGGTCATAAATGCGCCAGAGATCCGTCCTTTTGCGGGGTCAAGTGCAGAGGCGACACGTGGCAATCCTGACGGTGTCATTAATGAGGGGTTTCGTGCTAGAGACCCGTCCTTTTGCTGAGTCAAATGAGGAGTTGACACGTGGCTGGACTGACGGTTTTCTTTGAGTGCTTGGCGCTTAAGTTTCCCTTCATTTTTTGAAATCCGTTACGCTTCCAAACCGTCGTCTTCTCCACTCTCGCTTCTCAGACGTATTCCCTCAAAAGAAACCCTAAAACTCCTTCTGACCATGGCCTCCGTGGTGGATTTTTCATCTGATCTGAGAGAGAACGACATCAAGGCTTTGTGCGTCGAGTTCAACATCCCGAAAGAGGCGGCCTGGAAGGTTCCATGGAAGGACGACAAAGCCTTTTCTCCACCGGAGGGCTACATTACAGTTTATGAGGCTCATCTGAGGAGCGGCCTTCGCCTGCCACTACCGGAGGAATTTGAGTCGATCATGGCGGCTCTTCAAGTACCTATCGCCCAGCTTCATGCCAATGCGGTGAGGTATATTTTCACTGTATGTATTTTTTTCCGGAAGCTCGGCCAAAAGTTTAGGATGTCTAGCCTTAAGGTTATATTCAAGGTGACCCAGGGGGCGGAGTGGATTTCACTCTGCCCCCGTACGGGGATAAAAATAAACAAGGCCATTTACGACTCCCTGAAGAACTGGAAAAGCCGGTTCTTCTTTGTAAAGGTGGGAGAGAAGCGGCTCATTGCGAGAGACTGGGGTAAGGTTTCGGAGGTACATCTGGGTATGCCGTCTGCGGCGGAGACCTCCGCCTATGCCTGGCAGACCAAGGCAATTCGGAAAAATTTCGACGAGTTTAGGAGGAATTTTTTGGTTTCCCATGAGGAGATTAAGAAGGTCAAATGGGGACTGCCGTCACCGGTTCAGAAGCCGCACCCCCCGAATAAAATGGTGAGTCCTGAGGTCTCGAAGAAATTGATCATTCGACCAAGGTCATCGGAGGAGGCTACTGAGAGGGTGACTGCTACGCCCTCACCTTCCTCTTCGCAGATTGATCTCGTGGCTGCTGGGATCTGCGGCGGACCCGGCAGCACTTCTGGAGTGGAGAGGTCCGTTGAGGACAGGTCGGTGGATGCCGAAGGAGTTATCCTGGCCCAGCCTGCAGGGAAGTTGGTTCCAGGCGCCGCCTGGATGGGATCTGCAGAGGAGCCAGCTCGCGACGCGCTCGAGAGTTCACGCGTTTATATCGTAGGGCCGTCGTTGAGAGTCGATTCTCCAGCTGCTGCTCCAAGGGCATCCAGGAGGAAAAAACCTGCCGCAGCTGCTCCAGAGGCTGCAAGAGAGGAGTACGCCGCGGCCGCTGATGATGATGATCATTTGGATCGTATTTTAGATGAGGTAGCGGCATGTTCAGCGCGGGAGGGTGCTCCTGGCTCATCATCTCCGATTTCACCGCCAGTTGGGCCAGGCCTGGAGTCCAAGCCTGTGAGGCCTTACAGGAAGACTTATGAGGTATGTCTTCTGTATTGGCTCCCTTATATTTCTTTCTTTCTTATGTTTGCAAACTTACACTTTGCTTTTGTCCTGTGCAGCCAAGAAGGCTGGCCTCAGCTGTCTCTCGGAAAATGGAACAGCGCGAGCGTATCATTGCAGACCGGGAGGCTGAGATAGCCTTGCTAGATGCCAAGCTGGCTGCCTCAGGAGGGGAGCTCCACGAGCAGACAGCTGCTCTTGAGGCAGTCATGGCGGGCGTGGAGACAGAGAACGCCGGGCTGAAGGCGGAGGTTGCTCGCCTAAAGGAAGAGGATGACCGAATGAAAGCGAGTAATAAACGCCTCGCAGATCGTGCCACCGCCGCAGAGAGCGAGCTGGCTACTCGGATGAGCCTCCATGAGGTTGGGGGCGCACTGCACGCCCGGCTGTTGGATGGGCTCAACATTGGACGTCACGTTGCGCGGTTGGTCGTTCCTGACTTTCCAGTGGAGTTTATTAATCAAAGAAACCACGCAGCGCAGCGTAAGGAAGACTTACAGGGAGAGCCCCGAGACAGCCAGGGTGGTCCGCCTGCCTTGTAGCCCTTTGTACCCCCCCTTTTCTTAAAAAAAAAACCTCATGTGAATTGTAATACACTTTGTGAGCAATAAAATAGAGGTCCTTTCCAATTTGGTGTCCTCCGTCCTTTATTGCTTTTTGTGTATGTTTGCATTGTTGTATTGGGCAGCCAACTTGGTTGGCCGACGACCGTTACTTGGTTGCCTAAGGAGCTGAGCCCCCAGGCTTGGCAGGTGGTTGCATTAACCAACTTTGCGGTGCTGTCCAAGTGGAAACTTGGGCAGTCAGTGTTAGAGAAGGAACGCTTCTCATTATTGTTTAATCACGCTATCCATTCATAGAGATGGTTGGTGCGTGGGGTAGCCAACCTGGTTGGCTGGCTGCCTAAGGAGTAAGATCCTTAAGCTTGGCAGGCGGTTGTAAGAACCAGCCTGGTGGCGCCGTGCAAGTGACAACTTGGGCTGCCAGTGTTGGAGAAGAAATGTTTCTCCCTTCGACCGTCGTTGACTGACGTTGTTGCTCCCCGAAAGGAGGTCGTCACGTGTGCCATTCTTGCCCCCTAAGGTTTTCAGACCGCTATGGGCCACTTGGATGACCAAGGTTTAGTACGACCGCTATTGGGCCGCTCGGATGACCGAGATTTCAGACCGCTCATAGGCCACCTGGATGACCAAGGTTTTAGACCGCTCATGGGCCACCTGGATGACTAGGGTTTCAGACCACTCATGGGCCACCTAGATGACTAGGGTTTAAGACCGCTTATAGGCCACCTGGATGACCAGGGTTTCAGACCACTTTTTGGGCTACCTAGATGACTAGGGTTTAACGAGATGGTGAAGACCCTCCCGACTTAGGGGCAGTCTAGGTTGGGTGGATACCTGCAAGGCAAACACAGTTTATATTTCAACTCAATTATTAATATGTCTTGAGATTCGAATTATCGAACAAATTAGGGAGCCACTGAATTCGGATGTATGATTGAAAGCGGATCTGATCTTCGTTACTGTGAATCTAAATCTTACATACTATAGCTAACAAATAAAATGTTAAAGGATGGCAAGACTCACTCTCTTGTATGTCCTCCGATACTCAAATTAGTAATTTTTCTTAGTCGAATAGAAAGATAGGAGGAGAAATATACGCAGATGTATGGATGAAGGGATTGAGTGTTGGTGAAGTAGTAGACTTCGTTTGGTACGCTTGACTAGAGAACGGTTTCAAAATTGAATAATAGTACTCTATTTGGTGTGCTCCACTAGGGACGGTTTCAGAATTGGAAGGCAATACTCTGCTTGATACACTTAATTAGGAAGCAGCTTCGAAATTATATGGTAGTGCTCCATTTGGTATGCAACTTCAGTGGATAGTGGCTTAGAGTGGGTACACTCTTTGGAGAGTGGTTTAGAGTGAGTGCACTCATAGAAGAGTGGCTTCTTGGAGGAGAGGTGCACTCATACCAGAGTGGCTTAGAGAGGATGTACTTGTGGGAGAGTGGCTTCTTAGAGGAAAGGTGTACTCATCGGAGAGCGACTTTGAGGGAGAAATGCACTCATCAAAGAGCAGCTTGGTAATAAGATGGCAAATCCCATCATTGGCTGACTAATCATCATCGACGGTGTTTCCATACACATAAACATATAAATCACTTTTGAACAAAGTAAGAAATTATATGTAAGAACCGTAACATTTTATAATTGGATGATAAATTATCCATTTATCGCTGGATGGTATCGGATCATACTTTCTGGGTCGATCGTTGTGCCTGCTGGATAGCGGGCTATGGGAGTGTCATGCTGAGCTTTTGCTTTTTTGGCCTTATTTCTTCAGCAAGTTGAGTTTTGGGGTCAATCCATTGATCGTCATACCCATCAGTTATGATTTTTAAAAATGGCACTATTGGATTGTTTTATTTGGACCGAAAATCACAAACCTCAATTCCATATTTGTTTTTTTAGAGAGTATCAAAATAAAAAATTCATCCAAAATATTTTAAAACTTATTGTACGTTCTTAATAAGTAAAATTTAATTTAGTAAAGAAAAACCATGCTAAACTTTTCAAATAAACAATTAAGATAGACATTCAAGTATGGCTATTATACGCATCAATAGCTTATGGCCGATACATGAATGAAAATTGATTTGCAAAACCATTTTTCAAGCTAAGTTATCGAATAATACTGTCAAAGGATTTATGATACTAGAAGACTTTGGATGTAATTCTATCATATTCAGATTGACAGCATCTAACTATTCATTACAAAACCCAAGAATGGAGGACATTTTCTTTTACAAATATTTGTATGATTAGATCAATGGAAGACTGTGAAGCCCAATAATAAGACTTACAAAAGTGGGAACAAATGAATCGAAAGACTGTTGAATATAAAAATCAATAGACAGACAATAGTATATTTTATCATATTATGAAGAAAATAGGCATATTTTATGGAAGAAACTTGTCGATATTTTTGATAGAAAGACCTTCTGAAATATGATTTTCCTAATAAAAAGGCTTATAAACCTTAAATTCAGATATAAGAGCCGTATAGTAGAGAATTTATGAATTACTTCAAAAACCTTGAGATAAAGTTAGCGGAGGAGCTTTGAGTTAAATTCTTCTAAGTACCAGAAAATTAGGATGCTTTAAATTCTCCCTAAAAAAATATTTCCCCTGTCCTTATTAAGCAAGGATTGTACTAAGAGAAAATTTAGAGAAGGGAAGATAAAATTATTTGTAAAACAAAAGTTAGTATTTCATAAAGACGAGAAGACCAAAGAAAAGAGCCTTGGTAACCAAGGCAAATCTAAGGGGCAACCCATATCTGAGGTCTCAATAAAGTGCTTTCATTGTAGAAGGCTGAAAATAAAAAAAGAGACCGCAGATATTTTAAGTAGTCTCAAATGTAAAAGGGGCAGGATATCATTACGGTGATAACATTGGAGGGTGAAGTTGACATTGCTTGCAACAATAGAGACGTGAACTTTGTGTGTCAAGACCCAATCTAGATGGTTGATTCGGCCACCTCATTCTATATCACCTTTAGGTATAGCATTTTTACTTCCTACAATAATGGTGACTTTGGTCAAATTAGGATGGGAATGATGCTATTGCTTATTAGGACATGACTTACTTATTTGAATCACGAAAAAAATATTCGATAACATATCATGAATAAACAATAATCATAATTAATGATGCAAGATACAATTTTTACATAAAAAATTTTCTTTAGAATAATAAAAAAAATCACAGAATGATTCGTCTAAAAATATCTCCACTATATAATATTTTGATTATATAAACTTCAATAATATAAACACTCAATACCTTATATGAATCAAACCGAGTAATAATGAGTACAAAATAAAATAGTAGAAAAATAATTTGTAAAATGTTCTTATCAACTTCAAGAATAGCATAATCAGGGTCAGCAGATATTGAAACTCGATTCGAAACTTGATCGGATACTCGAATATTTCTCTTATCCCTTTTTTCTCTCTCTCTCCTTGTTCTCTCACTGACGACGTCATCTGGTCTGAAGAATATAAGTGGTTAACCCAAAAAAATGTCGGTGTATTTTTATGCTACAACTTGCGCTTGAGTTCCCATCAAGCGAGCCTTAAGCACGGGTGCCTTTGGAAAAGGCACCTCGAACACCCCTCGAGTGCACCTCTTCTATAATTAGTGCCTCGAGCACACTGCTATTAGTTTCGATACGTCAGACCTTAGTCTTGTGCGCTTTTCATGTGCAAAAAACTATTCATTTGTACCACCAATTGACATGTTAAATGAGTATGGATTCACACGGGAGTGATCTATAATCGAACATTACTCAAATTGCTAGTGCTGGATAAGTTTGTGTGGGAGCAACATTATGTGTAGGTTAGTGTTAAGCTACATGAGGCATATTCTTGACATGTGCCTCAATTTAATTTCTATTAGGGTGCTTGATTAGGAGGATTTTCTAAAAACCATTGGACATAGAAGGTGGAAGCTCTCCAATGGAAATATGGTGATTGTAAGAGGTAGAAAGGACAACTCCATATGTGCCACTCACAGAATATGCCAAGGTGTGGTGATTATGCAGAAAAATACTACCATCGAGTTATGATGTGAGAGGCTAGGAGAGTGACTAAGGCTTGAAGTCTCCTCAAGAAAAAAGATAGTTTCCCTATTAGGCACTTCTTTAAAAACCTGTACTCATTGTTTAGCAAGGAAGTAAGACCTAGTTGTGTTTTGAAGGTCCTTGTGGACTCTGAGGTTGAAGGTGTTGGACCTCGTATGCACTAATGTGTATTTTATGGGAGCTAGGTACCTTTGTGGTGATAATTGTTTAAGGAAGGTGTGGGCTTCATTTATGAAGTATAAATATAAAGTCTAGGACATGTTTACAATTCTATATTATAATGAAATGATAGATCGAAAAAAATTCAAAATAGACCATTTAGATAATAGTGGAGAGTATCGAATCCCTTTTGAGCAATACTATCACAAGCACAATATTAGGCTAGAGAAAATGATTTTGAAGATGCCTTAACAAAATGTGGAAACTGATAGGATGAGGCATATAATCATTAAGAGAGTTTAGTCCTTACTCTTTCACACAAACCTTCCAAAGCCCTTTTAGAAAAATGCCACAAGGACAATGTTAATGTTATCAACCTATCGCCCTCAGTTTCACTAAATTTTGATGTTCTAGAAAGAGAATTGACCAGGAAGGATGGGTCATATGACCATTTTAAGATGTTTAGTTGTTGGGCTTTTGTGCTCATTCTAAGTTGATGAAAGATCAAGCTCAACAAAGATACCAATGAGTGCATCGTAAGGAGTTTAGCTATAGGATTTTGGAACCAATTGATAAAAAGAATTACAAAAGTCATGATGTGGTCTTCTTGGAAGACCAACCATGAGAGATGGTGGAAGAGACAAGAAGCTATAGAGTATTGAGAGCATGATTAACTTGGATCTTGACCAAGTTGTCTAGAAAAAAGCTGGGTAGAGGAACAATAGCAAGAAAGTGAGGCCATAGAAGAAATGCCAAGGTTTGATCCGAGCACATCTCTAATAACAAATCTCATCAAGCCAAACCACTAGTGACTGAATCGCTAGTAACCGACCCATTTGAAGTTCTTGAACTACAACCAAGGAGATCTAGTGTGCAAAATTAATTTTTATAGAGATGGTCTTTGTATAAATATGTTATGTTCACTGATGAAGGAGATATAGATTACTTTGATAAAGCTTTAGAGCACGAGCGAAAGGAAGAATGGTTGAAAGCCATGTAAGAAAAAATGAACTATTTGTATGAGAATCATACTTTTAGTCGTGAAAGTTTTCAAACAACAAGAAAGGTACGTGAAAGTTTAGGGCTAAGTGCATGTAATCAAGGTACAATGTAAGACTGGACATGAAGGCTTTTGATGAAAAGAAAGGCATAGATTTTAAAGAAATCTTTTTGTTGGTAGTAAAGATGTCTTCAATTTGGATTATTCTAGGACTTGCAACAATTTTGAATTTGAAAATATAATTATTATATATGAAGATGGTGTTCTTTAATGGGAATCTAGAGAATGAGATTTACAACAAGCAACTAGAGAACTTTACAAGCAAAGGAAATGAATAACTTGTGTGCCATCTCAAGAAAAGTTTGTATGGTCACAAGTAGGAACCCATATACTCATATAAAAAAGTGTGATTCCTTCATGATAAGTCATGGATACAAAAAGACCAATTTAGACCACCTGTATTGTTGAAGAAGTTTCCAAATGAGAATTTTTTATCTTTCTCATGCTATGTGTGGATGATGCTTTAATTGTGACACAAGAAATTGACAAAATTCAAAGTTTAAAAGAAGATTTAGACAAGTTATTCTTAGTGCTTTTAGGAATTACAATGCAAATCCCCAAAATAAAAAGCAAGTTAAAATTCAGAGTTTAAAAGAAGATCTAAATAAGTCATTCTTAGTACTTTTAAGAATTGCAATGCAAATCCTCAAAATAAAAAAACATGCTAAAAAGGTGTTGGAGCATTACAATATGGGTATGTGAAAATATATGAGTTCTCCACTTCTGCATCATTTTAAAATGAGCTTGTCCAAGTCTCCTGCAAATGAAAAGGAGAAGGAGAAACTGAATTGATTCTTTATGTCTCTATTGTGAAAATTTTGATGTATGCAATCATATGCCTAGGCCTGACATTTTACATGTTGTTCTAGTGGTAAGTTGGATTCTCTCATACCCAAGTCCAGAGTACTAGTGAGTATTGAAATGGATCCTAAAACATCTCAAAGGCACTATCAAATATTACTTGAGATTTGGCAATGAAAAGCTTGTATTGAATTTGTATTCGAAAGTTAATTTGGATGAAGATGCTAATATTTGTAAGTTTATTTTGGGGGTACTTAATAATTTTTTAAAGGGAGATATGTCATAGAGAACTATGTTACAAAAAGGCATCACTCTATATATATGTTATTATTATAGAGACATGCAAAGATACTCTGTATAAAAAAAATTCTATAAGAATTAGTTCATAAGTAATAGGAATTTATATTGTATTTTAACAGTTATAGCACAGTTCATCTCACTGAAAATTAATCCTTTAACTACTGAACAAAACACATTAATATTAGGTATCATTAGAAAAGGAAATCTTTGAAAATGAAAAAATTTCAAATGAGGAAAATGCACACCGACTTATATGGCAAATATATATTTACCACTGAAAATATATATCACTGAAAATTTATATTTTTTTTCTCGCTCGTTCTCAACGCATGAGAGTATATTTTTCCTTTGTCACTACTACTTTTCTTCTTTTCCACTGTCCTATAGGGTTTGCTGCTTGCCACAACTGCTCAAGCTCAATGGTGTTAAAGCTTTTAGAATTTTCATTCCTAGAAGTTTGAATTTTGAAATTTCTAAAATTTGGATTCTTGGTACTTCTAAAAGTTTTCTACTTGTTTTTGTACCAATTTGAATTTTTAAATAACTTTTCTTATTATTGGTAGAATTTTAGAAACAATATCTTTTTATTACCCTATTATCCCCTTCAAAATAAATTTACAATTTTATCATATGATTACCAAGGAATAGGTTAAAAAATATATTTAAAATATTAAAAAAGTTGAACAATAAATACTTTAAAAAATAAAAATGAAATTTAGTTGGTAAAAACAATGTTGTGTATTATATACTACTATAGTAAATGTCTAAATTAAAAATATTTGTTAGGTATAGATTAGGTATAGCGAGTCTAACCCAAATTAAAAATGGGGCCCAAATGCCAGTAATCCGGACATAGATACAAAAGGATTGTGCCAACATTCTCAGTGGCTAGATAATAAAAAAGGCACAAAATTAAAATAAACAACGACTCAACAAAATAATAAATGAGATATTTAATTCTAATAAATGATTACAATCAATTAAAAAATAATAATGCACACATGAACAACTTGATCCAATAATGGTCGAATAAAAGTTATCCATTAATGTTTGAGTGGGTACCAAATTAATTCAAATAGCGATGACATATCAAAATTAACAACAAACATTTAATGTATTATTATAGGTAATAATTTTGAACTGACCAATGGATTAAAATTCTGACTATAAATATAGATCACCAACTAAAAATGGGACAATTCAATTTTTGACATTCAAACGCTTGAGACATACTTTATCAAACAAGCTCCCTTAGTGAGTATACTCTAAAGGAGTCCAATCCACCACACTCACAAATATTCAACACTCTTCCCCTCATTTCTTCATTTTCTTTCCCGCTTATTTCTTTTCAGTATCTTTTAATTTTTTTTTAAAAAAAATTTAATTTAAATATCAGAAAATATATCAAGAAATAAACCCTATATACTTCTAATTTTTTATTAAGTTATTGTGGTACATATGGCTAGAATTTCTAAATACAAATAATATACTTGCCATTTATCGAATCGGTTAAAAAATTTACAGTACTTCCTAATTTATACAACAATTTAAATCTAAAAAATATATTAATAGTAATATTGACCGTTTAATATAATTATTTTAGACAAATAATCCAATAAAATTGCTTTGAGAAAGTCACATAGTTTGGGTTCAAGAGATAGTCCCCCATGAGAGCCTTACTCACACATGATTAAGATAAATATAAATAATGTCACAGTTCATCATATGTTTTAATTATAATATATTATCACACGATAACAAATATTATTTATTTTATATCTATCATTACGGTTGCATCCAACTAAGCAATCATTAGGCTGAAGGCATTGTCCAACACATCACTTCATAAATCTCCAGGACACCCACAGTTAATGGAATAATATCCTTTTTTATTATAAATATTATATTTTTTAAAATTAAATTATTATTATTTTTAAATTTTTATATATTATAATATATATTATATTCTTCTTAAATAATTAATATTTTTTAATTTAAATAATTTATATAATTATTATTATAATTTTTCAAAGTTTATGTGATATACTTAGAAATAAATTAAACCTTTTTCATTCCCTTTACTTTTATATTTTTATATTATTTCAGACATATTTACCAAATTAATTAATATTTCTGTCCTTTTCCTAAATCAAATACCTAAACCGTCATTCTCACTTTGCAATCGTCTTCCGGCGGATACAATCCTCAAGCGCCTACAAGTCATTTAGTCCACCGTCTTCAGGTTCACCATTGTTTCACCAGTTCCCAGAACGACCAATCCTTTCTCTAGGCACCGTGCTTTTTCTCGGTACAGTCCAAAAGCATCGTCTTCACCGGTCTCTATATTTCACCGATCTGACAATAATTGGTCACTGACCTCAGATCCGGCCTCACAGGCTTCAGATCCCTTCTCACATTGATCATCATCATCATCAGATCTGTGATTCATCGACTCCGTTGATTTTTCGTTTCGGCACAGTCACTGTCATCGCAGTAGCACAAGACGAACAAAACGCAGGATCTCATGTGCTTTCTACAATCAAACGCATCTTTTTGCATTTGGCGAAGCAGCATTGCTCAGATGCGCCGTCTCACTTGTTCTGACATCCCAACACATCATTTTAGTCGGCTTCTCTCCACGGCCCATCGGTCAGCATTTCACGGGCCCCTTTCTCAGCGGCCCAATCTGCAATCTTCGGCCCAATATTGGCCCAATCACGCAACAGCTCTAAACAGAAGCCTTCTGCCAGCAAGTGCCCCCGCTGCCACCGCTGCCGACCGCCGTTGTTGACCACCGCCGACTGCCGACCACTGGTACAGTTTCCGGTGACTTTTTTTGTTACTTCTCGGCATTTTTTCGGCCATCTTTCTTGAGATCTTTCGGTAACTTCTTGGTTTATTCCGACAATCCATTGGTAATTTTCGACATCATCCGATGAATTTTTTTGGTGTTCTTTAGTGACCTTTTGGTGCATTTCTGACAACTTTTTTGGCAATCATTCTGGTAATTTTTTGGTGCATTTTTTATCATTTTTTGGCGGTATTTTGGTAACTTTTTTAACATATTCCAATAACCTTCCAGTAACTCTTCTGATAATATTTTTGGTAATTTTAAAAATATGTCAACCTCTTTCTATTGCTGTCATACCTACATTATTTTGTTAATTATGTCCTCGTTTGTTACAGTTTCATCTCCTACTGCATCTGGTTTTGAGACAATTATCAATCAGATTTATTTCTGTCATCTCAATGTTTAAGACTAACTCTCTTCAAAATATATCTATATACTAATTTTTTGACTTTGCCTACTATAATCACAAACATCTAATTCTTTTTTAATTTTGTATAAGATATTTTCAACTAATATCCTTATTATTATACTATTGATGATTTTTATATATCTGTTAATCATATTGAATATATTTACCCTCAACTTTTATATTTTGGACACTTACCATATCCCAAACTAATTTCTAAATCTCATATTTATTAGTTACTTTGTTGAATGTAGCCTTGATTTAACATTTTCACATAAGGGTTCTAAAATTTGGAATTAGAAGATAGGTGAGTTCATTGGAATCTAATGTAATATTAGTTGCCTTTTAGCTCATATATTTTTATTTCCCATGTTTATTTATTGCTACTGTCTCTTCTAGTTTTTAGCACATACAACTTGATCTTCCTTCATTATATCATATTTAATCCTTAACCTCAAATGATCACTTTGAAAAAGTTATTTTTAACTCTTTTGATTGTGTGTTTTATTATTTAGATAAACAATTAGTTTTATCATTTAATAAAAATGACTCTTTGTGAATTTATTTTTTACATTATTAATCTGAGTTTCTTGATACATTTTATAAGTTTTGACAGTTGATAAAAATATAATTTGATTATATAATGAAGGTCTTTCATTCCAACGCTGTTCTAGAATATACCTCTACCTTTTTCGAATGAAATTCAACAAACGGGTACTATAACGAAACAGTTATACTGAATGTAGATATTGTTACATTATTGCCATTGGTTATACTCTAAACCTATATGCTTCTCTTTCTAAGTCTATTAGGAGAGATGTTGCACTTACTGATGTACTATTAATTGAGTTTTATTTTCTTACTATTTCACACCAAATTTTATAAGAATGTTTTTATAAATAGGTACCCGATTATTTTCTTTTCAAAATTTTTGGCTGTACCTATTTTATTCTACTCCCTTCCTATAAGCATACCAAACGTGAATGTCACTTTTTACATTATTGCTTTATTGATTATAATATTAAATATAAAGGCTATTGGTATTAGGACCATATAAAAACGTATCTTCATATATTCAAAAATTTTCAATTTTAAGAACAAAGTAAATCTTTAATGATGTCCCTTCAAATACTTCCCTTTCTCCTTGAATTTTCATTAACCTACCTATCAAATCCTTTTTGAAAATTTCCTTATACGCACGCCATGTAAGCTCTACTACTTCTAATAAGTTTGAATTGCCTAACACCCCAACATTACATACAACCTATTAGAGTCCTCATTCACCATGGAAACTCGTCGCTGCCATTGGCTATGTGCTGCTCTTCATAAATTTTATGACTATCACTATTTTTTTATTCTTACTATTTTTTATGAGCCATATACTTATCATAAAATTTTCTTTGACTTTCTTTAACAATAAGCTATGTTTAGAGAGCTTAATACTATTTTATAGGACTTAGACTTGAAATCTAATTACTTTTCGACCTTGTATGACTATATCATGAAATAAATGGATATATAAATAAAAAAATCAATTATGATGGTTTGAAAATCTAAGATAAAGCTAGTTTTGTAGCTAAAGGTTTTAGCATTTTATATAGAAGTATAACATTGATTGTGAGGAGATTTTCGATTCTATTACCCACATCATTTTTGTTCAATCTTTTTTGATTTTCGCCACTATACGTCAATGGCCTTTACTTTAAATGAATATAAAAATACACTTCTATATGGTGACTTGATTGAGGATTATCTTATTTATACCCATTCTCCTAAATAGGTATATCGTTATCGGTGAGTATTACATGGTGTTAAGTAAGCTCTCCATACTTCATTTGCCAAGTTGAACTCTACTATTTTATAACTTGGGTTTGCTAGCAATTCTCATGACTTTACCTTTTAACTTACCATAACATTTATCTTATTCTATATTATCACTATTATCTTATTCTATATTAATGATATAATTATTATTAATGATGATAGTTCTAATATCTTTTAATTTAAATGCATTTTGGGTCAAATGATCTCAATTTCCTTTGCTCATTTCTTAGATTTGAGATAATTGTCACATTTGATGGCTACTATTTAACATAGGCTAAGTATACTTTTACTATCTATTTAATTGCTCATTAGCTACTGATTTTCTCTATCTATTAGGGGATTTGCTCATCTCATGGTATAGTAAAAAGTTGACTATTATTATTCGTTCTAGTATTGATGTTAAATATCATGCTTTTACTAATACTATATTTGAATTTTTTTAGATTTGTTGGCTTTTTTAGGATATTAGTGTTCTTCAACCCCGTAGCACTCCCCTCTATTGTAACAATCCTAGTGCTATATAGATTGTCCACAATGATATGTTTCATGGGCGTACAAAACACATCGAGTTTGATTATTATTTTGTGTACTCAAGAAAGGCACCTTTTTGCCTTCTCTTAGTTTTTTTAGCGAACCAATTGGATGCTATTTTTATAAAATTTATCCGCCTGATCACTATATCGATTTAGCTTTCAATCGCTAACTAATCTCTTCCAAACCATATTGAGTTTTAAAAAATATTAAGGATATAATATCATTCTTTGTTATCGATATTGCATTCTTCCTAAATTAGAATATTATGATATTTTTGTATATTAAGATATATATTATATTGTTATTAAATGTTTTAGCATTTTATATAGAAGTATGACATTGATTGTGAGGAGATTTTCGATTCTATTACCCACATTATTTTTGTTCAATCTTTTTTGATTGTTGCCACTATACGTCAATGGCCTTTACTTTAAATGAATATAAAAATACACTTCTATATGGTGACTTGATTGAGGATTATCTTATTTATACCCATTCTCCTAAATAGGTATATTCTTATCGGTGAGTATTACATGGTGTTAAGTAAGCTCTCCATACTTCATTTGCCAAGTTGGACTCTACTATTTTATAACTTGGGTTTGCTAGCAATTCTCATGACTTTACCTTTTTAACTTACCATAACATTACTGGTATCACTATTATCTTATTCTATATTAATGATATAATTATTATTGATGATGATAGTTCTAACATCTTTGAATTTAAACGCTTTTTTGGGTCAAATGATATCAATTTCCTTTGCTCATTTCTTAGATTTGAGATAATTGTCACATTTGATGGCTACTATTTAACAGAAGCTAAGTATACTTTTAGTCTTTTTTTCTGTACTGAGCTCATTGACTGTAAGATATTTACTAATTCTTTTGAATATAACAACAAACCCTATCCTATTAATGGTTAATATCTCTATGATACTATCTTTTATCACTAATTAGTTATGAGCCACATATATCTCATTGTCACTGGGCTTGATATTGCACATGTGCATTTTTCAGTTAATATGTTAGTTTTGCGTTCTGTTTACTACACTATTATTTTTTGTACTTTTTGCCAAGTGAAAGGCAATCTATTTCATAGATTACATTTATTCTCTTACTTTTCCTTGGAGTTTCAAGTATATTCTGATATTGATTCATTAGTAAATCCTAGTGATCGACAATTAGCTACTGATTTTCTCTATCTATTAGGGGATTTGCTCATCTCATGGTGTAGTAAAAAGTTGACTATTATTATTCGTTCCAGTATTGATGTTAAATATCATACTTTTACTAATACTATATTTAAATTTTTTTAGATTTGTTGGCTTTTTTAGGATATTAATGTTCTTCAACCCCATAGCACTCTCCTCTATTGCAACAATCCTCGTGCTATATAGATTGTCCACAATGATATGTTTCATGGACGTACAAAACATATCGAGTTTGATTATTATTTTGTGTACTCAAGAAAGGCACCTTTTTGCCTTCTCTTAGTTTTTTTAGCGAACCAATTGGATGCTATTTTTATAAAATTTATCTGCCTGATCACTATATCGATTTAGCTTTCAAACGCTAACTAATCTCTTCCAAACCATATTGAGTTTTAAAAAATATTAAGGATATAATATCATTCTTTGTTATCGATATTGCATTCTTCCAAGATTAGAAGATTAGGATATTTTTGTATATTAAGATATATATTATATTGTTATTAAATTAGATGACTTTTTTTTTTTAATTTAAATAATTTATAAAATTATTATTATTATAATGTTTTTAATTTAGGTTACCTCCATCTTCTATAAAAAGGATGATTTATTGCTCAATTTGATAAAATATAGAATTTTTTGTTTAAATTCCCTCTTTTTTCACATTTCTACAATTACCATTGATTTTGTTGGATGTATATTCCCTTAATTAATAACATATTAAGTGATCGCATAACAACGTTGGTGAAGAATTTTAACATTTTTAGGTCAACGCAGATGTGATGCCAAAAGTAATTGAACTCCTTTATCAGTTATGAATAAAAATTTATAATTTTTTTAAAACACATCAAAAATACTTTTAATTAAATCATGTGTTATTATTCTCTCTCTTAAATACTTGATTCTAAATATTTGACTGGGCTCTTAAGAACAATTCAAAGAGGCTGCCCCTCAAATCTAATAGAGTTTTAAATTATAATTAATATATAAAACAAATCCACGTAATATAGCGTAGGCACTGCACCTTATGAGTGAGGTATAATACCAATTCATATCGATAAATTTACCATGACAACATACGATGCTTTTTAAATTGTGACCCACTTGTGAAATGGAGCTCATTCGGTGCGGTGCCACAGCCCTCGTGTGTCGCACCGCGCTCTTAATGCGTGATGTTTATGTCACACATCGTGTACTGTTGAATATAAATTTAATTTTTCGGTATATCTATCTGAAAAAATTAAAAGCAAAATGATTTTTTAGAAAAATAAAAAAATTGAGGCCGTTGGGCTTTGAACCATCGGCCGTGAGCTGCGGTGCGGTCCTTGGGGCAGGAGGCGCAGCCCTTGCGGTGCGTTCCTTAGGGGGTTAGAAGTGAGCGGCGTGACTATTGGAGGTAGGTAGACCTGCCAATGGAGTATAACTCAAGGAACCAAATGCTTCACTTTCCGAGCAAACATGCTTTGCTTTGCGGACAATGTCAAACTTGATAGGCTGAAACAAGCAGTCCCCCAACATAATCGGAAAGCCGGTGACATGCATGAGAACAACCACCAGGGATCGAGGTTATTTTTTTTACATCTTAATTATTTATTTTTAAATAATTAATTATAATTTAAAAATAATTTTAATAATTTTTTTTTTTTTTAAAATAAAATAATTTTTAAAATAATTAATTATAATATCTTTTTCAGGTGTGGGCCAGAGAACAACCAACCCCCCAACCCAAGAAAAAAAAGAAGAGAAAACAAGAAAGAAGGAAAAGACCAGGTCTTATATGCATGACCCCAACATATATAAAAGACGTTCCTGATTTTCTCTAATCATCTTGGTTAGCCCCTTCTCTTTCCATGTCTTTCTTTGCCCTCTCTCGCTGCAACTGGTAGGATAGATACATTTTCTCAACGACCTCTCTTGAAAAAGATTAATTAGTTGCAGAGTGAGAAAGAGAAGAACTGGGATCAGCAGCAATGGCAGCAGCGACGGCTCTTTCTGTGTTGCTTGCCGTCTTGTTATTCAAATTCAAAGCATGTGGAGCGAGCTCATTAATGGACAGCCATGGCGGAAATATCAGAAAATTGCAAGCTTTCAAGGCTTCGCTTCTTGAAGCTGAAGCCTCTTCGCCCATCAGTCCCTCTCCTGCTTATTCACCGCCTCATGAGGTAATTCTAATTGGATTTTGGGTTTCTATCCGATTAAAAGAAAGATTGATTTAACCCATCATTTATTATGATTGGACGTATAAATTAATATATTTTTTAACAATAAATAAAAATTAAATAACATTTTTTTAAAAATCAAATCATAAAGTTATTTGATTAATATCGTACCATTGTGATTAAGAGAGATTAAATCAACTCATATTTTAAAGACATAGGCTCCCTGAATCCATTCCAAGTTACCATTCCAAGTTACCAACTGTTCCTTCATTTACTTCATTTTTTTAAGCAAAAAAAATTATTTGTTTGGCGTAGATTAATAATTAGAAGACTATTACTAAGCCAAATTATATAAATTTATATAAAGGAAGATTAGCAAAGCCCATAAAATATATCTTATTTTAATTTATACAATATAAAACAATAAAAATCTAAAATTCTGCCCAATAGATGTCATAATATTCATCACAAATTCTCATAATTTAAATATTTCTTTCATTAGTTCTGATAGGAAATATAATATTTACTAAGATAAAATATAATTACTATCCTCCTTAATTTTGCAGAATTTTAACTTTCATGATTATTTTTTACGGTGCCGATCAATCATTACCGATTTTTAATGTTATTTATTCATTGCCCGGCCATCTCGAGCTGCCAAACCTCTCGAATTTTGATCTCTCGAGCTGTGAGATTTGGGGTCAACTCCCACACTTACATAAAGTATTATGTTTTATTTCCAAAGCTGTCAAATGGGCATCTCTCGTGCACTGAAATAGAATGGCCGCTGCATGGGTCTGCCTTATCCGTGCCCAACGGGTGCACGTGTACCGATATTACTATAAAAAGGCTTTGCGATTTTATGATAGAGATTCGAGATTATTTTTAATATAAGAGGGTCAAACTAAGATAAAGAAAAGAGAAAATAGGTAAGATGAAGATTTTTGATATCCAGTTAGGGATTAATTTGAGTTTCATTTTTAGCTAAAGTTGGGTGCATTGTTTTAGTCATGTTCCTGTAACTTATTTTCTTTTAATTGTTTGTTTTTTTTTTATATATATTTATCTTATGGATTATAAAGTGTGTTGAGGATTAAGTTTAATTATTATTCATTCAGGTTGTTGTGAAAGAATCTCAGGATATAAACTAATCAATTTTAGCAAACTTTTAAAAATTTATCCCGTAATTTTATATTGAGAAATGTTTTCCATATTAAATAATTTTTGGCATTTGGTGACCCACATTAATTGCCGATCTCTCGGGCTTTGAGCTTCTATCTTTCCAAACTTGAGTCGGCTGCATGGAAGTGAATCATGCTGACAACTAGTCTCTAAACAACTCTGAAAATATGTGATTTGAAAGTAGCATCGATTCATACTAGTCGAGCCTGCAACCTCAAGTTCACAAGGAAACTGCACTGCAGCGTCTTTGTCTATCTCTTTTTGCTTTCCCCTCTCCACTTTCCTCAATTGTAGGGTATCTTTCTTTCACTTGAAGGACAGAATCAACTCCCAACGATCACAACGATCACACGTAACCGCGTCCTATAAACTCACCCATGTAAATTCCTACTTCGATAAAACTAATTCTATAATTGAGAAATGGAAGAAAAATTAAAACAAAGGATTATTATACTGGTTTTGGCTATATAATCAAGATCTCATGACGCTTACTCTTAAAAATCAAACGTGACACATTGTATAAAATGGAAGAAGTATTATCTCAATTTTCTGTACAGTGGTGATGGTGATCTCAGATGTATTCAGGATTAATATTTGCATCTTGGTGAAGGTCACAGCGAAGAGTCCATGCGTGTACCGTGTGACATCTTATGGGGCGGATCCCACGGGGAAACAAGACAGTACGGAGGCACTCTTGAGGGCGTTTTCAGATGCTAGCCGTGGCCCAAGTGATGGGTTCTTAATGGCTGGGGTCAGCAATCATGGCGGTTCGCAAATCGACCTTGAAGGTGGAAATTACTTGGTTAGCCGCCCCCTTCGATTCCCGGCTCCCGGCATCGGAAACATCATGGTACGCATCCACATCTTATTTCATATATATTTTCTTACACATTGTATTATTATGTTTATATATTGGATTAGCATATATTCATGCACGTATGATTTCTTATTAATGCAGACCCCAAATCAACTTACCCAATAAGGTCGACGTTTAACCCGTGAAAGAACCATGCACAAAGTTCACGTTTATAAAATGAAAATTCTGGTAGTGACCACTTTCGAGGACCTCTTTTCTAATCACTCTTACCTTCCCTAACTGCATGCACAATATATAGATAAAAGGTAAAATGCGGTTGTAACAATGAGTAGTGTTGCTCCCAGAATCTGCATTTTAATCATCTTAACTATTAGAGACCCTACATGAAAAGAACACGAGCTGACTGGAGATAATGATTTCGGGAAAGCAACTTTGATAATTATGGCAGCAAACGTATTTGGATGGAGATACAATAGAGGGAGGAGAAGGGATTCGTGGTGTTAGTAAAGGCTTTAGGAGCCTGGGTAAGTGTGGAATGTCTGCTCTTATATGCCGACAAGATCATATCGTTATTGAATTTTTGATCATTTTCTTATGAGTTTCTTACTTATTATATATACTGTTTTTCATTTCTATTGATAACCAAAAGTTTATCACAATGATGCGAAATTTAGCTTGAACGAAATATGAAGAACATTCACATGATGTTTGCGCAAGATTTCATTTGAGTGAAACTCTCCCATGTCAATTCCGTGAAATAAACATGAGGCAAGGGCCTGAGCAGTGATTTCATTAAGAAATTTAATGGCCGGATGCTCAAGCAACTTGTGGAGGTATACATAATTGTGATCTGATTTTATGGTAGAATTTGTGAAATTTTAACTCAGAGCGCGATAACAAAGAGAGAAAATAGAAAAAGCGAAATCTTTTCCTACCCGATTGTGTTTAATTGTGTGCGTTTATTATCTTGCATGATTCAATTGAGAGAAAAGAGTGGATGATGATGTTGATGCTCCTGAATTCTTGCAAGTGGTATCAAGTGGTTCGATTTGTAGTGATCAAATTTGTAAAAAAATTTAAAATACATTTATCACCAAAGAGTTTGCCATTATTTATTAAAAATTTATGGGCAAAATAATTTTATTTCAGTCATGGAAGAGTAAAAAATATTTTAACCTAGAAGGAAACTATGAAAGCAATAAAGAAAAAAATAGACAAGTCAGAGAAATCAACTAAGGAAAAGCGGTTATACAGGTGGAACTCATGATTTATACGCTCATAGGACTTATGATTTATACATGAGGGATAGGCCGCAATCAATTCTAATAGTTTATAAATTCACTTAAATTTATTATCATTTTATAAATCTTAGGGTTTGAGTATTACATGAGGTTGATGGTTTGCTTATGCACTGATAGCAGAAGGAGCACACATGTAAAACTTGCCAATGGCATTCGAATTTCACCTAGCGCTTAAGCTGGAGTTTGAATTAGTGCTCAAATGCAAGATTTTTGGCGTTTAAATTAAGGGAGTGCGAATTTTGAGCTGGAGTTTCAGGTAGAGTTTGATCGCGATTTTTAGCGAGAATCTCAAATATTTAATATAAGGGAGCATTGCACAAAGAGAGAAAGGAGAAAAGAGAGAATGCAAAATTTTTGATATTTATTTGAGGTCCAATTTAAATTTTATTTTTTATTAAACATGGATATTTTGTTCTAACCTCCACCAAAAGACGTATTGTCGATCGATTATTCTTTTTCTTCGTCATATTCTTCTCTTGTGGGTTGTTGAAAGTGTGGGGATTATATTCAACTATTATTTATATAATTTTTATAAACAATTATCAGAGGAGGTTAATTATAGCCATATACTTTATATTTAATTTGTTTAGTGTCTTATGGTTCTTTCATTAGCTGAGAAGTGATTTTCGCATTATGTATTATTGAGAAACTTGTGTACTTGGTTGCACCTTTTTGTTCTTTATACTTATACAGGAAATTAATGGTTGTTGATTAGCGAAAATCTTCATTTGTTTTTTTGTGCTGGTTTTGTTTGTGCATTTAATCCCAAAAAATGGTATCAGAAAGTTAATTTTTGATGTAAAAACTATAATTTGATAGCATTGAAGTCAAAGCGTTTCCTATTCTCCCATTAAATAATTTAATGGATAAAATAGTTTTATTTTTTGTAAGAAAGAGTAAAGAACATTATTACTTGGAAAGCAACAATGGAAACACTTTGAAAAATAGATAAATTAGAAAAATTAAATGATGATAAGTAGTTAAATATGAGAGATTTGACTAATTATACGATTAAGATATATCCTGTAGACAACACACTTTAAGAGGTTATTGGTTTGTCAGATTCAGTAGAAATTTGGATAAAACTCGATGTTCGGTACAAGTCCAATTCATTGACGGTAAGGTTGTACATGAAGAAGCAATCTATAGCTATTATTTGTTGGAAAGGGGAAGTTTTGAGAATTATTTGGATAAGTTCAACTGAATTATAAAGTAAATATTCTCATTTGATAAGAAAATCAAGGGTAAGAACAAGGAGTTTATGTTGCTGACTTTATTATTAGCCTAGTATGGTCATATCATCACGATGCTATTGTTTGAGGAGGAGCTCAGCCTTAATGAAGTGATTGCATCTTTACTTATGAACAAGTTTAGATAGAATGAATGTGATAAGATTTTGATGGAGGAAAGTGCCTTGGTGTCCACTAGCGATTGTGGGCACATGATGTTGATGGAGAGAGGTGAAAAGTCAGAGATGAGTTGTAACATACTTGACACAAATTAAACGTATCAAAATTGAACTCTAATTCAAATCCAACAATAATTGTTTAATCGTTGATTTAAGCCAAATCAAACAACGGCACACAATTCTATAATAAATATTATTAAAAAATTTAATAATAAATAAATATTAAATTATAGGACTTAAAAGTTACATTTAAAAGTGATTCCAAAAACTTATCTCATGATCAATTTAGATAATTAGTAAGAAAAATCATTCTTAAAACTATTTTTTGAAAGGGTTCTCTGATACCAAAAATCTTTACAAATATATCCAAGCTTGCTAATCTACAAGGTTAGAAAAAAAATATCAATAGTGAGCCTAATATTTAATAAAATATATATAATTTATATATATATTGATATAGTGAATGAACATATAAAGAATGATATACATGATGAAAAGTTAAAATACCAATAATATAAAAATGCAATAAAATATGTGAAAATCATAGAGTACGTCAAAGTCATGCAAATATTTCCGAGCTTTCATCTAATCAGCTTCCAAGCTCTCATCTAATCAGCAATACTAAAACGAGAGAATTCTTGTGAACATACCTCCTCTCGAACACGCAAAGGGAAAGCACTAGTACAAAATGTTCGAGATTGCCTGAACATTCGATAACCAAAAGCACAATCAAACTTTTGTAATGGCCAAACTTAACCTGAGATCTATCCTATCACTTAATCTTCAACCAACGATACTTCAAATACAGCTCGATCTTAGAGAAAATTTAAATTTCTTCAAATGGATTCAACAAATCCTCGATCTTTGAGAGTTGATATACATATCCAATTTCTAAATAATCCAAACATAAATCTATCGGTCCAACTTTATTCACTAGAGAATATTGAAGCACTCCATGCCAAAATTCTTGGTCGAACAAAACCCTTCTCAACAGTTCTACAATTGTTATTTCAATTTCTTTAATTTAGACAAGACTAACCTGTACAAAGCCTTTGAAATAGAAGCAGATCCAAGCACAACATCAAAAATAAATTTAATCTCTTGATCTAAAAGCAATCCAGTTGAATCTCTGAAAAATATCTTCAAACTTGCAGGTGATCAAAATATCTTTAATGGTCACAGAATAACTCCCCAATGTAATTATATATGCCAGACAAACTTAGCATCCATCTCTAAACAGATGACTCGCTTGTAATACCGAAAATCAACATTTAAACCTTCTTATTGATCCTTCATTGGAACTTAGAGGACTTATATCCAGAAATGTAAAATGGGACTAACTTGCCGTAATAGCCTTCCATGACAAAGAATCCAACTCTAACTTCATGAGTTGTATCCACAAATGCTTCACCTGGAACCATCTGACTCCTTTCTAGTCGTCTGAAATCCGAACGCCTGGGATTCAGACGATCCTTTAACAAATGCCATATTTGGTCACAATTTGAAGCAGACTCCATTTCTGATGAGGCAACTCATCACGTGTACTTCTTCCTGCTAAATTTGTAGACTGACCCTGCAAACTTAAACTTCAAGGAAGAACACTTTGCTTCATTTGACTTTCTTTTAGCGTATCTTCTGGAGGATAAATATGTCCATCCTCCGAGTTATGACTCCAATGCTCTGTCTACTTTTTAAAAACGTATCTCTCGAAATTACTCCTACTCGATCAATAGGGCCTGGTCCAACTTTTGGTAAGTCCTTAGTTACTCTCATACTTTAACAAATCTTTTACATTCTTCAACCTCTTCCTGAGCATTGCTTTAGAAGGTCGAACTTCGAACTCTTCATCCATCGATTCTTCAATGATGAAACATTTACGGGGACGGCTATCCACACGATCACAGCGACGAGTGGGAATGGACAATCTTTTGTCATTTTCTTGCTCCAGTTATAGCTTCAAACTTCTACACGATCAGTATCATCACTACCAACGAAATCAAATTTGCACTTCATTGTCTTTCTTCTGGCAGATGTTGTCCACCAAATCTCTAAAGCTTCTCTAGTAAGGAGAAACGAGTTGACTTGACATGATCTCATTCATCTTTATCTGCATTGCATTCGAATCAGACGAATAGCTGACAGATCCCGACCATACTCCTACATTACATCTGAATATTTAACTCTGAAAGGATAAAATAGAAAAAGTGAGTCTAATACTTAACAAGTATTATATTTAAATAAAAAAAGTTCAATAAATTAGAGAGAATGTCAAGTAGATAAAAATCCGTTCAAATGATAGGATAAATCCAAATCGCTGATATAACAAATCCTATAAAAATCGAAGGTCTAGAATTCGAAATCTAATAGTAGTCTCGTACAAAAATTAAATATCCAAATCCAAAACAAATGTCCAAATAAGAAAACAGTCCTCATCGGGACGTGTATATATATATATATATAAGCAAAAGAAAAGTGATCCGGACCGATTCTAATAGGTAATTAGCCGATTCCAAAGTCAAATCCAAATCTGAGTCCGAATCCAAGACCCGATCGGCTTGTGATTTGGGGCAAAATCCAACAGCCGAATGATCTAATAGCATGCGCAGAAACTGAAATAGTATCGCAGTAGATAATCCAAAGGTTCGGATTAAAATATACAGTTTAAAATCATTTGTACGAGACATACCAAGACCCAACAGATGGTAAAATCGGCAAATTTTAAATCCAAATTTCAAATCCATATCCAATACCAATCAATGTAGAAATACAAATTATACACCAAATTTGAATTCTGATTATTTAAATAATAGTTTGAGAAAGGGTTATACATAATTTCGATAACCTTAGGTTAAATCAAATACAAATTAGGCCAGCATGTGTGGTTATCCATGTACTTTGTACCCATGGATAAGGTTGCTTACTATTATTTGTCACCCTCGACTTTGAGTGTAATCCTCAAACTTATTAGATATATTAGGATATCCGAATATATTCTAAGGTCAAGTCAAATTATCCAAATAAAAAGAGTTACTACTCAAAACATTTCCTGCTAGTGAAAGGGGATTTCCAAATAACAAATATGTCTCCGTCGGGAGTTGGCCAGAAAATCTAATATCCAATTCCAAATATAGTGAACACAACCCAACACGTGCATGTGAAAATATACGGCCTATGCGAGTTTCGTGCATATTTTCGTTACACATATTAATATAAATATACACAGTGTCTAATAAATTTTTCAAGCTTTCAGAAAAATAGTAAATTCTCAAAATCATAAAACCCATATAAAAAAATATCCAAATTAGCCAATAAACTATACATGCATGTCCAAATTAAATAGATCGAGTATATAAAATTACATGCATGTTAGTAAAAATTTTAAACAGTATACAAAATAATTAGAAATTAAATTAGATCAAATAGGGGATTTATAGATACTTATCTTGATCTCATACTTTACAAATTTGAAGAAAAAATGTCCCGAATCACCTGAATAGGCACTTTCTCTCTCCTACAGTGCGTACCCATGCCTCTGCTCGTGTTCTCCTTCTCTTCCATGTGGCTTCTACTGAACGCCATTGCTGGTGCCGCCTGTGTGGCCGTCGCTGGCCTTCTTGGTGTCACCACGCCAGTGCCGGCGCCATAGCTCTACTGTCGGAGTCCCTTGGTGCCGTCTTCTCTCTCTCTTACTTGCGACCCTCGCCGCGCGCACAATCGCAGACCCACCGGTGCGCGACCTCTTTCGAGTGCCGCTGCTGTCAATGACCCAGCCCTTCTCCGCCGACTTCGCTGTCGTCGGCTGCCCCTACCTTCCTCTCCCTTCTCTCTGTTCCTTCTTCTCCACGCCAAAGCCCTCTCTCCTTTCTCTTCTCCTCTCCCTCATTCTCTCTCCCCGATTCTCCCTTATCTCTTCTGATTTCCTTTTTCTTTTTTTTCGTTTTTCATGTATTATTATTATTATTATATTTTAATTTTTTTATTTTAAAATTTAAACCGATATTCGGGTGATAGTAGATACATACTTCGAGCACCAACCTAACTAATCTAAATATCCTTCCATATTTTTTAATATTAAATTAATTTTTTTATACCCAAATTACCCAAAGTCACCATTAATATTAAATTAATCGGAACAAAAAATTTAGAATATTACAGATATATTTAAATATATTTTACTAATTCTTTATAATAATTCTTTCTTAATAAAAATTAAAAACCATATATCAAAATATAAATATATAATTTTTTGTACAATTCGAAAAAAACAAATCACATTTGTTAAAATCAAAGTATAGTTTTTATTAATTGACCAGCAAAGACAAGACACGAAAGAATATATTTGCAAAAATTTTAGAATTTTATTATGATATACATGAATTTAAGACATAATTTTTAAAATTTTCTTGAAATTTAAATTAATTGACATATATGCAAGATATAATTAAAGAAAGTAAACAAATATTGCATGTATGAAGATTTAAATAAGAAATGCTTAGATATTTTTAAAAAATTAATTACAACGTACGAAATAAATTTAAATATACTTATTTTAAATTAAAAATACCAAAAATTTGTTTAGATTCACTGAAATTTCACTTCAAATTTACTTTCTCATTATTTTTCTTTCTTCTTTTCTCTTTTTTCTCTCATCTCCTTTTTCTCTTCTCTCAAGAAGTCAAAAAAATGACTAAAATAGGTCAGAATTATTTTTAAATAGCATATTGATATTCATGTATCCATTAGGCATGGATCAAGTATAATGCTCAAATCATGCCTTCGCACGAATGTCCATTATGCTCTAAAATTTTGAAATAACAATGCATGAATGTCCATTATGCTTGTATTAGGCACGACAATTTTTTCTCAAATATGCTTTCATATGACTTAGGCTCACATCGGCACCATTTGAGCCTAGCTTATTTTGATCAAATATTTAATTCTTAATTGAATGTATAATTAATTTTGATAATTTATCATTTTTCTTAAATTTAGTATCTTTAGAATGAATTTTTGGTCTTGGATTTTACATTTCTCCATTTCTTATTGTCATGTCCCCGGTCTAAAATTGAATTTCATTCCAATAAATTAGGCTCTAATTAAACACCCAAAAATAAATGTTAAATCTACCAACTTAAACCCAATAAAAATATCAGGACACAATATTATAACAAATACCATTAAATAGTCTGATAGTATATAAATATCTATGTGTGGGATTCAAAAATTCCAACCAAAAGCTACTCTAAAAACTCATCAACTGTTTGAATTAGATCATCAATAAGGAAAAGTATATTAAACCTGAAATCATAGCAACCACCGATATATCTAACAGTTTACTAAGGATAAACAATTATCGACTTGTGGCCATAATACAGATAATATCTAAAAGACGAATTGATAACTATTTGTTTGAAAATCAAATTACAAACAAAACAACCTAACAACTATTTCTTCTAAAAACTCTTCATCATTCGAATTCCTTGCAAAAATATTTGAACCCATTAATATTAATGGTTTGTAAAAATATAATAAGTGTAAATCTAATACCGAATAAAGTACGTATAAATTTTATATATGTGAAAATAATGAACGAACATGTAAAGGATAATATTCATAATAAAAAATCAAAATACCATTAATATCAAAATTGCAATAAACATGCTAGAATTTGTATACAGTTTTGGACGTAAAACATACCAAATTTGTGTAGACGTACAAAGCATGAAATATATAAAAATTATGCTAAATTCGTGCAAATATTTATAAATATAAAGTTTGTGAAAATCGTTTAAACATATAAGAATATGAAATGTGCAAAAACATTTCCAACATATATGAATTAAGAATCGATGATGACCTTATTATTAAGAGTTGAATATCGAAGATTGGATTATAATTATTTTCAAATATCTAAAAGCCACACACAACTATTTATGTCTTGGGGGGTTTGATTACATATTATTTTCTATAGATGGGGTAAACGTTAGTTGTTTGACCCATGGATATTAGGTTCAACTTTTGATTTGTAAATAATATATTAGGGTACATCCAAATATATTATATCAATTCTTTATAATAGTCTTTATTTAGTCAAAATTAAAAACACTACATTAAAATACAAATATACAAGTCTTTTCTCCTGCTAGAGAAATAATTTACTTTTATCAAAATCAAAGTAGAATTTACCAAAATTACTTACAATAAATGACATACAAGATATATGTATAAAGTTTAATGACATTTAGGAACACATTTATAAAGATTTTAGGATTTTAATATGATTTGTATGGATTTAAAATATACGATTTAAAAACTCAATAAAATAGAAATTAATTAATATACATGCAAGTTATAATCAAATAAAGAAGCAAATATCATATGCATGACTATTTGAATAGAAAATACTTAAAGATTATATAAAGATTTAGCAATAAAAGAAGAAATGGTTTAAATATATTTATCTTCATTCAAAATTACCAAATATTTACTTGGATTTCATTTTGAACCAACTTGGAATTACCTTCTCCTTTCTTCTTTATCTTTCTCTCTCTTTTCCTTTTCTATTTTTTTCTCTTCTTTCAAAAATCTATAATAAATTAAAATCAGTCAGATGGCCTATTTATAATAAACTAGCGCATGGGTGCCAATTACGCGTGACTCAGATGTTGAGAGAAAATTTGACTTGCATATGAACATCTAATAGGAGTGTATCAGGCATTGACATTCTAGATCAGACACACAATATCACTCATATGCATCTCAAACTCAATTAGTTTGTTTAGACCATGCTCATAAATAGATCAGACGTATGTCAGGTGCTATTTAGGCATAATTTATTTCAATTTAATATTTAATTTTTGACCTAAACCTATAATTTATCTCTATGACCTATCAATTTACTTAAATTTACATGATTAAAACAACTTTTAGGGTTTGGATTTTACACTTGTAAAATTTTGTCCATGAAATTTATATAGCGTAATGAAGAACTAAATGGAGATACTTTTTTCAAATTTTGTCTTCTCATTCTAATGTAGTTTCATTGAATAGATAGTTTCTCCATAATAAATTGACCAAATAAATTATTTTAGTATGATGCACTTGATCCTGTTTTTCTAAAATTTGAGTTGATTTTTCAATAAATGTCAAATCCTCATTGATACTCATTGGCTCATATTCAATAATGTACAAAGGTCATAAACATATTTACAAAACATTAAGCCACGAAAAACATTATGAACATCTCTTGGGTTTGGAAGTGAGGCTAATCAGTAATACACTTCTCTAATTCTCTCAAAAATCTCAAATAATCAAACAAATCTCGGTCTTAACTTTCCTTTCAGTCCAAATGTGAAATATCTATTAATGGAGATATCTTAAAAAATACTTGATCTTCAACTTTGAAGCTCAACTTGGTCCTCTAATAGTTTGTATAACTCATTTGTCGGTTTTGAGCAACTTGGAGTTGATCTCAAATCAAAAAAATTTCTGACCGTTTTTGAATCACATCTTATTCCAAATGTCTCCGATCAATTTTTTCACATAAATTAGAAAATGACATTTTCTTCCATATAGTACTTCAAAAATTTTATACCAATATTTATTTGATAACTGTTGTTATAAGCAAACTCTGTTAGCGATAATAGTCGTTCTGATTTTCTTTCATTTCCAAAGTTAATACTTTTAAGATATTCTCCAAAATTTGAATCGTCTGCTCTGATTGCTTATCATTTTGTGGATGATATTTTATACTTAATTTTAAATTGGTGTCTAACTCTTGAGGTAAACTCTCCCAAAATTTGGATACAAATATCAGTTCTCGAATTGATATAATTAAAATTAGAATTCTATGAAGTCCAACTATTTAGCTTATGCATAGTCATACTAAGTGGTCCCTTGAGAATGTCATCCTTATGGTAATAAAATGAGCAATTTTATTTAATTGATAAATGATCAATTATACTACCACATGATTCCTTGATATTTTTCACAAACCTATCATAAAATCAATTGTTATGTGCTCCTATTTTCAATTAGGAGTTGACATTGGTTGTAAAAGACTGGATAACTTCTTATGTTTGGTTTTCACCTGTTGGAAAATCATTGTCTAATAAAAGTAAAAAAATTTTCTTCATATTTTTTCACCAATAGATCTTTTACAAATCTTGATATATTTCATTTATTCATGAGTGGATCATGTACTTGGATCAATGGGATTCATTAAAAATTTCTTCATTTCACTCTTTAAAGTTTGGTACATATATTTGATCCTAAAATCTCAAAACTTTGTAAGCCCAAACATTAAATTTAGCTCTAGATTTTTTATTCAAATTTTTGGCTATGTCATCCATTTGCATTATGTTCTTCTTTTAAATATCTCCTACTATACTTAAAAATACGATAGAGTTATGTATTAACCTTGAGAATGTCTCATAATGTCACACTCCTTTGTGTTATCAAACATCTCTATTTCTTTAATCCTCAAACAGGCCATCAAATTCATCATCTTGCAGCTCAAGGCATCTGTTACTATATTGATTTTTCTTTGTTGATATTGAATTTCACAATCAAAATCTTTTAATAGATATGTCTATCTTATTTGCTTCCTATTCAACTTATTTTGAGAAAATAAATATTTTAAATTTCTATGATTTGAGTATACCAAAATTTTTTTTTTATACAAATAATATCTTTAAATTTTTAATACAAAGATAGCCATTGTTAACTTCAAATCAGGGGTAAGGTAATATTTCTCATAACTCTTGAACTGTCTCGGTCTATAAGTAATTACATTTCTATACTATATTGGCACATAACCTAGCCCATTCTTGGACTCATCAAAATAAGTTTCATATCCCCCGAATGTAACCGGAATAGCTAAGATTAGGGTGATCATCAAACAGTCCGTTAACATTCAAAAACTTATTTTACATTCTTTATTTCAAACAAAAGCCACCTTCTTTTGTATCGGGTGAGTCAATGACATTGCAATTTTAAAAATTCTCTACAAATTTTCTATACTATTTGGCCAACTCAAGAAAACATTATACTTTCTTTATACTTATTAGTCAACTCTAACTTGTCACTACTTCAATATTTTTCTAATTAGTTGAACACCTCTTTTAGAAATCACATGGCCTAGAAAAATCACTTACTTGAGCCAAAATTTACACATTTTCAACTTAATATATAACCGTCTTTTTTAAAATATTTACAAAATAATTCTTACATAAATCTCATATTCTTCATAGTTCCTCAACATATTAATATATTGTAAATGAAGATCAACATCAATTTATCTAGATTGGGTTAAAATATCTGATTTATTAAATCCAAAATACTATTGGGGGCATTACATAGTTCAAAAAGTAATACTAAGAATTTGTAATGACTGTTCCTTGTTCGGAAGGATGTCTTCACTATGTCCACTTTGATATTTAGTTGATGATACCCTAATCGAAGGTTAATCTTCATTAAAACTTGGGCTCATTACAATTGATAAAATAAATTATTTATTTTTAATAATTATCTTATTCAACTTTTAATAGTCTATACACAATATCATAGACCAATCCTTTTTCTTTACAACTAAAATCGATGCACCCAAAAGTGACACACTTGGTTGGATAAGGCATTTCTTTAACAGCTCTTATTGCTTTTTTTTAACTCCTTCAACTTCAAAGGTATCATTCTATATAAAGTTTTAGAAATTGGCACAAATCTTGGCATTACTTCTATATTCAATTCAATCTCTTTCTTTGGTGACAAACGAGGTAATCTTTTCCAAACATATCGTCAAATTCTCTTAACATTGAAATATCATCTGCCGGCACGTTATGACTTTTATCAGTGGTAAGGTGAGGTATGTTTGACACTAGTCTTTTATGAAATGGCATGCATTAAGGGTAAAGATTATTTAGGTTGACTCTTTTAATTTTTTCATTTAAAAATAAAAAAGCTTACAATTTGAGATCAAAAAATACATCACATTGTGAGAAATAGTCCGTACTAGTATGACAGCATGCTAACCAATTTATACCTAAGATTATATCAAAATCATATATCCAATAGAATCTAATCCACAACAAACTCAAATCCATGCACCAAAATTACATACATAGGATATATAATATTAGTCATTAAGGGCGTATCTATAGGTGTATATACCATTAATGAATAATCAATAATCCTAGGAGGTGAATACAAATAGTATACAAATTTATGGGATATAAATAAATATGCAGACTCTAGGTCCAACAGTACATGTGCTGAAATTTTAAAAATTAAAATATTAACTTCTACCACCAAAAGAGACACATTCTTATCCTCGACCGTTATAGCAAAAGTTCTTCATGAAGTATTTGACTTTTGAGCTATTTACCTTAAGGTGTAGGGACAATCCTTGATCATATCGGCAAATTGATTACAATTGAAGCATGTCCCTTTCTACTTGCAACATGGTCGTCCTCTATGGAATTTACTATAATGTGTGTACATGGACTTCAATTGTTGTCCTTTACCCGGTGTACCTCGAAGTTTAGCTTCTAGTCTCATTCCCTTATCATGAGACTCCAACCTCTTATGGGATCTTTTCTATCCTAAACATTGGCCACTTTGGCTCATACTTTTCTTCTCAAAGAACTTGTCTCTCTCTAACTCTTGTTTATAGAGTAAGACTAATCAAGGATTTTACCATACGTCCTAAAGCTCAACATCACCAATTAATTTCAAATTATATCATTTAACCATTGTAGAAATTTTCTACCTCTCCTTGTCTCATTCAAAGCAACATGTAGAGTATAACAAGCCAATTTTGTAAAATTGGTGTCATACTCCTCCATTATCCAATTCCCTTGCCATAAATGGACAAATTTGTCCTCCTTTTGCTCCCATAGACTCGTAAAAAAATATTTATCTAAGAAAACTTCTAGAAATACGTTATATAAAATCTCTTCTTTCTTCTATCTCAAAATCCTCTTCTCATCGCCCATCAATGGTCCACTTCTCTATCTAGTTTATATGAAGCAAATTTTATATTATCCTCCTCTGGACAGTTAATCACCTCAAAAACTTTCTTAATATGATGGATCTAGATCTCAATTTTCATTGGATTCAAATCGCCTAAAAATTTTGACACCCATTTATTGGTAAATTAATCATGGGCATCTATGTAACTCTCAGATTTACCATAGCTGGCTCCAAATTTTGTTTCATTAGAACCATCCAGCTGATCACATCCTCCATTCTTTCCATGATAGTAAGATACACATTCTTCTGATTAGAATTTGAACCACCTTGTCCGCTTGACATTTTAGTATCTATCATGATATAATTAACCATTTTAATTTTTAAAATAAATAAACACTTTCCTTATGACTTTCTTTAATACTACTCTTTCATGTCTTTGGTATAAATTAAATATATTAAAATTAGATTCTAATTTAGACACATTAATAAATATTTAATTACTAACTTAAGCCTAATCAAATGTCGGGATAAAATTTTATAATAAATATCATTAAATAGTTTGACGATAAATATATATCAAAGTGTATGATCCAAAAGTCACATTCGGAAGTAGCTGTGAAAACTTGTTTCCTGATTGACTTATACCATAAGTAAAGAAATACTTCTCTAACTTGAAATCCGAGACAATCAATAATGAGATGTTGAACATTATGCTAAATTATAACTATTTTTGGTGTGTGGCCATAGCATGGACAATCCAAAAACTGAATTAACAAGCTCTTAATTGTAAAATCAAAATATAACTAAAACATCCTCAAAATATTCTTCTGAAAGGCCTCTCTAATACACAAAATCCCTGCAAGCACATTCGACCTTATTAATATGAAAGACTAACAAAAAGATATAAGAATGAATTTAATACTCAATAATATATATATATAATTTTATATGTGTGAATATAATAAATGAGCATGCAAAGAATCATATACATGATTGAAAATGAAATATCGATAACATCAAAAATATAATAAAATATGTGAAAATCGTAGAGTATGCCAAATCATGTAGACATGTACGAATATAAACCTGTGAAAAATCATTTGAACTTAAGACATACGAACATAAAACATGACAAATTCATGCAAATGCATAAAATCATATAACATGTAAAAATTTTTCAAACGTATTAGAATTAAGAATCGATAATAACCTCACTAACAATGGTTAAACATTAAAATTTGAGTTTTGATTTTTTTTTACATATCTAAAGGTTATACGTTATTATTCTCGATAATTACGTAAGCCAATTATATATTATTTCCAATAGTTAGGGTCAAATGTCACTTTTTAGACACATAAATATTAGATTTGACTTTCTATTTGTATATAATATATTAGGATATATTTGAGTATATTTTGTTAATTACTTATAATAATTTTTATTTAATTAAAATTGAAAACTATATACCAAAATACTAATATATAATTTTTTCACAATTCTGAAAAAATAAATCAACTTTGTCAAAATTAAAATTAAGTTTTTATCAATGAATCAATAAAGAGAGACATGCAAAAAGATATTTATAAAAATTTTAAAATTTTATTATGACATGCATGAATTTAATATATAAGTTTTTAAAAATTTATAAAATATAAATTAATCGGCATGCTTGCAAGATATAATCAAAATAAGTGAGCAAATATATATGTACAAGTATTTAAATAAAAAACAACTAGAGATTTCAGAAAGATTTAACAATAAAGGAAGAAATTAGCTTCTATACACTTGTATTTACTTGAAACTATAAAAGATTTGCTTGGATTCACTTGAATTTATTTTTAATTTACTTTTTTCATCTTTTTCTCTTTTTTTTTTCTCTATTTCTTTCTTCTATTTATCTCTCTTCTCCAAAAACACTTAGAAAAAATGAGCAGAATTGGTCCAAAAACATCTTTAAAAAGTAGATTGGTATTAATGTCTAAATCATTCATCTACATGGTCACCTATCAAACACATGTTAGACTTTGATATTTTAAAAAGCACAATATGCTCATATCAAGCATGGCGATTCTTCCTCAAACACCTTTATGCATGGCTCAAGCTCATGTCAAGTACTACTTGAGTATGACTCATTTTAATTTAACACTTAATTTTGACCCAAACTTATAATTAATTTTAATTTTTTTTATCAATTTACTTAAATTTAACATTTTTAAAATAAATTTTAGGGTTTGAATTTTATAGGAGTAATGGTCGATCCAAATTTAAGGACTTTTGATACTTTTATTATGGTAAGAAGGGTTGCATGAAAATGGGATTACTATAAGAAAAAGTAGGAGAATGTAGGTGACAAGAAGCAGTAAGAGAAGGCGGATCAAGACATCCATAATTGGCTCTTTATTGATACCTATAGACACCTTTTAGTTGTTAAGAGAGGAAGACATTGATCTTCATGGGCCGCAAGATGAGTTGGGTAATATATAAAGGATTCTCACTCCGTACAATATTGATGAAGTCCTTTTTGGTATCCTATATGCCTGAGATTATAGGGTTTTAAAAATGGAGAATGATGGCTTGTTAATGGTTGTTAGCATTCGGTACATTTGTTTGTAGACAAGTAACGAAACAAAACTTATATCGAAGGGTGTGCAACAAGCTTTGGATGAGAGGTTGAGTTTAATTTTAGCATGCAAACTTGAGAATGAGGACTTTTTCTCAATGTTCAACAAAGACTAGTAGAAACTCTCTAAAGACTCTATGGTTGTAGCAAGGGGAAGAAAGCACTCAATCCTGAATTTGACAAATATTTTAACTGTTAAGGGCAATACTATGACGACCAATTAGAAGTTTGGTTAATGTGACGAGAGGAAGCTGAGGAGGAGAGTTAAGAAGTGTGACCCTATTGATGTGAAGGCATAAGGAGGGTGGTAATACTCTAACTATTTTGTTGGAGTGGAAGGTGGTAATGCTCTTTCATATAGAGGCTAATGTTGAGATCCTCGTAGAGGGAAAGTTTTCAAAGGGAAAGAGATGATAGTTGTCAAAAAGACAACCGGTTTCCTAAAAGGTTGTGAGTGAAAGTTTGTTATGCTTTAAGCAACTTCTTTATAAATCTTATTCTCAATAAACAAGTTGTCTTAAGGCTTGCTCGTCTTTAGTGCGAGGAATCACATGAGCAAAGGACTATAGCGGCATAGGAGATTGGCATTTGAGAGGCGCTTAAAGAGGCACATGTCTGTAGATAACAATCATAGGTGCACCTAATGGGGAGCCCATGCTCCTACAACTGAAGTTATGCATGGGCAAAATTTGCTTGTGACATTTGAGTTGGAGATTGATCTCACGTTCAAATGTATGGTCTAGTTATAAGGGTCTTGCATGATTTTTAGATAAAAATCTGGATATTTAACATGAAAGTGCTGTAGAAAGAGAGAAATGAGAAAAGAAAGGAAGGAAAACTTCTTGGCATTCGTTTGAGGTTCAATTCAAATTCTTATCTTCACAAAAATCAAATATATTGTTCTAACTTTCACTACAAGATGTATTAACTATTGATTACTCGTTTTTTTTGTTGTATTCTTTTCTTCTAGGTTATTAGGAATATTGCAATTATATTCAACAATTATTTATTTTAGTTAATGTGAAGGACTATCAAAGGAAAGTATTTGTAGTCATACATTTCATACTAAATTTGTTCAAGTATTGTTTTATAATTTTATCATTTGTTAAAAATATTTTTTTATATTAAATATAGTTAAGCAACTTATATAATTGATTATATGCTTTTATTTTTTGTGCTCATATGAGATATTGGTGATTTACTGTTGATGGGGGATTTAGATTTGCTTCCACTGCACGATTTGTGTGCATATTTTAAATCCCAACACACAGCCCGCTCAACATTTTATACTTGGTTGAAATTAGTTGTTGAGGGCAAGGCTGGATTTATTGACCAATGATTACTGTCTGACTGTGATGTGAGGGTAGTTTGGCTCACTTTTACTTCCATTATTGGACCACTATACATGAAGATTCACCTCTATCAAATGGTTATTCTCCTCTTATTTTAAAGTCATTTATGCTCTTAATAGTATTGAGGATTTGATTTAGATAACTATATAATCAAAATTATAAGATAGTTTAAATATATTTTAATATGTGATTATAATACTAACTATCTGATAGGTCCAAAACTAAACAGGTAGATCAGGACCTGAATATTAGAATTTAGGTAGTCGGAATAGTGCGGGTTGTTAGAAAATAACCTTGCCAAAACCAATAGATTATCAGACAACGAACCCCAAAAGACAACATCTTCAGAATTATTTGGATCATTAAATAACAGGCATCAAAATATCATCCTGCTAGAGAAGTGAGTTTTATGGGACCATGTTGTCCAAGGAGGTGTGTTGCTAGAAATAGGCGAATTATTAGATAGATAGATAGTGAGTATAGACATGCTAACTAAATTGGCCCTAATTGTTGTCTAAAGTTAATAAAGACATTGCCAACCAGTGTGGTAGATTAGCAACAATAAAAACATACCCTTTAGAGAATTATAAAATTATTTTCTGCATAAAAGCATCCCATTATACTCATATATTGTAATCATGCCTAATAAAAGCATCATTTATTCAAAATGATTACGATAGCTAAGTAAATATTTAGTTAAAATAAGAATTAATTTGAGAATTTAGGAATGAGCACATTACTTAATAACCACACTAGTATAAATAAAGGTAGGAATGATTATGACCCTTGCACACAACCATAAGCATAGCGATGCCAAATATAACCAATTATCAGATGCAACCCTGTACTATATACTGACAAGTAATTATGAATACAATTTGCTGCCAAAATCATAGGATCCTAATCAAATTCCAAGGTTGACCCAATGCTCAAATACTTGCTTGCCAAAACAAGTGAGGGAATCGCTTAATTGACATCAATGAACATAACAGTAGAACATATGTGTACAATAATACAAAATTTCAATATTCATAATTGTTATACAAATTAACCAACATCAACTAAGTTAGAAATGTTTTACTTATAAACATTACAATTAAACAACTAAAACTAAGCTTTTTGAGAAATTTTTCTATCTAACCCTACAATATTATCCAAGTCAATTAATTTGAAAGACTAGTAAAATATGACAATGGTGAGCTTAGTATTTAGCAAAATATTTATAATTTACATTTATGGATATACATGAATAAAACGTGAAAAGGATAATAATGATGATAAAATACAAATATGTAAAGTATGTAAAATATTGATAATTTTATTTAAAGCATAAGAACAAATGATAGTGAAAATTCCACCAGCTAATATTAAAAGGCAAACTTCAAAGATTAGGCTATGTATATTTTTGATATATTGAGGCCAATAACTACTATTCAAGACACGTGGGCAAACCGTTTATATACAGATATTATAAATGGGATTGAATGTCACTTTTCTCACCCATGGATGATAAATTCAATTTTCAAGTTGTACAAAGTATACTAAGGTATGTCTGAATATAAATCGTTAATTTTCTTATAATAATTCTTATTAAATCAAAATATATATAAAAAAAAACTCAACACAAATATCAAATTTACAAACTTTTTTCAAATTAAAAAAAATTGCTAAATACTTACATAAAATAACATGTAAGGTTGAACAATCAATGATTTCAATAAGTATGGATAGTATTACAAAACCAGGCACATGCATTCGAAAACTCAAGAACCTTAAGAAGAACCGACCTGCATGTAAAGAAATGGTAAGAAGAACAATAACAAGGTACATACAAGCATGTACATATTACCATTGAATTTAAAATTTAAAATATCTCAGATCAAATATTAATACACAGTACATAATTACCATTGAATTTGTTTGGATAAAAATATAAAAAAATGGTAATAGGATTCTAACATACCCATCAAGAGGAAATTTCATCTCAGCTACTTAGGCAAGAATTTTTTATTTTTTATTTTTTATTTTTTTAAAAAAAAGAGGTAATAGCCATCAAGTGGAATTTTCATCTCAGCTACTACCGTGACCAACGTTAGGCAAGAATTTTACATTTTTTTCCAAATTCCAACTGAATTGAAACGTCTTGGTAAAACAAAGAAAAAATTTGGCAGGACAAATGGGGCAGAAAGACGAATGAAGGTGAGACTTTGCAAATCTTCTTTTATTTTAATTTCATGAATAAAAGCTTGAATTAAATATGTTTGATTTGTTAGAAAATTATGTGGCTAAAACAACCACAAAAGCGAAATTTACAATCGACTTTATATACCTTCGGCCATTTGATGCTCTGTTTTTCAACGTTCGATTCGGACCAGCTCAGTACTTCTGGACACTCCTTTACTCGTTTAGAAGGTGTATTGCTTGAGTTGGATGCCAGGGACAAAGCCAGAAGGCTCAATTTATAGGCGAAATCATCACCCGCCTCAATCGAGCGTTTGATACTTAAACCGGCTAAAATTGATTAATTGACTTAATGTGACAGTTATCACTACTTAATGGACCACAAATATTTCAGCAATTAACAGAGTTAAACGTCAAATGGTTACAAAATCATCGAGGAAGATGAAACGAACGATTTTGCTCTGCCGCTCGAAAACGGCTTTCTGAAGCCGGTTGCGTTCGCGGCTTGGCGGCTCGTGGGCTGGCTCACCATTTTGGGCTGAAGCCTACATGATTTAGTCTATAGTTCTTTTATTTAAGGTGATATATATATTGTTTTGTTTTTCAACCGTATTATTTAAAATTTATTAAATTAGATTGATAATATAATTTTAATATGAAAAGAAAGTATAGATGGGTTATGCTAAGCTGAATATAATTTTAGTATAACAAGGCAAGAAATTTAGTTGAGTCTAACACCACATCTTAAAGACTTCGTTGTCAATATAGTCAAATATGAATATATTACATACGTAAAGAAAATAAAATGATAATATTATTAACTATGTTTGGCTTTTTTCTTGAAAATATTTATATTATTTTATTGTATAATATGAATCATAATAACCCTTTTCAATAATGTTAAAAATAAGCCACATTTAGTCATTAAATCTCAATATAATTTAAAATCCCTAATTACTTGTGGACATAAAAGAGCTGCCTTTATTGAAATTCTAATAATGGGTTGAAGGTTTGTATTGTGTTATTCTTTTCTTTTCTTCCTCGTTCTTGAATATTCTGTTTGAAGATGCCAGGACTAGGGATGATATAGAATAGTGATGTTAGATGGGCCTTGTCAAATGACACGGCACGCTTACGTCACGAATTGTGCTTGACATGATAATATGAAACTTATATGTTTTAACCTAGTATAATACATGGCTCACACTGTATTGGGTTGACCCTATCTATGGGCCATGTCGTTCTATGAGTTGAAACGGTATGACTTAACTTTAAATATTAAAATAAAAATATAAATAATAAATTAAGTTACATAAAATATTATAAAAATTAAATCATATATTGTTTATTTGTAAAATTTTTTTGGTATATTACTATTTTAAACTGTAAAAAATATATTTAATAATAATTCAGTTATTTATGGACTTCACTTACATTATTATTACCGTTATTTTTAGAATCCTCCTTTTTTCACTAGATTTAAAAATAATTGAAATTCTAATATGATTTTTTAAGTCCAATCAAACCTTAAAAAATATAAACATTTTAATGATTTTTAATATTATTCTACACCGACAACAATGTACTTATTGGTAGGGCTATGAGATCTCGTGCTATTAATGTAAGTATAAAAAATATGTGCTTATTAGTTTTTCATCAATCTAAAGTCTGGAACTTTAAATTGTTACTTGTAATGTTAAAAATGTGATCAGACTGTAAATACTGTATTTTCACATCAAGTTCATACTGAGAAAAGCAGATCTTATTGGTGACTTCTAATACTGCTTGCTTCTATTATTAAAATGAACAGTTTTGGTGCTAATTGTAGTGGATACAAGATGTATATCACATGCAAGTTGTGATAGACACATTATTTATTTCTTCTATATTTTAAGTTATTCTATATTATTGTAGAATTTTTATATACATATATATACCATATATAAATTTATGCGATGATCCATAATTATAGTAAGAAAGGCTAATATTTAAATTTTTTTAATATTTAATTTTTTAAAAAATATAATTAAATATAATATTAGTGAATATACTATTTTTAATAATTTTAATATTTACATAAATTTATTTATTTAAATTTTATATAATGTATTTACTTTTATTGGTGGTATTATTTGATAAAAATCATAATTATCTTAAAAAGCACAATGATGTCAGTAAATATCAATAATTGATTTAATAATAAATTTTAGGTGGTACATTAGATATCTATAAATTAGTTAATAGTAAAATAAAATATTTTTTAAAATATATAATCATTTTTATCATTTTTCAATCAATATCTGTAATCGGTTTGATTGTTAGAATATTTCTATTGTGAAATATAGTTAAAATAGAATAAAAATGATATGCACTTTTCAACTTTTGATATGTTGAGTTCTAAGTTACGTGGCAATCGATCTTTATCTTTTTATTATTCAGATTATTATTATTTATATAATATCTTCAATTATTATTTTCGTAAAGAAAATATTTTAATATATATAATAACAGTTTTTATTTTCTCTAAATAAGGAGCAAAAAATTATAAAATATTATTAATATAAATATTAATAATATAACATGAAATAATTTACTATTTAAAAATAATTAAAATTATATTTAAATAAAAAAATAGTACAAATTATTATTTGATGTATTTACAAAAATTATAGAAAAATTTTATTAAATATTTTAAATTTATTTGTAATATCATTAATTATTTTAAAAATCGTGAAAGTAGTGTATGAGTATTTAAAACCTTTGAAACTAACACTTTTTATTTTTTGTAATTTTTAGTTTTTAAATATTTAATATGCTGCAACATAAGTACATAAGGCAACTTATCGTATTATTATTTAAAGAAGCATTAATTTTTATGCATATTAATTTAGACATTAATTTTTATTTAAATTATAAAAAAATTAATAACCTCATATTTAATAATTTGTAAGAATATTTTTATATATTTAGGTTACAAGTATTTTTAAATGTATTGTTTGAATTTGTAACCTTTTACTGTAAAAAAATTTTCTTTGACTAAATTATATATTTCGTCAGTCATTCCTAATTTAACCATTGGTCGTATACAAAAATTTTTGACCTTACACTATATAAAAATATTTGTTCATTTTGAATTGAAAATAATTATTATCATTTATATTATTTTGATATATTTATTTAAGTATCCTATATCCTAAAAATTTTTATATATAATTTTTTTTTACATTTGTTTTTTATAAATAGCCTACTCTAAACTGTTTATTAATTTAATTTTAAAAAATTATCTTATATTATTTGGACAGTTTTTAGAAGAAGGTCAAAATTAAAAGGTGGAGTAGTATTATCTTGGTCAAAATTAGTGTGTGTATAAAGTAAATGATACGAGAGTATTGGAATAATCATTTTATTTTTGTTCACTATCAAAACTAAAAAATTATATTTTATGGTTAATAATTAATTTATAAAATAATAAATTAATAATAATATATAAATTATATATATAAATTAATATAATTAATGTAAATATATTTGATATGTCAACAAATCTAGATTACTATACCGATTAGGAAGCCAAATACGAGTTCTACTTATTCGAATGAAGAGGGTTAGGTCTCTGTACGCTTTTAATTTAGATTTTGCGCAACACAATAAATAAATGGTCAAATAATTGGTGGGACTCACTTTACGATATATTATCCGATACTCAAATCAATAAATTTTATTTGTTAAAAGAAAATAGATGATATAAAATAATAATATTTATAAAATGATTTTGTAAAGTGTTATTAATAGAAAGCGTCTTAATGAGAGAAAAAAAATATAATTGAAGCGTTTTGGAATTGTTCTTTACTAGATTTTTTAAGCTCTTTATTAATCGTCTCTTTTCTTGTTAGAAATGAATGATATATATAATTTTAAGTGGCAGTTGATTTTTCTGCCAATAAGATGATACCGTTTGATCGATAGTTATAAAATGGCTGTCAAGTTTGCTAAATTCTGGTCTGTTAAAGTTAATATCGTCATGGTATGCGAAATGAATTGTCTGGATAAGACTAACGAACTCACCTATTCACTTTTGATTATAATGGTCGGTTAAGACCTTATTTAATTATGGGTCAAATCCTCGATAGACCTTTTTCTTAGACCGATAACAATTATATCTATTAATATTAGTAAGTATAATCCGAATATTACTTTATAGATAGTAGAGAAAATAGAAAGAGAAAGAGAATTTTGTGTATATTATATGAAAGAAGATGTATGTATATAGATCTTTTTAAAAATATTTAAAAAAAGAAGTTGCCGGAATAGGAGCCTCCGGAATGTCGCCATCACGAAGATCCCAGATCCGTCTCTTTTTCGACGGGAGACGAAGAAAATCGCTGTGAAATTGAAGAGATGAGAGGAATAGGAGGTGTAAAACGTTGGAAATTAATGGATTAACAGACTCTAGGATAGAGCTCAATGTTACAGAATGAGGATCAACAGAAGAAGAAGAAGGCTGAACCGTGGCATCAAGCAAAGCAACCTCTCTGGACCACATGCAATTTCTCCTGAAATTATGCTGATTATTTCTTCTTCGCCTTTTATCCCGTTCCTGTTGTTTCAATTTTCGTCGGATCAATTGTACATTGATGAGGTGTTGAGGTGGAAGAATAATCGGCACTCTGTTGTTTTTCGTTAGGCAATTTTGTTAGGGTTACAACTATATGTTTAGGTAAAGCCATAGAAAACGGTGAGCTAATTCTTCCCAAATTCTCTGATTATTCTTCTCTTGGTTGCTGCCAGTTTCCTATTTTCATACGCAGCAGCTTTTCCGGAGCTGCAACTGCTCTTTTCTTCTTCAATTCTTACGTGGTATCAGAGACTCACCTTCTGATTTCTGCATCAGGTCATGACAACTATTGAAAATTCCACTGAATCCTTCTCTGTTGCTGGAATTGCAGACTCCATTCATAATCCCGCCCTGGTCCTAGTTGCAGATTTACCCATTGCTGAAAACTATGTAATTAGGTCTAAAGCCATGCCAAGAGCCCACAAAGCCAAGCATACGATTGTCTTTGTGGATGGAGAATTTAGAAAACTCTCCAACCTGAGTGATCCCCTTTTATGTACTTGGGAATGATGTAATGATACCATTATAAAAAGACAGAAGGGTTTGGGAAGAAATAAGATAAAATTCTGAATTAATTTATCAAAGATTAAGTTAATAATTAAGAATAAATAATGGGATTTGAAATTCACTAAATTAAAATTAAGCTCTTTTGAAAATTTTAAAATATAAGTTGATGATAAAAATTGTGATTGTTAATTAAATAAATTATCTCCATTTTATAGAAATTTAGAACAATCTAAACCAATTAAATCTTTATATTTTTAATCTCCTTGAGCTGAATAAGAAAAGTGGTCCAAGACACGGATAAAGTAATTTAAGGTGATTTGTCTTTAATTAAGGCTCCGTCTTTCAATTCTTCTTATAAGACTTAGTAGTTGAGGATGAAATTCTTAATATTTTTTACCGCTTTATTAATATTTGACATATCATCATAAATAAATATCATGTCATTAATAAAATGATTATATATAATTAGAACCGTATCATGTTATGATCTTATTGTGCCTTGGACTTAAAATTCGGTTGGCCATACTATTAAATCAATGCTTGTCTTTGTTGATGATGTTGGAGAGCTATGAACAACTTAAAGATCGATGTTCTCAACAAAATGGTTCATGAAATTTTCAATTAAAGAAAGCTTTTGCTAGCCAAATACAAGAGCAGGATTCCATCCGTATTTACTGCAGAAAGTTGAAAAACTCATGGGATAAATTGTGCCTTTACAATCCCATACCTGATTGTGAGTGTAAAAAACTAAGGATTCTTTCGGATAGACATGATAGAGATTGTGTTATCCAATTCTCAATGGACTTGAATGATACTTATGCTAACGTATGGGATCATATTATGCCAACCGATCCATTAACACCTGTGAACAAAGTGTTTTCTCTGTATTAGCAGCAGGAAAGACATTATTTGATGGTGAGCTCCATTGCTGAACCGATGGCCATGATCAGCAAGAAGATACACGACGACTCCAAATATCCTGCAAAAGTTTTCAACAATGAACACACTAGGCTCTGCACTCATTGCGCGATACCTAGACACAATTTGGAGAACTGATTTAAGACTGGAAATGCTTAAAATCCTATGTGCACTTACTGCAGAATATCTGGACATATAGCTGAAGAGTGTTACAAACTCAATGGCTATCCAAATGGCGACAAACAATTTGAAAAGTTCATGAGTTTGACATCATCGTCATTTAATTCAGTTAATGCAAAGATGTAGTAAGAACTTGAAGACAGAGTTGCCCTATCCAGAGCTGAATACAAACAACATCCGGCCCTCCTTCATCAAAAGAAAGTGTTACCCTCATTCTTTCACACAGTAAACAATGCCCAAGTAGTGGCTGAGCCAGCAAGAGTTTGTTCATTACCTCCTCGAATGCATGATCCTTTGATCTACTCTTCGGCACGTACCCCAAACACTGATTTAACATGCTTTCCTTGGATCGTAGACACGGAGACAACATATCACATGATTTGCCGCCCTTCCCTATACACTAAGATTCCATCACAAGTGTCTGACTTAGTTAAATTTCCAATTGAAAATGAAGATGTAGTCACACACCTTGGCAGCATACAGATGTCAGGTTCCTTTGTTCCGGACGATGTCTTTCATGTCCCATTGTTCAACTACAGTACAATATCTGTTAAAAAGATGACATATTCTCTTGTTGCGCTGTCTGCTTCCTTGATTGGTGCTTTACTTAGGACCTTATAACTTGAACCACAAATGGGAGGGCTGAAGTTCAAAATGGCCTTTACCATCGGACAGAAGCTTCAATCTCACCATTGGAACTTTCAAAAAGATTGTTGAAAGTTGCCAGCATCTCTTCAAGCACTGCCGCTGCTGCAGTGAATGCTTCGTGTTCCAACCCATGGCATTCTCATTTACGACAATTGTCAGATTCAAGATTGAAATTGATTAATAATGATATAGTTAAAACTGTTATCCCGTATGATAAAAAAAATCCATGTTCAGTTTGTCACTTGGCCAAATAAATTTGTCTTCCTTTCTTCATCAACATGCATTTTTGAATTGATACATTGTAAGATTTAGGAACCATGTTCTCAAGATAGCTATGATAAACCCATATATTTCTTGACCATAGTACATGATTTTTAAGAAGCACTTACATAAACCTCCTTAAGAACAAATCAAAAGTTAGAACTAATAGTAAATCATTTTACAATTTAATTAAAACTCAGCACAATGTGAAAATTAAATCCATTTGTACAGACAATGGAGCAGAATTTCAGATGAGACATTTTATGTTAATAAAAGAATAACACATCAAAGAAATTGTATCGAGATTCCTGAATGAAAAGGTGTGGTAGAGAGGAAACATAGACACTTATTAAATGTTGCCGATGCATTGAATGTTCAATCCAATGCTCCCCTTAAGCGCTGGAGCACTTGTATTTTTACGATGTCTTATCTGATAAACAGGACTCTTACTCCCTTATTACATAATAAAATCCCTCATGAGGTTTTGTTTGGTATCAACTCAAGATACAGTTACTTAGGGGTCTTTGGATTTCTTTCCTTCGCTACTTCCTTGTCTCAAGGCCACACCAAATTTAATCATAGAGGAAGAAAATGAGTCTTTATTGGATATCCTTTTGGGATAAAAGGATATAGACTATTGATTCTTGATATACACTGTCTTTCAATTTCGTGATGTTGAGTCTATGAATAATTTTTTTCCTTTCCAAGCAGGCATGCAGTATGAGGTGAAGATCCTGGCAATGTATTTGAACCCTAGATATGATGAAGTTGTCATCAGCATACATCCTCATCAACATAAATTTTCCACAACATTTCAAAATTCTGAGAGTCCATGACCTATAACAGAATCTGACACAACAAACACTGAGAGCACAAAGGGCACAGTAATACCCTTTACAGAAACTGATTCCAGTCCCAAATGTGCCTCATCTCCATCAGAGACGATGATCATATACAATTCTCACTCAAACCTAACAGAACTAATAGGGCGCCTCAATATCTCAAGTATTTTTATTGTCAACCAGTTCAAGTTGATAAATATGATGTGCTCATGAACAATTTAGGCAGTCCATATTCCATCGTCGATTGATTATCATACATTAAGCCAACTACCTATGATCTAGCTATTACAGAACCAGGATGGTGCCAGACTATTGTAAGAAACTACAGGCATTGGAAGCAAACAAATTTTGGGTCCTGACAAATTCACTAGTGAGAAAATAAGCAATTGATTGCCACTATGTATTTAGACTTAAGTATAACATAGATGGTACAATTGAGAGAAACAGGGCTCGATTAGTGGCCAATGGTTATAATCAAAAGACCAAAATTGATTATCACAAAACTTTTTCATATGTGGCTAAATTTGTTATAATTAGATATTTACTTTCTATTGTAACTGTTAATACTTTTTTACACAGTGACTTAAATGAAAATATTATATAAAGCGACCTCCTGCTTATAATAAGGTACATCCTCATTAAGTTTGTAAGTTATTCAAGAGCTTGTATGGGTTAAAATAAGGCATCAAGATAATTGCATTCAAAGTTATGTAATGCTCTCATCTAGTTTGGCTCTAAGCAATCAAAAGCTGAATATAGTCTTTTTACATTGTGAAGTGTTGATTCCTTTACTGCCTTACTTATGTATGTTGATGATATTGTTGTGGCTAGTTATTTCGTTGCCACAGCTGATGTACTTAAGGGCTTTCTTCATTCACAATTTAAGATCAAAGATCTTGGGCTCTGGTGACACTTCCTTGGGATTGAGGTTACATATTCCCAAAAAGGAAATTTCATTAGCCAGCGCAAATATGCTTTGCTTCTCTTAGGAGATGCAGGTGCTTTTGCTTCGCGAGCAACCAAACTACCTATGGAAGAAAATGCTAAGTTTAGCAAAGAAGCAGGGTCTCATTTGAAGGATCCCACTGTCTTCAGGAGATTGGTTGGCCACCTACTATACGTAACTATCACTTGCCCAAATCTCAGTTACAGTGTAAAGATTTTAAGTCAATTTATGCAAAAGCCTAGCAGCATTCGTTTTGCTGCTGCACACAAAGTGTTGTCTTGCATCAAGCAATCCCTAGTTCAAGGTTTTTTTTACTGTCAGTTAATTCTTCAAGCTTGCAAGCCTATTTTGACTCAGATTGGACCTCCTATCCTGATGCTCAACAATTAGTAACTGGCAATTGTGTTTTGCTTGAGAATTCTCTAGTTTCTTGGTCATCATCCATCATTTACAGATTCTCAGCTGAAGCTGAATATAGGGCAAGAGCTACTACTTGCACTGAAATTAGTTGGTTACGATTTGTTCTTGATGATCTGAGAATCAATCATACTTAGCCAGCTCTTTTCCATTGTGACAATCAATCAAAATGAACAAAACACAGTAAAGTGGATTGTCGTCTCATTTTTTATAAAATTCAAGGAGGCTTTATTCAAACGAAACATGTTGCGACAACTTTATAATTGGGAGACATATTTACAAATGCATTATCTTTTTCAATATTCAAACCTTACCTCTCCAAGATGGGAGCAGAAAAATATCTACTATCCACATTGTGGGGGAAAATTTCATTCTTTTAACTAATTGAGCAAGAATCTGCAAATTGATAAAACCCGGTGGTCAAATTTCCTATCACCAAGGAAAAGCCCATACAAAATGAACACCTAGGAAAAAAGACAATATGCAAATAATGAAGAACCATAAGATTAAATTACCTGGGATGCCTGTGCTCATAAGAAATCACCAAAATGAAGATCAACAGAAGAAGGAGACTGAACTGTAACATCAAGCAAAGGAACCCCTCTGGACCACATGCAATCCCTCCTAAAATTATGTTGATGCATTCTTCTTCCCATTTTATCTCTTTTTTGTCATTTCAGTTTTCATGAGATCAATTGTATGTTGCTGAGGTGCTGAGGCGTGTGAATAATCAGCACTCTCTTGTTTGTTTGTTAGGCAATTTTGTTAGAGTTGTAACTATATATTGAGATGATGCAATAGAAGACGGTGAGCCAATTCCCCTCAGATTCTCTGAGTATTGTTCTCTTGGTCGTTCCCAATTTCCTATTTTAAACGCAGCAATTTTCCTAGGCTGCAACTGCTCTTTTCTTCTTCAATTCTTACACTGAACTCTCCAGATGGGCAATAGCTCGAATAAGGTAAGGTCTTTCCCATGAAAATAGAACTCACTACCTTCATATGAGTCTGGTTTACAGTTTTCTGCAACCTCATTCTTGCATTAATCAAACCTCTATATGTTAATGGAGGTTTTCTTCCACTAACTAATTTCTATAGTTTGATTTTGATGGAGCAGATATATGGAGGAACCCTGCATGCTTCACCTAACTTCCCCAGTGATGGTTACCTCATTGATTTATCTGCATCATCTTCCGATAAAGATGAAGATAACAAGACTTCCTCGTCGACCTCATCCTACAACTTCGAATTTATCACCTTCAGTGACCTTCTTTTGGACTGCAATTACAGAGGTGGAGGGATTGCAATTATCAATTCCCTTAGAATTGGCATTCATAACTGCTACGTTGCCCATTTCGCCACCAACGGAATACTGGTCCAATCCGGCCATGAAATCCTGATCCAAGACTCCTTTCTCGGCCAGCACATCACCGCCGGCAATGACCCCGGGGAAAGGAACTTCTATGGCACTGCGATAAACCTAGCAGGCAACGATAATGTCGTCTCCGATGTGGTCATTTTCTCCGCCGCCATCGGCATTCTGGTCTCCGGCCAAGCTAACCTTATCACCGGGGTCCATTGCTACAACAAGGCCACCGGCTTTGGCGGCACGGGGATCTACTTAAAGCTGCCGGGATTGACGCAAACCCGGATTGTAAATTCTTACATGGATTATACCGGGATCGTAGCAGAAGACCCTGTTCAGCTCGTGATCTCTAATAATTTTTTCTTAGGGGATGCATTCGTTTCGTTGAAATCCATCAATGGTGTTGCGGACGGCGTTAACATCGTGGACAACATATTCTCGGGTTCAGGCCGAGGGATCGACATAGTGCAACTGGACCAGAGCAGTGGCCCCTTTGTGGAGATTGGCCAGGTTTCTATCGACCGAAACAGCGCGCGAGGGATGAATGCGAAGGCCACCATTGCTAGGGCAGTGTTGCATGGGAATGGGAGCTCATGGACGGCTGATTTTAATGGCGTTCTTCTGTTCCCGAACCTCATAAGACACGTCCAGTATAGCATCAGCACGAACGGCACTGGCTTTCCTAAACACGCACTGAGGAAGGTTTCAGATAATCGAGTGGTCATTGAGTCAGATGTCGCTGCTCCGATGAGCGTTTATGTCGTTGTTGATCAAGAACGGTCGGCTTAGAGCTGATGACATGATCTCGTCTGTGACTGCAGATTGATTTGAGATTAACGATGATAATAATTCAAATGCGAGTAGTATTACTCGTACGTATACTTATAAAAAAAAACCCATACAAATAGAAAACCTATCAATGTCAGCGATTCTTAATTTCACTTCCCTTTAGAAAAGAACACTAAAATGATTTAATAAAATAAGTAAAAAATTTTAATTGTAGAAAATATAAAAGTCAACAAAATAACATTTTATAATTTTTATTTTAAAAACGAATCATGTATGATATTAGTATTCAATATTTTTTCAGTATATGATTTATCGGATTCTTGTTTCTTATTGGGTCCAATACAAATTCAAGATGACCCAAACATGCTTACCCATTATGTATGAAGACCCAAATTTGACTGCAACCTAAGTCCAGTCCGAATAACCTTGAGAAAATCTTACTATGCAAATTTTAGTTAAAAGCCAAATGACTATATGTAGGTTGATTATGTAATTAAAAAATTTAAAAAAAGTCAGAATATAATTATTAAAATAATAAACTAATGATGTTTGGTCTGAAGGAAAAAGTTTTATATGCTTTTATAAATATGAATCTCCTTGGTAATCTAAGGGTATCTTTCGACATATTTAATATTTATAGAATTTTTCTATTGATCCTCAATATCTTTAAAAATGCAACTTACAACACGTAAACCTATAATTTATAGAGTTTGGAGCTTATTTTCCAGAATACCCCATCTTCATAAAATGCTTATGGAGTTTAGTCGTTCAATCATTTGCCATTTCTCGATTTTTCTCTCTAACTCATTTGTCAGAAATATTTGTTGATTTGAATATCAATAGATAAATTAAAAGTCAGTCTGCCACTCTAAAATCTTTTTTATTTTTTTTAGTTTGTAGTGTACAGGCTTCTGATTATAAGTTTCAATAACTTATTTTAAAAATTCTTAAATTTGAATCCAAATCTAAAATGTACATCACAATGCCACCGTGGGAATGAGTTAAGGAGATCCTTCTTATATAATTTAATACACATAAAGATATACAAATGAGCCTTAATAGTCAACACAAGAGCCCATGATCACTCAAGTCATATTCCACATAACGTTCCTTCTTAGGGCACCCAACAAAACAATGAGATTCAGTAAGTGTTCATTCACCAGCAATACCAGGCATGGGGGCAATGGCTGCCTAGGATATATCAAGAATGTTGAAATCTTGGTGGACATATTTGGAAATTGGCCTTATCAAGCTTGTATTTATCTTATAGAAGCTTCATCTTCAAAGAGAAAGTCAAAGATTAAGAGGTCAGCCTTTAAGAAGATGTAGACAAGGTTAAACTTGCCAATTGTCTGCAAGGAATCTCATCGACCTACTCCTTGGGCTTTGAAGGCCACTTAAATTTTTTTGACAAGGAAGAAAATCTACAGAGAGAACGAATCCTAGATATGCTTTGGATTCAAAGCATCGAGTTCACTAAAAGAAGGTCATGTAGCAATATCTTAAAGATCCTTCCACCCAAGTAGATACTTAGAATATTTGCAAATCGTTCTTAGTTTAGTATTTTTTTCATTGCAAAGAGAATTAC